>WFKH01010211.1:9872281-9910414 GCA_016163765.1 Magallana hongkongensis | reverse complement strand
CGTTTTACATATTTTTCAATGTTAGTTGTAAAACATGATTTGGCATACCCCAAATGACTGTACTTGAGGTAATTGTGTTTAATGATGATTACACATGACGTTCATTAATATATTACATGTACCAGGTTTGATATTGCATACACAGATTATTGATAAAGTTCTTGTTAAGAATGAGAAAATCAACAATATTAAAAATATTAAAAAATATATATTTTTCACAGATGATACGGCAGCGCGGAAAGAGGGCATTGATCAGTAGTTCAAGAGTAAAAATCATGAAGGGGAATGACTGTTACATAGTTATTAGAAGATCTTTTTATACATGTACCTATGAAACAAACAAACATTGAAATGGCATTCCTATGATAATGCTAGCGGCTTACGGCTCCTGACGTGAACACCAACATTTATAGAAATATGTACGACGTTTAATCCGGTTCTCTCTCTCTCTCTCTCTCTCTCTCTCTCTCTCGCTCTCTCTTTCTCTCTCTCTCTCCTCGATTCGCTTTCTCTATATGAATCACCATGAAAATTTATACCAGTATGCAACTACATTTCATTTAGAAGATGTTACAAATACATGTATTAATTATTATCGTTATGCTTTTATTATGGATTTATAGATAAACAATTAAGTTTTGGTTGTAACGCACTTTCCGATTGGCTGAATAAATGTTATATCGTATAAAGAATATTGCCTATGTCATAGTAAGACTAACGTCAAAAAACGTATCAATCCGCTCGACGTTACGTTTGAATTTTGTACAATTTGACGTCATTTTAAAGGCCAAATGACTGTTCTTATCTACAAATAATAGCAAAAAATTAAATTATAAGCAATGAATGCAATATCTATTAGTTTTATATGATATAAATGGTTTATAAAAAAGCATAAACTGTCCCAAACCATTTTATATCGTATAAAACTAATAAATATTGAATTCATTGCTTAATTAACATTCAAAATGATTATTCATTATATAGATATAAACAATACACACTTGTTTTATTGAGAAAAAAAAACACAATCCTTAAATGTTGATTTCCGTTCAATGGCTGTATCAATACTTACATGTAATTTTTCATTTCAATTTCTCAAAGGCTTGTAACACAAACAAACTAGCAAAAATTAATATTGCCTTGGGTTTTATAAATTGATCTTTGTGATATTGCTTTCGCAAAAAATATGTAAGGATGCTTAGTTCATCAAAGAGTAAAATATTAGTACAAAACATAAAAATTTTAATGCTATCAGTAAGAAATATCAATACTGAAAAAAAAAATTGTTTCACGGGAATTGTATAAACGTGGTATTTGTTTATGCTCTGCATGGCTGCACCAGACCGATACTCCAGCTGTTGGTAGATATTATGAGAATGCGCATTTGAGAGAAGGTTTACCTTGGTGCACGAATACGTACGTACTTTACATGTGCAATAAATCATGAAAAAAGTAAAAATTTGAGTTGTTATCAAATGACGTCACTAATACGTCGTGAATATGACGTCACAAATATGTCAATTTCCAAAGTTTATCTAATTATGAAATGATCGAGTAGTAAGTAAAAAAATGGGCGGGGTCATGTTTTAACGCTTTAGTTTAAATTCTTAAAAAGTTGGGGCCGATTTTGGCCCTTAGCTCCTCTAGCTCTATGTGGACTAAAGAAAATCACTCAGAATTTCTTAATTAATGAAATCGTAATAGCAACGGTCATTCTATTTGCTAAAAGGCAGCTTCAATTCATATAACATGAAATTTGAGGACATGTTTGGTTATATCAATCAATTAATTTTAAAGCATCATGTCATTGGTATGAATACAGATTCTTCAAAAGTACATCAAATATATAGATTTTCGTTATTCTTAACATTGTTTCCATAGCAACGGGTATTAATTTTAATGTTTATTGTTTTGGTTACAAAGCCACAGCAACAGATTAATATTTTCCCAATAAAGCCTATTTATGTTTTTAAAAAACTGGAAAAAATGCTAATACATGTATTAAAGTGCTGAACATTTAGTTACCATTGTAACACTTTTAAACTATTATTTTGCCCGAGAAAAACTTTTCTATAGTTTGAAAATTAACAATATTTTATATATGATTTTTTATATATATTTTTATAGCTGACACTACTGCAATCATTTACATTATTTCTTCAAAATAGCTTAAAATAGCATTTAAAAAAAAATATTTTCCTTTTTTTACTATGGCAACCGGTCCCCCATAGCAATCGTTTAAGGCTGTCTTGCTTTTTTATTAACCAAAGTGTATGAAAAAATATTTTAAAAAATCAGTGACAATGCGTGGCTATCGAAATTTGATAATTGCATAGAATTGATGTAGGTAGCTTTCCGTAATTTTGCTTAGATTTTTTGTTATCCTTGAATGAAAATAAAACCCAAGAACCTACCGCACATTAATTAAATTAAATTCTATTTAATTTAATTAAATTCTGTGGATTAATACTGTCATTATGTGTATACAAATAACAGCATATCACTTTTCCTATTTACATTTACCTTGCAACACTAGGACACAAACAAGTCAATTCTGTAATAAGAGCCAGAGATTTTTCGACCTCGAATAACTTAGTTAGTGAAGCAATACTTTTTAAAGTAACCTTTTAAGTTTTCTATTATTTACAGTACATCATATCATAACACCGATAAAACTATTTATGCAAAAATGACAATTTCATAAACGTGCAATTTATTTTTAAAAAATAGTGGTAGTCAGTACATAAACCGATTTATAAGTGTAACAATTAACTAAGTTAAAAGGTAATAAGTCTTTAGGGGCTTCAAGCATACAAGCATCAGTTCATACAATACAGCAATCATTATGTGCTGCAGTACCCTACTCCAATGGTCCTTTTACATATTTCATAATTTAGATATTGCTATAGAGTATGAAAAGCACTAGGTTATACCCAGATACCAGAAATCCTATTTCTTGACATGGTTTATCTTATCAATCTAAGTTTGCATTTAGTTTCTAACAATTGCTATCAATCATTATTATTCAAAGTAGCTTTTAACATTGGCATTTTATGTGTTATAACGATGAAAAAGTCAATTAATAGACAACACTGTGCTTAAAGTTAAGCAGTCCTTTCAGATCTTATTACTGTAAAAAATAAATTGGTTTATTTCTTAAATATACAAATGTTAGCCAACAGAATAAACGGGAATAAAGGACTACAATATCAAAACATTACCTCGTTCTTTTGTTACAATGGATTATTTGCAGATGCGCTCAAATAAACTAGGTTGATACTTTTGCCATTTTAGGTCAAATATCAACTCGCTGTTAGTTTAAAACTGTTCTGTTTAGAACTCTTGTTTTCCTTGGTATTGACAACACCTAATTCAAACGTTCAGATGTAGAAATGTTGTTGCGTGGATTTGAATAGATGAGCTCATATGATCTAGTTCCAAACTTAATTAATTTAATATTCTTTAAAATAAAGTTTGAGAATTACCGAAATTTTATCATAATGCATTGTAAGGAAAATAATTAAGGGAAGGCATAAATTTGTTTACCCTTTATTGGCCCTTTTTGATGCTCTTTTAGAGATTAATTTACTTATTTACTTGAACAACATTCACAGGGCCATCTAATCTTTCAATATTTTTTTTTCCAAAAAGGCGATGGAAACGGCTACACAGGTAAGGTCTCGCCCTATTCCCTTTTAAGTGTTCTGGCCGTCGGTGACCCTTGCGGTTGGGTGACCTCCTTACCATAGTTTTAAAGGAAGTGAACATGAAAAAAAAATTGTTGCTTAATAAATTTAAAAAGCCTTTTGAAACTTAGAAATGAGTTCTGTAACCTTTTTGTTTATATCTATTATGAGATTTTATCAAATTAACACTCTCAGTGAAAGGTTTATGGAGGTAATCCATTTTTCCCCAGCATGCATCTGTTCTCTGACGTAGATAAGCCACATTGCTGCTGGTGACTGGGTCAATGTTTATACAGAGTTAATAGAACTGGGTCAATGTTTATACTGAGTTGAAAAAAGTTACTAAGAAAAAGTATGCCTGGATATGAAGCAAACTTTTGTACTGTCATAAGAGGACAAGGATTCAGTATATTTCTATAACTGAACCTTAGGTATTTAACAATGTATGATTTGTGCAAAAAATGAATAGATGATTTGTGAAATATGAGACCATCGCATTGCAGATGTTTGTACGGAGATGTGGCAGTCAGTGTTTAAATAAATGAAATACTGCTTGTAGATTTAAAATAAATATAAAAAATGTAATTTCATTTTCTTTGTGTGGTTTCTTACCGTTAATTTTTATTAAAATGCTCTAGAAATCTTTCTCTCTGATTTGTTTTTATCTTAGATTAGATCTTGATGATACGTATGCCGGTTCGGTTTATGCTGTCAGAAGAATAACAGAACTAAGACACGTTTTAAAAATCAGGATGCTGAGCAATGCACCTTGTGTGCTCATTTATGTAGCAAACATAATGTTCAAACCCATAACAACAAATTAAGAAATTCCTGAGGGCAAAAAAAAAAGGTCACAATAACACATATCCAGGGACATTCCATTCTAGTTACATGTAACATTAACTGCGCTATATGCTGGTGTAAATGCATCATTCTGGGATCCAAAATATTCCTCCATAAACCATGTTTCAGAATAACAACTCCTTACATCCATTTTAAATTTCAATTCACATTTTGATGATGGCATTTTATCTCTGTTACTAAGCGTGTGTAAAAATGCAATGTGTCTCACTGACGTCAGCATCGGTGCTGCCCTCTCTTAGATGCTTAGAGATAAATCAGCAGGGAGGTAATGCATTTAACAATATGGCAGCGCTCATGGATTGCCAGAATTAGTTATTCTAAGTGGTATATCGTCTTACTGAGGAAAGCTGTGTCTAAATGGTTTTCAGATATCATTATATACATCAAACAGACAAATTTGAGCCCTTCATAATTTTTTCATCTTAACTTTCTTTAAATTTAGAACTAAATTGGCAACAGTTACTGTTCTTCGTCTACATACAGCATTCTTGGCCAAGCAAAAATGGCGTTATCAAGACAAAACTTCCCCTAAACGCAGGTTTTCAAATTGATTGTCACATGCATACATTTGTTGTGATATAGTTTTTGAAAGGTTTAATTAAG
The DNA here is from genome assembly GCA_016163765.1 of Magallana hongkongensis. NCBI lineage: Eukaryota > Metazoa > Mollusca > Bivalvia > Ostreida > Ostreidae > Magallana > Magallana hongkongensis. Next base: position 9,905,261 of record WFKH01010211.1, on the reverse strand, counting down.
TTTGTAGTTAAGAGAGAAGAACCATCTCTCTGGCAAACACAAAACGCCCCCTCTCTAACTCTCTATCTCTCTCCAAATTCAATTTCCTGGTAAGATTGATTAGCATATTTTTTGAACAATTTCTAATTTGTTCGGAAAAAATGATCGAATAAACAATAAATATGTCCTATCATATAGCTTTTTGCCTAAAAAAAAAAGATCGTCCTAACGAGTATTTTTTTTTCCAAAGAAAAAGACATTTTCTCTAAACAAAAAAAAATGTTCCGTCTATTTATGTGATTTCTTCCGGTCGTTACTGGAAGCAAATTTTAAAAATCAAAATTTTCAACTTTTTTGTTTTAAAATTTTTTTCGGTAGGGTTTATAGTGACCCTTTTTCTGATTCCGAATATGTAATTTGCTTTAAAATCGATCAACGCATTCTCGAGATATTAAGGGTCAAAGTCCTGAAGCGAGAGTCCGAGTAGCTCAGTCGTTAGAGTCGTGGACATATGCCCAGGCGACCCGGGTTAAAGCCTCAAGTGCCGCAAAATTTTTCAACTCATTTTTTGCTTAGACCTATGATTTTATCTTTGAAATGATGAATTCTGTTCTTTTCCGTTTTAGTTTTGTAAAAGAAGTTATAATAATAACGCTTTCCCCCGTATTTGTGTATTGAGATCTAGTTAAAATGTTCAAAAAAATAAATAGTTATATCTTTAATAACACGCTTATACATTGTTCTAACACATGTTTATCATTTAGTAATTGTGTAAATTGTAATATTTAGAATTAAATATTTTACGTTTAATACAGAAGTTCCTAGTCCGAAAAATAGTAAAAGATAGTTAATTTCCTAAAAAATTGCCTCATGGTCCTACCAAATACTATTTTATCTTAATAAGCAGCTCGAATAAATAGGTTATTAGAAATGCCATTCCTCAAAATAAATACGCAATTCCTTCTCACTAATAAATATGACAAATTTCGATCTTTGATCTTTAGTCTTGCACCTCACAGGATCATTGTCACTTATGCATTTGTTGATCTTGGAACTTGCGTATTGCACCTCTCAGGACCAATATTACTTCATTGTTTTTTTTAAATTGATGTTGTTGAAACTGTCTCGGATCTCCTAGTACTTCACATCGCACATTCATGATATGCTTTAAAAACATTTTGTTGAATGTATATCAGTCCTACCCTTTAACGCCAAATAATCGAAAAAAAAACCCAAATTTTTGTGTGTACTTACATCTGAGATAACCATATATATTTGAAACATACCACTTTGCGAATATAATCAGCATAATTCATTTTAGAGAATGATTTGTTTAGTTTTAGAACCAAAATATTAATGAAAGAAGAAAAATAGTTTATTTAATCAAAAAGCTATTCTATCATCAAATGTAATACTTTTTGATTGCAAACTCCATGATAAAGCTATAAACATGTTTTCATCAAATTAACAGAAGCACCATATTTCATATATGTCCTCAAACATGTCACACAAGATGTGATACTTTTGAGAGAAAAACGGAAGAAATTTACCAAGCATATCAGAAGTAATTTTAACTTACAATATTTGAAGCTGTGATAACCCATCAAAAGCATTGCTATCGATCGTACTTATATTGTTTCCCCATAGTGCCCTAAATAAAAACAATGTAAAATCAAAAGATGTAATAACAAATTTGGTATAATAGTAATAAAGAGAAAAGGAGACAATTGCATTACAAAAAATCTTTTATAGCATTGTGAAAAAAAGGAATGTTATGCTTTTTCTTTTTATTCAAGGCGACTTTATTTGGAATTTCAAAGCTAAAAATGAATGAAAAGGTTAAGGTATCATTGAAATATTTCACATTGTTTCCATAACTACCTTCCAGATAAACATTATAATATTGAACCAATATTGAACCAATTAAAAAGTTTGCAGAAGATCGTTTCACCGCATATCTGAATAAATATAATATATAAAATATAAAGTTAATCAATTTAAAAAGAAAGCTTATCCGAAAAATTAGAGAGAATATTCGACAACAGTCCATTACTCCATTAGTTTGCACCATAACCTTTCGTAACAAAATAATGTTTCTTTCACATAACTAGCTTAAAACATGCTAATACACAACAAACATAACAAATGCTGAGCATTTTCTTCTTTTCTTGCATGGGTTGTTAAAATCCCAGTAAGTCTGGAATATGTTCATCATCATTCAGGCGACCTTATTTTTACTAGAAACGTAAATTCAAGCAACTGCAATAACCTTGTAAGTGCCTTCCAACAATTTTGTTCAGGTTTTTTGGTATCCTTGAATAAAAATAAAACCCAAGGATCAACCATGATTTTCATAAGTAAGTTCTGTCGATTTATTTTATCAATATCCCTTAAACCGTAGCAAAATAACAGATTTCCAATTTATTGTGCCTTTCAATGATAAGAACCAAAATAATCGATTATGTTACAAGAGCCGGATTTTCTGCGACTTCAAATTACTAAATAAAGCAATATTTGTTACGTTTTCTCTGTATTTACAGATAATTGCATTGCAATACTTGTTAAAACAATCTTTGTCGAAAAAAGAATGGGCATTTACGGTCAAAAACATTTATTAAAGAAAATAATGATACTCAGTACATGAACCGATTAATGAGTAAATTTCTATACCTTACCCCCAAATGTTATTTTAACCTGATAATTAATAAGGATAAAGCTAGTTAGAAAGATGGGATGCAGGATAGTGAGGTTGCAATTTTAATGTTTAAAATTGGAAAGTCAACTTTCAGAGTGGCGGCATATTACAATATATAAATAAAATAACATTGCGTTTTAAATATAAAAAATATAAAATCCCCGGCGCTTTATGTCTCAGAAAGTGGAGAAAACAGTAGAGGTTAGGCAACAGACCCGAACCTACAACTACTTCACATTCAGTTTAGCTGATAATCTCGAACGTTTAGTCAATCGTTTGTTGTAATATATCATTTGATATAAACTACTCGCTATGATCACTATCAGAGCCACACTTAACTTAGTTCAAAGTTAATAAGTCATTCAGGGAATACATGTACAAACCCTCAACCGCCATTTCATACCACACAACAATCACTTTTTGGTGTACATGTACTAACACAGCTCTACACTACTGGCTCTAAAAACCCCTGTCCGTATGAAAATCCCCTGTCTTTCCTTGAATATGTATCACTTAGCATCCTTTTTGTCGTCTGCGATGTTTTGTTTTTGCACTGATTATTTGAGAGAGAGAGAGATAGATAGATAGAGAGAGAGAGAGACAGACAGACAGACAGAAAGAGAGAGAGACAAAGAGAAACAGAAAGAGAGGGAAACACAGAGAGAGAGAGAGAAGGAGAGATGGGCAGATGAGCACCATGAACACAAAAAGTAGCATGAGATACGTACGATAACATAAAAATGGATAATTCTTGTTAAAATGTGATACATTTGACACTGAAAATGAATTCAGGCTACCTATAATTTGCCGCCAACGTCTATGCATTCCACACATCACACACAATTTATTTATTTAGTGTAATGTGTGTATATGGCGATAAAGTAATAATTTTGCAACACTCACCCCCTTGTAGCTTTCATCCTAATTACATTTTATCCGGCTAAGTGTAATGTAGTAGTATATTAACTACACAGATCTTTGCAATGCATATTTACATCTTTAGAGAGGTACTCATATACATCAATGTAACTGTCAATTTTGGCGGAGGGGTGGGAGTAGGGGGGAGGACAGGTAAACTACAGAGATATTCAACTAAGATGTGATATTTAATACATATGCCTGTCTATACCTTCTATTCCTTCTTGTTGACAGAATAAATTATAACAAACTATAAAAATGTTTTTTTTGGAAAATATATGCAATCAAATTTTAAAGTTTTATTATTCTCTACACATAAAATGGTACTGAGAACAAATCGGCACCCTGTTATCCCTACCTTTGGACGCATAGAATATGTTCAATGATTATAAGAACAATGCTTAAAGTCTGACTCATAATTAGATGTTTGCTTGGGAAGAGTCTGAAAAGTTTGAATTTTCGTATTAACTGTGATGTGATAAAATCTCGATAAAAATTTTATTTTCTATACTAGACAAAAATTGATAAGTAATGCTAATATTTATTGGCGAAACCGGACTGATAATTTCTATTTAGTTTAAAACATAATTTAGATACCTATAATAATATTCATGCGCGGATGTAATGAGAAGGGGGATCAGGGGGTCTGAACACCTACACCCCATCCCCCCTCGGGAAAATTAAAGCTTACATGTATCCACTTTACATAGTAGACTTACTGAAAATAAGCCTCGGACCTCCATTTAACATTTTTTGATCCGCGAATGAATCTCTCTACCAAAACCGCATTTTTACACAACAGGTGATGGATAAACCCCGGGTTTAAACTATTGATTGTGAAATATCCCCGCGTTCAAACGCATCAGGAGAAAATGCACACAGGGCGAGCAAAATCACGTAGATCCGCAAAATAGACTACATTTTTACTAGTCTAATTATACATTTTGTTTAAAAAATAAATACAATCATTTAACTAGGGAGAAAATGACATTTATTTGTATATAAGAGCATTTATGGATGATCTTCATTTAGAACAGTTTGATGTCACTTGGATAAAGGTTTTTAGATCTATGAATTGATTGGTTAATTTATATTGAATCTCAAATCTTGTAAAAATTTGATGCGCCGTTGTATTATAAAACAATTTATCCAATAATGTTCAAAGCTAAAAGCTACGGTTTAGGTTTAGGTATACTTGATGAACATCCATACCTTCTAAACTGAATTTTTTAATCAACCCGGCATTTGACCTCTGTATATTCTTCGCCAATCGATATTATTAACATATTATCGATTTATTTTACATTTTGTTTCAAAAATATTTACACTCAGTGTATAATGTCCCTTATTTTTACTTGCAGTGTATATTTCCCATTATGTTTGCATTGGAAATCTGCGACGTTCAATTTCCTGTAAACACACTAAGCCTTGTCGCGGCGCATGAGCACAAAAATAAACGTCATCACGCGTTTAAAAAAAAAAAGATTATTGTAAAATTAATTGAAACGTTGAAACTTACATAACTAATTTGTTATGTACTTCTGAAAAAAAATCGTTAAATCATCTCTACTCTATAATAAAAAAAAGGAGTATCGTTTTCTAAGTTTTTTGGCACTATATTTTTAGTCGCGTGGTATTCAATTTGTCTCCACGGCCATGATCTTTTCTAGGACCAACGACATTGAAATATAAGCATTAAATGCTTAAATGTTTGCACTGGAAATATGTGACGTTCAATTTTCTAAAACATGCCAAACCTGATCACGGCGTATGAGCACAAGTAAACGTCAGTACCCGTTTTGAATAAATTAATTATTGTAAAATTAAATAAAACGATCAACATTACATAACCAATTTGATATGTAATTATGAAAAATAATCATTAAATCATAATTATTTGTTCCTAAAAAGAGTTTCTCAACAAAGTTTCGGGCACTTTATGAATTATCATACCGCTCTAACCCGCAGTATTCAATTCGTCTGCACGGCCTGGTGTGTTATAGGACCGACGACATCCAGAAATAAGCATTCAATGCTGAAATGTTTGCATTGGAAATCTGTGACGTTTAATTTTCTATAACACGTCAAATGCGTTTTGAAAATAACGCACTTTTACCCATACTTATTCTTCAAACTACATAACCAATTTGATATGTAATTATGAAAAATAATCGTTAAATCATAATTATTTGTTAATAAACAAGAGTTTTCTCAACAAAGTTTCTAGCACTATATTTTTGGCCGCGAAAGAGAACTACATGTAAAAAGCATGTTCTATGGCTGTTCCATCTAAAGACAAAGAGCATATAACTTTAAAGCGAAGATACACAATTATTCATAAAATAAACATTTGAAAATATATATATAAACATTGAGTGCCTCATTGAAATATTGAAAATATTGTAAGGTTTTGCCTAGAAAAGACCATGGTCACTAGAGTTCAAGGACTATATGATTCCCGTAATGTGCAGAGGCCTCTATAAACGTTATGATATGTGTTTGGTGTTTAGAATGGGTTGATGATGGCGAATTCGATCCATCAGGAGTAAATGTAACAACCATATTATTGCATATTTTGTTTCTTGATTGAATGATTACATCTATTAGATATTAGATATTAGATGTTCGACTTGAGAAAGTGTTTTCAGTGACTGTCATGAAATAAATGAACGCAGATAAAATATATCCATTCTGAGGCTATTTAAGTTCATATTTTAAAAATATTTTATCATATGAAAATACGATATAAACAAGTATCGCCTAAATGAACGGACAACGGCACCTAAATGAAGTGTTATATTTTAGGCAGACTTGCAAAATATATTAAATCTTGAAGAATGCCAGAAGACTTTCGAGCATAGGCTCCGTCATGAGTACATAAAACAAACATTTACTATAGGACAATCACAAAGTTGACAAAAATATTCAAAATAAAAATTAATTATTCGAGTTTATAACTTGTAACACTACATTATAACTGTTTAAAATAGGGTTTATTTTGTAAATAAAGCAATTTATGTTAATCCTTGATTTGTGAATTGTTATATCTTATGTTTTTAATTACATACCATGTTATTATATTTCTGTAACTTTTATGGGGACTTGCATAATTTTTATTGTTGTACATCACCGTTTTTATCCGGTCTTAAAGATTTTCCATTACCGTATGCAAATTATATGACCGATCAGCCAATCAGAAAGCCGCACACTCTGGGGCTATTTTTACATTCTTTGTTTATGCTAGGGGAAGCTGCACAAATATTGTTGATTGTTCAAGACACCTCCAACCTCCCCATCCATTTCCATTGTATTTCATTTATGGTAGTTTTTTAGCATGTGAACTAGTTTTAGCAATTTTGCGGCTGGGAGACCCCTTTTGTTCTATATCTCCAATTTGTTTTCTAGTCAAATGTTTGTGGTTCTTCCAGCCACTTTTGTTTATATGTTCTATAATTTTTGCGTCATTTTTAAATAAATGACAATATTTTAACAATCAAGAGGTGTTACTGTCTTTATTCAAATGGAAACAAACAAGCATCAATGTTGCCTTGAAAAGTTAAGAAGGGGTTTTAACATAAACTTTTATATTCAAATTCACATTGCCGCCTTTAGGTTGCAAAACTGTTTTAATTACCAACATCTACATCTCATATGTTCATAATATTTGATACTTAGTATTGCATTTGATGAGATTATTAAATAATTTTCATTATTCTAAGCAAATAAAGTATGATAGACGATATTATCATTTTTTTTTTTACACAAATTTTGTGCACACGATTTTTCAAAAACTATTCGACCGATTTTAACCACTTTTTTCACAGATGATGGGGCTTCATGTGAACTTAATATATTTTTTATATTTTTCCTGTACCGATTCTTCGGCCATTTTGTACATTTTTAAGACCTATTTTGTGCAGATCTGATCTCAGAAACTATCAAAGATATGACTATGAAATTTTAAGAATGTGTAGCTAATAGTTTGAAGTTTTGCACCGTGTAGTTATTTGACGCCAGTGATGCCATCTATATGGAGCTCGCCTGGGCACAAAAATTGGGTACGAATTTTTAATCAAAATTTTCATACGTTTTGATCTGTATCTTTTTATTAATTTAGTAGGGGCCAAGAGACTCGCAAAGTCTATTACAAATAACTTAAAAACGATAAAGATTTGGTAATGCATAATAGAAGCAAAGTTGTTTATCGTAACAATATCTGTTTGAAAAACTCATTGTCGCACATTTTTATTAAGTAATAAGGGATTTTTAGGGGCCAAAGTCATTAATCTTTGACGCAATATATCTAGAGAAGGAGACATATTTTGTTAAGCATTGTACAAGAGAAAATGTCTTCATTGATGATTATAATCGATTCCACTAATCAAAACATCAATGTCTGTCCCCATTAAGGTTTTATAGGGCTGGCCCCTATATTTTCAATCATTTGTATCTCAAATATGAACAACAATTAAAGATGGGTGTAAGAACATAAAGTATTCATGAGACCTTTCGTATGAAATCAAGAAAAAGGGGCTGGCCCCTTTAATTAGGGGCCAAGAGACTCGTGAAGCCTATTACAAATCGCTTCAAAACGATAAATATTTTGTAAAGCATTATAGAAACAAAGGTGTTGATCATAACAAGATCTGTTTGGAAAACTCATTGCCACACCTATTTTTGACGTAATTAAGGGTTTTTTTTTCAAAATCATCTTAAAAGGGTGTGTGGTAATTTTGAAATTATATAGATGCCGGTATTTCATCGTATTATATAAAAGAAAATCGGACGGAAGACCTACTCGTTACTCGTAACGAGATCGTATGTATTTTTTAATTTTTTTTTCTTAAATCTGAAATTCAAAGTTTAATTGCGCAGGTGTAATAAATTCTTTTTTTTACCGTAGTTTCATCGTACATACCAATAGTATCAAAATTCTAAGTTTGTATTATATACCAACAAATTTAAATATTTAACTTATAATTAGAGCAGTATTACAGAACACGGCATGCAGCCAATGTTGCAAGCGTTTTATGATGTGAATTTTATTCTTAGTTATGTTTTAATATTTTTGTACAACGGTTTGGTTTTGTTGTAGTTTGTTTGTATTTTAAAAAGTAAAGTGTATTTTTGCAGTTAGGTTTGCTTATTTCATAATATGACTTAAAAGTTCAAAGGATGACTTTCTTTACCAGTACGCATTGTACTTGATTTTTTTTTCATGAAATATTATGAACTGTTTGACAAACTAAGCATCATAGGACTCAATTGTCGGGTCAAATTTCATGAATAAGGTAAAAAAATGAATGCATTTTTTTTACATGAAGGAATGTGTAGAAGAATTCAATCTTCATTGTTCTTCCTAGGGATTTTACTCAGAACAAGCTCCACCCAAAATAGTTCATGCTACATAATACTGATTGTTGTTATCAAGATCAAATACTTTTACGAGAGTGAGATTCTATGAGCTATTATTTCTGAACAAAATTAAATAATTAATTTATGATATAACTTAAACGTTGTAAACGTCTAAACTTTTTTGGCCTGTCATCACGACGAAATGTTATTGATATTAAAAGATACCGTTCACGTGTAACTGTTACATTGTTGAAAAAAAGTTTTTTCTAAAATTTATTAAAGAGTTAGAAAATGAAATGACATTAGACAATTCTCTTAGCTCGGACAGCCCTTGAAATGCATTCTTATCAACCCGACTAATCTGGTTGGAAGATAGGAACCTATCAATGAACACAAGGTATCAACGTTCGGTACAATTACACTGTTAAATCGAATGACTGGTAATGGAAAAACCAAAGAAACCAAAACGCCCATTCAAATGAATTTTATATCCATGCAGAGAATCAAACATTTATTCAAATTTTAAGTTTTTATTTCTGATAACAAATATATTTTATATGTAATTTTGTACAATTCTCCTGCACAAAGTAACTAAACAAAAATTTATGAATCGTAAATAATAATCGGCTACTTAAACTGTAAGCCAAATATTTTCTACAATTTAGTATGTAAAGCATATGCATTCAGTATATCAAACACTTAAAGCAAATAATTTCTGCAATACCTTACCAAAATATTGGTTCTCACTTATCTGTTTGCGGTAAAACAATCCGTGCTTACTATCTTACAATTTCGTGTTGTGAAGCTCTGCTATTTTAATCTTATCTCATATAGATAAGAATATATATTATTTTAGTTATTTTCCATCCTCAACATTAACGTTTATACACACCATGAATAAGATAGTTTTACTTTTTATAAACAAAGTTTAATGCAAAGGTTAGCTTGATTGAAATATAAAGATTCATCTTCGTGACGATCTGTGCTGTTTTCCATCTTTCCGGATTATACCAGTTTAGCATTCTTTACCCTGCTACTAATGTTTTAGAAATATTCCTTTCATTTAAATTCAGTAACCGGTATGGTCACTGAAGAAAATTTGTTATTAAATGAAAATATTATTTATAATTGTATGACTACGAGTGGTCAGTGAAACTACAACGCTTATTAAAGTTATAACAATAACGACGGGTTCGAGTCAACGACTCCCAGTCTTTAGGTATATTGACGTTACGAGTCAAATATTAGAACTTAGACACTTTTGATAATAATCGGTGTAAAATATGCTGCTTTATAAATGCTGGGTTTCTTAAATTAACAACTCTAGATAAAGCTACTTTATCAACGATTGGTTCCTGAAAACAATTTCTTCAGTACAGGTATGACATTTGGAGATATTTTCAAACTAAGAACCTTTACTAAATTTCAACTCGAAGCTGCCTTATTGATGTTAAATTCAACACAATTGTAATGGTTAGATGGAGACCCCAAAAAGCTACTTACATACTTCAGTTGCGTTATATACTTTCATTTGCACAAGGGCAGAAACTAACACGACGTTAGACTGAGGGAAGAAACATTTCTATGTTGGACAACCTATGTTGACAATTAAGAATTATAATGGATGTCAAATTGGGAAGTCGTAAGTAGCAAGACGTGGCAAACGTTTGACAAACCAGTATCATACTAGCAAATGCTTATTCAAAAGAAAATTGTGGCAATGCTGATTGTTTCAATGCACATTGTTGTTGATAATGCAAAAAAAGACACACAGCTTTTGTGCGTAGTAACCATAGCTTCTCGACTCAGCCAACATCAAACTACAATAAGGCAACCAATCCATCGAGATTGAAACAAATTTACACAAAGAGGAAATAGGCAAACTTTACCAAACAACCCACAACACACCCTTACAACAACACACAAGGTCTTTGCATGGACGGTTATTCCCCCTCTTATACCATAGTCATACCCCTGGTATCTGAAAAAGATATCCACATTGACCAAATACACCTTAACAATGTCAACATTCTTTGACACTGTTGTTGAAAAAGTTAATAAAATAAGAATAGATGGACTTCTTGCTAAAATAGGTGTTAAAACTGCATTTCGTGTACTGTGTGTATTTGAGATTTTGAACTTTTACGACTTTTGTTTGGAGAGGGTATAAACATTTCGTATTTGCTTAATGTTTGCTTAATATCGTGCAGGATATTTTGCTAAATTGTTCACTTGGTTGCCAGTGTACGACAATATTTTTAGAACTAATTTTAAATAGAACGTACACATTCCCCATACGGTAGTTTAAATCTATTTTTTCTTTTTTTTGATTATTCCCCATATGTATATTCTAGTCTAAATTATTTGTAAACATTGGCAGCATTTTTTTTTCAATCGACCATCTCCTCTGCCTCCATTATCTATTATTTTAAGTTCCATGATATGACAGGGAATGTCACGCACCATCGTATATTTTTTTCTTAGTCATGTATATTTTTTTTTACATTTACTTGAATTTATGCCTTTTAATCGTGGTATCTTTAAAATTTGAATCAGGAAATATATCTTTACTTCCTGTGTTTTTGTCAGTTGATGCACATACTTTAAAATGATGTATTTTTAGACAAACACTCATGTTTCTAGCCAAACACTTTTTACTCAGTATGTGTTTAATATATATCTAGTATATGCAATGCTATCAATTGAGATTCATTAGCAAATTTACTTCTCATCAGTCATAAGAAGCAACAATACAGCTGTAAAAGCATGATGCACTGTTGTACAATAAAAGAAGTTATTGCAATAAGTTCAAAGTAAAACGATACAGTTAAGGTACACTTAATGAGCAGTCATATCTTCAAAACCGTATTCTAATTAATCAATCCTGCATAACAAATACCTCTATATAATCTTTGCAAATTTATATTTTTGAAATATTATCGTTTGATTTTATAGATTTTACATTTTAATAGAAATATTGAAAAATAATCATGTTCTGTTTAGAAATAACCATGGTCGGTACAGGAATATGACCATATAACCTGGAATCAGCAGAGACCACTGTAAGCGTCATGATATGTGTTTGTTGTTTAGAAATGGTTGACGATAAAGCATTTGGTAATTCAATAGGAAGTGTGTAACAACCATATTATTGGATGGTCTTTATTTCCTGATTCAATGATAAAATATATCTGAGAAGCATGGTTCGGGCCGTGTACAAGTCAACTAATACATAATAAATTTATTATTCTCGTTCAAAAAGAAATGTTGGGTCATCATTACTATAGCAATAGCAACTCTGTGAAAATTTATTGGGAGTGAATTAGAACCATGCAATACACATTTATATGTTGTAAAAAAAAAAAAATAAAAGGCGGAATATTCATTCCTAGGAATAATACAGCAGAGTAATAAACTTACAGTGTTTGAAGCTGTGATAACCCCTGAAAGGCCTTGCCGTCGATCCTGCTTATCTGATTTTCAGAAAGGTACCTACATGAGTAAAATTACAATGAATTGATATAGACTTGATTGTTTAAAATAAAAATCCTATAGGGAAAATATTATGCATACTAAGGGTTTATATCCATGCACGGTGGTTCATATTAAAGACATGTTTTTCCTCAGCACTCTTTTTTGTGTTTGTAACATTCAAAATAAACACGAAATTAATATTTTCGATGAATAACAGTTAATATGACTTTAATATGTATTCTTCGACAGATGTTATTTAATTAATAAATTAAACATTTTGAAAAAACAAAACAAAACTGTTGTTATAAGCATTTACTAATAAGTCCGACTGGTGAAAGTAAATTCAGTGACTGTCATAAAATAAATGAACTTTTAGGTAAAAATATATCCTTTCCGAGTCTAATTTATGATTCAAAAATATAATATCAAATAACAATACGATATAATTATGTATCTCCTAAATGAATAGACAACGACCCATAAATGAAGTGTTATATATTTAGGCAGACTAACAAAATATATTTAAGGGAATTTTTTGCACATTTCCCATAGTCAAATCAACTTTCACATGAGTGTACCCGAGACTTAAACATCTTTTTTTTTTATTCTAAATATAGACACAATGAAACCACAACATTATTTAGAATGGACGAAATTCACATGTTTATTTTAAAACTGTTTTAAATTAAATTCATGTGCAACCAATTGATATAACTAGTTATTAACTGTTCAATTATTTAGGAAATTCAAGGATTTAAAAAATAAATTCTACCAACCAAACTCAGAACAATTAAAAAATCTCGACTGCTTTTGTCAATGATAATTATTTGTAATAATAAACTTTTTCAGTATTAATGATCAATATTTTTTAAATGTATCTTGATATCGAATTCTGTCATTTTATGTGCATTTCATGCGTATTATAGGAGGTTTCAAGTATTGAATGATAAACATTCAATTTTATTTCTTGCAGATTAAGTAAGTTATGTCTATTTCAACATCTGCATGTACATGTATATTCACGATCCTGCCTTTGGTTTTTGGTTTTTGTTTTTTATTTTATTTTATTTTATTTTTTTTTGTTTTGTTTTTATTGTTTTCTTTTTTGATTTTGAACACTGTTCGTTATCACCACTCATTCAAAAACAATAATACTCCATAAGAAAAGCTTTACCTTTGTTACATGCCAGCACAACTTAGATATTAATGTTGCACTCATTCGTTCCTTACCTGTCATTGCAGTGATGTACATGTATTATAAAAACAAGAAATATAAATGCAAAGTTGTGTATCTGAGTTATTACTTTATTAAATGAAAAGCCCCAAAACATTACACGTATATACACAAAAGGTATCTTCCTTATCCCTGTAATAAGATACACATTCAAACAAAATCTGATTAAAACGAGATAATCTTGTTTTCGTGATGAATATTTTTTTTCTAATTATCTTAAATGCAATAATGTGCAATAATTATTCATATTTACTTTATACTCAAGGCAGTAATTGCAATAATGTCCACCAGAAAGAACGTTACAGTTAAAGAATGCTTGAGGAATTCTCGTAAACAATAATTACTACTACAATAATATATATCAAGAACCCCTTGAAGTACAGTTTATACAAATTTTTCTCTATAAACAGGTGAAATACATATCTACTCAGTACTGAAATGTGACAGTAGACCAACAATTAAATAGCACATTGCTGTATATGAAAAAAAATATTCCAATTTTGTTTCCAGAAAACAGTTCAATATATCAGAATAAAGACTTTCCATTCATAGAATGGAAACAAAATTTTTAGTTCGATACACATGCATACATACAGTTTTATTTCTGAGCATTTTCAATGCCATAAGTTCAGAAGTTTGATTATCAGGTATTGTATATATGCATGTCTTCATATGGTGGTTCATAAGAAAATGTATCACTTGGGAGATTGCTTTTATTCCTAGACCTTGGAAGGAAAAAAAGACCATTCCTACATAAAAGAAGGCAGGACGTTGGTTCAACACAAAGAAGAAGGATTGTCCTGCAAGAATTCACTTAAAAAGAATGTGTTTTTCCAGAATATAAGGTAAGTTACAAATTCTATTTTGTAATGTACTTAGTATATGAATCACCAAATTTAATGTTTTATGTTACAAAATTCTCTCAGATATTTTGAGCAGATGTTAGGTAACTTCGATTATTTTTCTTTTTCAGATCAATGGCCCAGACTCCATCTGGAAAAGAAAAGACCAGTCGCGGAGACTGAAAACTGATCTAGAGGATAAAAAATATCAAGTGACATGGGAAGAGGAGATCCATATTCTTTTTCCCTCTCTGGATGATCTTAGGAACCATGTTACTGGACAAGTATTTTAAAAAAATACAAATGATAAATTTGTTAATGTTATCCTTTGAAAATTTGACCTCGAAGTATATTGGCTTCATTTTTTCTTCAATACAATTTTTTTTTTATTCTTAAGATCGCAGGGATTTGTCGGCCTTTTGACAAAGTAATTAAAAAGAAAATTCAATGTCTAATGGATGAGGGTGTCACCAAAGTGGCTGAAATGAAGCGTCATATTAAGAGCTTCAGTAAAAAAAATCTTGGAAAGACATCTACCCAGAATAGACGCTTCTATCCATTAGATAAGGATATCAAAAATGTGATGGATTCCTATAAAAATCAAACAAGGTTAGGTCATATATATTCAGAATTGTATATAATTCACCAAATTTATATAAAAAATCAATTTAATTTACATGTTTTCAATGAAATGTATACCTAATTGATTTGCATATTTAGGAGACATGCAAGAAAAAATAGAAATATGATGTGTGTACGTTTTTAATCATTTTGATGAAATTCTATTGTAGATTTTCCAAGGATGATAAAGAAAATCTTGAGTTATTAGAGGAATATAAGTCTGTAAATGACAAAGACAGTTTCTATCTTGATATCTCTGAGTATGTGCATGGGTTCTTTATTCAGTCATAAGTAATTTGATATCTTTAGTAAACTATTGTTTTAAACTGCAAAAGATCTAGAATGTAATTGCACAGGAAGGTATATTTACTTGGGCATTTTTCTACTTTTTCGTACTCATTTAAAACCGTAACATTTTAAATCCCTGCAACTTCCTCATCTTACAAAGAAGTTCTTAATTTGTTTTTTAATATTTGTGCACGCAGGTAATCAGACATGATTATCATGTGGGAATAGTAATTGCAGGAATGTACAGTATAACAACCATTATAAAATTCCTATTATCGCCGTTTTAGAGATTAATCTTTTTATTTATGAATTCATTATACACTACTGTTTATTACAGAACTGAAGATTTCCTATTTGTTGGCCAAACATAATGGCAAAAAAGATTACTCAATATGTATGGTCAAGAAATCTGTTTGTTGGATGCGACCTATAAAACAACAAAATTGCTTGTATAAAATTTTAATAAACTTGAAAAAATTCAAATCAAATATGGCGTTAATAAACCAAAATAATTCCTAGTTGATTTTTTTTACAAAGTCATCACTATGTTGTGAAAAGGCATCTTAGGAAAACTAGGAAACTAGGCTTACAATTATAAGTTTATAATTCTTAGACATTTTTCGTCGTAATGTTTATTGTTTTTGTTTTTGTTACTGTGACATATTAAATAGGATTCGAATTAAAAAAGCAATGACCTCCCAGAAAATTATAACACATCGTTAAAATATGAGGTCTGTTTAGAAATTAATGTCAATTTTCCTTCAACTCTTACTGAGATTTAACGATTCATTTACGATAACGATTACTATATCAGTGGTTTTACCAGTTATACTCAATGACTTGGTTAACTGTCACAGCAGACTTCCTGGTACGAGGTTCCTATAAATATCGGGAACCAGGTGTCCCAATGTTATGCAGATTTACTACATCCTGGTGGTGACACTAATTCTGTTTCCTACCCTAGCCTTATTGTTCCTAACTTATACAATTACCTTTCAAGAAAGAACGTCTACATGTATGACATGTTGAACAGAATATATGTTTCTAAACATTAATCTGCTCTAAAACATTTTACGTCATCCTGCATCTGAAATTATGGGCTCTGATTTAGAATCCATTTATTTTCTTTAACAGCAAACTTAACCATTTCTTGTAAATATTTATTCTTTTATTAATGAATATCAACAGAATGGTTCAATAATATGATAATGAGAATATGATATGTATGGGTATCTTGTTTTCGAATCGTTTTATCTTTAATTTAAAAAAAAATAATATTCTTAAATGTTAAATTCAAACTATTCAAAGTTGTACTGTGAAAGTGGTGTGGATTTTTTTTTTTTTTTTTTAAGTTTTATTGGCTAGTATATACCAACAGTATTCAAGTTCTATGTTGATATCATATACAAACAAATTTAAATAGGTTAGAGCAAAGTTACAGGGCACTGCATGCAAACATGATCTTAAGCATCTTATGGTGTTAATCGTATTCTTAGTTATGTTTTAAAATATCTGTATAATGGCTTTGTTGCAGTACCAAGAGTGTATTTTTGCAGTTAAGATTGCAAAATTTAAATTTTCTAAATAAATGTAACTGTAAAGTCCAAAAGGTTGACTGTTTTACCGGTAGGTATTGGAATTGATTTTTGTTAATGAAATAAATACATAATTCTAATCTAAGTTATGTTTATATATGTGTATAAAGGGTTGGCTTTGTTGTAGTTTGTTTTCTTCTCAAAACCAAAGTGCAGTTAAGTTTGCTTATTAGATAATATGACTTCAAAGTTAAAAGGATGACTTTCTTTTCCTGTACGCATTGTACTTTATTTTTTATTGAAGAAATATTATGAACTGTTAGACGCATTTAGCATCTTATGACACATTTGTCTGGTGATTGTAATCCACGAATTTCATTTTATGAATAGGGTAAAAAAATGAATGCAAATTTTTACATGAAAGAATGGGTAGAAAAATCAATCTTCGTGGTTCTCTTAACGCATTTTATTCAGAACAAACTCCACCCAAAATAGTTAATGCTACATAATACTGTATGATTTTATTAAGAGCCGATACTTTTACAAGGGTGATATTTTAGGAGCTATTTTTCGTAAACGAATTAAATAATTTATGATGTAACTGAAACGTTGTAGAATTCAATCCTTTGTTGGTAAGTCATCGGGACAAAATGTCATTGCTATAAAAAATACCGTTCATGTGTAACTGTTACATTTATAAAGAAAAGATTTTTTCAACAATTTGTTAGAGTTAGAAAGTGGAATGACAGTAGAAAGACACCTCTTAGTTTTTACTTACAATTCTCTAAGCTGTGACAACCCTTAAAATGCATTGTTGTCAATCTGACTTATCTGGTTGAAAGATAAGGACCCATGAATGAACTCAAGTTATGAACGTTTGAAGTAATAACACTTTTGAATTGAATGACTGGTAATTGAAAAACCAACAACACACAAAAAAAAAAACCCAAAACGTCCATGCAAATGAATTCTATATCCATGCATTTGCAAGTATACTTTACATGTATTCCAATACAATTCTCGTACACAGAAGTAACTAAACTCAAATTTAGGAATCTTAAATCATAATGGGCGTCTTAAATTGTAAGTTTATGGATTTTCTACAATTTTTTTTTTAATGTAAATAATATGCATTCTGTATATCAAATTCTTAGAGCAAAATGAGGAAAGAAACATTTCTTTGTTGGACAACCTATTATGACAGTTTAAGACTAAGAATGGCTGTCAAATTGTTAAGTCGAAAATAGTAAGACGTAGCAATTGCGCATAAACCAACGTTTGACAACCCAGTAAGATGCAGGTTAATGCTTATTTGAAAGGAAATGTGGCATTGTTGAATGCTTAAATCCATATCATTGTTGGTGATGCAAAAACAGTCACGCAGTTTTTGCGCATAATACACATAGCTTTTCGACTCAGCCAATATCAAACTACAGTAGGGAAACCAATTCATTGATGTTGGAACAAATTTACTCAATGATGAAATATAGCAAATTTAACCAAACAGCCCACTACGAACCCTTAAAGAAAACAGAAGGCCTTTCCATGGTTGGTTATTCCCATTTTTATACCATAGCCATACTGTATAGCCCTTTTTTTTTGGTGGGACACAAATTTGACACAGGATTCGGGCCTACAAAGTATACCATTAACTTTGGCGGATATAATACTGGTTAATCAATTTCCCGTCTTTCAAAATCTACTGTCAGTTTGTTCTTAACAGCTTAGAAATACATGCACTTAATAAGTACAATTTTATTAGTCGCCATTACGAGATGGTAAAATTCGATGTTTGAACCTGGATACACGTACTTCATTTTTTTTCAACAAAAATAAATAAAAAGTACTTAATATGTGCTTGAAAAAAGGTAGGTCTTATAAACAATCAATTTAATTTCATTGTTCGTAAAGAAACCATTATTTGCACCTGAATCGATAGATAAAAGATCACATGTCTCCTAAAACAAAACAAGCTTATACCCCTGTTATTGGGGTTAATGACACACCTGAAGTGAAATGGGTATTTAATAATTATCTGTTTACCTATAGACGTATGGTAATAGGTAGTTTTCAGTTACATTAGTTTTGCTAAATCGGCGTATTGATTATAAGTTAATGTATATGTAACACGTTATGCATGTAGCAATTGTCCCTTTAAACTACATGTTTTCCGAAAAATATACACAGATATGCTTAAAATTGGTGTTTTAATTTTGATGAATCTTCATTAATCAATTTAAATAAAAATTATATCCCCGCCAAAAAATCTTTTTAATCGAAATTCGGAGTTTTTTTTACAATGGCTATGAAACCAAATTATTCAAGTCGGCTTTGTCATTGGTGTTTTATGCGTTATTACGATGGGAAATTGCTCAAAACGCAACACCGTGCTAAAGATTGTGCAATTTCGGTACATCTTACTCCTGTAAAAAAAAATTGTTCTATACTCAAATATTTCAAAATTATTCAGCTGAGTAAAGGGACTTCTATCACGTAACCACTGTTCTGTTTATTTGAGGCCATTACGGATTATTTGCAGATACGCCCAATTAAACTGTGTCCACAGTTTGCCATTTTGGGTCAAACACTAACTCGCTATCATTTTAATGCTGTTCTGTTTGTTCTGTTTTCTGAACATAAGACAGAAACAATTTTTGCCTAGTAAAGTTTGATTATTAAAACAACCAAGCTTCTGGACGATAGTCTGCAAAAAACATATTATACTAACATTTATAAAATATTTTATTAATGTGCAGCTCATGGACATTTTATTCATATCATCATATATAAGATTTAATTGATCTTTGTTTTTGTTTTTGTGGATATTGAGAAATGAGGTTATAAGACTAACATGTACCATTCCTTTTTAAATCACGTTAAGGATTACCTACTTTTTCATGATTCATTGTGAGGAAACTAATCTAGGGAAGACAAAAATCTATGAATTCGTTGTTCCTTTATTGGCCCTTTTTGATGCTATGTGAAAACATGTGGAGGTTTTCCCAGCATCTTAAATAAAGTACTCTCGTACCCGTCCATTGAATTGCAATTTTCTACATGGATAAGAGTTATAGTAAGTATTGGACGAGGTCCAAATAAGGTCTATAACCGCGAGAAGAAGATACTATATTTATACATAACCTCAACACTTTCATCATCATGATGTGTATATCTTTCGGATTTGGACAACTTTCATGGGGCCCAAATTTTTTATTATATTTTTCATTATGACGCTACACTACGTTAGCGCGAGGTCATCATTATCTTACGTTTTAGAACTAAAAATGAAATTCGTTGATTAGCTAGCCACACATGTCATATTATGTAAATACTTAGTAAATATTATACATGTAATTATATATCTTTTAGTTGGTATCGAATGCAGAGATGCAATTAATGTAAGGCTGGAAAGAGAATAAATATGACTATTTTCCTTTTCATGAAACTCAACCAATGCAGAAGCAATTGCCACAACACTATAGACATAATAAGTTCGTAATCGTATATAATAAGTAGCTAGATTTCGATCTTGAGATCAGTAGTTGAGAAAACAGTTAAAGTTTTAATTTTAAAAGTAACGACGTTTCTATTATTTAGATCCTAAGCATAACTTATAAAACAAAATGTGACCTTATATATCACGTCTTTAAATTTTATCACTTGATAATTAAGTTTTTGTATAAACTGCAATCAACCATCTTGAAATATTTCATTTTAAGTCGCTAAAGATTATTTTTAATTTTCTAAAAGTTGTATAATATTTCTAAGACGATCAGCTTTCTACGTTGATTCCTATGGTGACGTCAGCAAACCCGCTAGCTATCTTTAATATAGACTAGCGAATAATGCATTGGTTGGCCTTTTAAACGCTTTATCAAGATACTTCTTTTCCTAAACGGAAATGACGGAAGCTTTATCTGGAAACGACTTTCGTTTAATACTATTATGTTTTTTAATGTTATTAACGGTTTTTGTAAATAGAACTCATAATTACGATAATTCACACGATTATATTCCTCAACTTTAATGAAACTGCTAAATGTATATATACTGATATTCATTATGTTCTCATGTACTCCAAAAATCTATTGATTATATAATTCATCATGTACTGTTTTATTCAACTGTGACAAAATTGCTACAAGTATTATATCCCGAATAACAAATTTTCTAACTCAAGAGTACGATTTACGGAATTTTTTGAAAATAATACAACAATCGTTGACTTTCCTTTTTTAGCATAGTGTAAATTTTAATATTTTAATTGATGTTAATAAATACCTTTTTGTAAAATTTAAGTGTGTTGCTTATATTTTTGTATTTGCGTTGATATCAATATTTTAGGATGAGCAATTTTCTTATCTTCTGGTCCGGCAACTGTTTTTGTGCATTTGTAACGTAACTCCCGCCCAGCATCTTCGTAAACGAAACGTTAAAGGCTAGGAACTTGGTCAGGAGAACTAGGTAGTTAACTATCACGTTTATATGTATATTTTCATGTGCATTACCCATTATAACGTATAGTAACCTCATCTTGTTTTGCATACACATATGTAGACATAAGAGATATATTATTTTGCAACTATAGCATTTTTGTGCAAACGTCGCTTGTGCTGGTTTTCATACATAGTGCCATTATCGACCCACGTGTAGTGAAATGTTAATCTTTTAACCATCTGCCCCTCCGTAACAAATTACGGCAGACATTTCATACTGTTTTATGACACCAAGACACTTTTCATTAAACTCTCTCCATGTATAGCCCTGAAATTGCGAAATAAAGTCGCCTTGAATATAAAAAAAAAAAAAGGTATATTTTTTCCTTTTTTTTTTTTTTTTTTTTATGTTTTTTTTTTTTTTTTTTTACAAAATATTGTAAAAGTTCATAATGTAATGTTTATATTGTAATGCAATGGGCTTTTCCATTTTTATCATTTAGGGAAATAAGAGGCAACAATTTAAGGACGATCGATAGCTATGCTTTTTAGGGATTATCACAGCTTCAAACATTGTAAGTGAAAAAGAAATTACAGAAAAGATGACTTCTGTTATTGTTTATACATTTCTTTCGTTTTTCTATCAAAATTATGACATCGTGTGTGACATGTTTGAGAACAGATATGAAATAAGGTGTTACACACATTGCCGAATAATGAGAAACCTTTCAAAGCAAAAATGGTTATTCGACGGTAAATAATTTTGCATTTTCTCAACTACATTTCCTAAAATTAATAGTACAATAAAAATTCTAGGACATTAATTTTCTTAAATCGATCTGTAAGGCCAAAATTATACAATATCTATAATTCTTGAAACAGGATATTTCGAAAATTAGGACATTCTTATTTCATTACGTACAAAAGTAATCTACATCTGATCAGTCCTAAAAGTGACAGAACAGCTGTAAAAGTATGATGCACCTTTGTATTATAAAACAATTTATTTCAATAATGTTGAAAGTTAAACGCTACATTTAAGGTACCTTCATGAAGATTAATACCTTCTAAATTGAATTTTCTTAAAATCAATCCGGCATTTGAACTCTATATAATCTTCGCCAATGAATATTATAAAAATGTTATCGTTTTATTTTACATGTTGTTTTAAAATTGAAATATTAAATATATATTGTATTGCCTTGTCTAGAAATGACCATGGTCACTAAAGGACAATGCCTTCCGATTTGTGCAGCGGCTTTTTTAAGCGTTATGATATTTTTTTGTGTTTAGAAGGGGTTGAAGATGGCGCATATAGTGTATCAAATGTAGCAACCATATTATTGCATGTTCTTTGTTTCTTGATTGAATGATTAAATCTATGAGAGTAGTATGGTTCGGGTCGTATTCATGTGTTACCTGCTGAAATGTACATGTATAAGTCCACTAATAATTAAACAATAAATATTTCCCATTCAAAAAGATATGTACAGTGTATGTTTATCATTGTTATACCACCGATTACTAAGTGATAATTTACCTACAGTGGAATGGAACCATTCATCAATCATTTCTAACTTCTTAACAAATAAATTGACCTAACATTTGTTCTTAGTGATAAAACAGCAGAGTAACAGACTAATAGTGTTTGAAGCTGTGATAACCCCTCACGGAACAAATCAGATAAGTAGGGTTAGCGTTGCCGTCAACCCTACTTATCTAATTTGTTCCGTGAGAATTAATATTCGGCAATATGGCCGTAATTGGCAGACGCTTCGCCTACTCATTTCGACATTTCATATCATTTAACACAGAAACCACATGCTGTAAGTTCTTAAAATATTTGGAGTAGTTGCCCTTTGATATTCTTTAAAATTAGAGTAGTTGCCTTTTGAATATTGACGTCACATTGTTGTGCCTGGAGCAGAACAAAATATCACCGTCGAAATTCGCTCAAATCTCGGCAGAGGAAAGGGAGAAAACGTACAAATTTGTATAGCAACAAAACGTTGTTAGTACACAGAAGTGAAGAGAAGATTTTAAAAGAGTATTTAAAAGTTTTGAAGAGTTTAAATGAGTTAAATTGGACGAGATGCTAGGCAACTTGTTTAGTGAGTACATCGGTTTGCGTAGATCATTGCTTTTTGTAAATAAATGTGTCACTTGATAGTCCTCGGGAAAACAAAACACTTTTTAGGTTGGTTACTGCCTGACCACAGAAATATATCAGGTTGATCAATCTCATGGACGGCTCGGCTTCGCTTCGCCATCTATGAGATTGATCAACCCGATATATTTCTGTAGTTAGTCAGTAACAGACCTAATAAGTAATAATATGCATGCACGGTAGGTCATGTTACTGAAATGTTTTTCACAGCACTATTTTTTGTGTTTGCAACATTCAAAATAAATGTAAAATTATTGTTACCGATGAATACTAGTCAAAATGACTTGAATATGTATTTTTGGACAGCTGAATTTCATTTCTAAAATTAAAAATTATGGACAAAAAATATGTTAATCTTATCAGCATTTACTAAGTCCGACTTGTGAAAGTATTTTCAGTGACTGTCATGAAATAAATGAACGTTTAGGTGAAAATACACCCATTCTGAATCTTATTTAATTCATGATTCAAAATATTCACTAATGAAAAATGAAAAAAATGATGGTATAAACAAGTATCGCCTAAATGAACAGACAACGCTCCCTAAAAGAAGTGTTATTTTTAGGCAGACTTGCAGATATATTAAAGAGGATTTTTTTGCATATCTCCGGAGGTCAACTCATCTTTCAAATGTGTGTACTCAAGACTTACTCATCATTTTGTATTCATATTATTAAGAACGGACGAAGTTCACATGTTTATTTAAAAAGTGTTTGAAATTAAATTAATTTTGGGTGCAGCCAATTGATGTAAATAGTTATTAACTATTACTTTTTTAACGAATGTAATGATTAAAAAAAAATCTATCAACAAAACTCAGAACAATTGAAAAATCTTGACTGCTTTTGTCAATGATAATTTTTTCTCATAATAAACTTAAACTATTATTTATATGTATCAGGATATCGAGCTTTGTCATTTTCATATACATCTTATCCGTACTGAATTATAACTATTTAATTTTTTGGAGATTCAGTAAGTTCTATATATTTTATGGATATTCATGAATAATAATACTATAAAAGACAAGCATAAACCTCCTTCGATGCATACCACAACTTAGATATCATTATTGTATTCATTTTTTTCCTAAACTGTCAGTGTAGTGATGTACTTGTATTATAAAAACAAGAATCATTAATTACTAGTTGTATTTTTTATAAAATGAAAAGCACCGAGAGATTACACATATATTTACAAAAATTGTGTAACTTACCCCACTGATAAGATATACATTTATGGGAGGGTCAAATGGAGATCGGTTTTACTTAATTAGAATAACATTTAATCATAAAATGTAATACTTTTAGAATACAAACTCTATGATAAAGCTATAAACATGTTATCATTTATTAAGGGTAAACACCTTATTTTATATCTGTCTTCAAACATGAAGACGTATCAAAACGTATGAGAGAGAGAGAGAGAGAGAGAGAGAGAGAGAGAGAGAGAGAGAGAGCAAAAAATGTCTAAAATACATTTAAAAACAAAATTAAT
This sequence comes from Magallana hongkongensis, assembly GCA_016163765.1. NCBI lineage: Eukaryota > Metazoa > Mollusca > Bivalvia > Ostreida > Ostreidae > Magallana > Magallana hongkongensis. Next base: position 9,880,220 of record WFKH01010211.1, on the reverse strand, counting down.
TCATTATGATAGAAAGAAAGAAAGAGTGAATGGATGAGGTAGTTGTTAAACATCAGGAATCATGAAAATTGGTATTCGTAGCTTTCTAAAATATAAAGCTATTAAATATGATAAGATATTGTAGTCTATCTAGAAAAAAATCCAAGTTTCCCATTTCATATAAAAATCATTAAGTTTACAAATATTAAAATTATATTTCCTTTATAATCGACATATTAAACCATCATTGAAATACTACTGACAGCTTTCCTACAAATCTAATTATTCTTAATTCGTATTGTAGACAAGATTTAAACCTCGTCTTCTAGTTTTAGTACTTGTGTACGCTTATAGAAATCACAACAGAAAAACATATCTTAATTTTCGAAGTATAATCCAATCTCAATCCTTGCATGATTTCTGAGCATTTTTTTACATTCTATTTCGAATAAATGTATGTATAGTTTTGAGTAAGAGGAAATCCATTTAGGGTTTATCCTTTGGCCTTATAGAAACAGGTTTTTTGGGGATTTTTTTATTTTATTTTATTTTTTTGGGAGGGAAGGGGAAGGGGAAAATCAATTGCGTACAAACATACATGAATTTGTGAAATAAATTGTTGTAGTATCTAAGTTGTCTGTTTCATTCAAAATTGTATTTCAGTCACATTCTTTAATAAGATTTTTAGTAGTTCAAAATGTGCATTCTTTGTAGTCCCAAACGTTTACTTTGTAAGAATCTTTATATTAGAATCTTGACGAATGTATGTATATGTAGCCTTGTGATCACTAAAAACGGAAACATCCGTAGACAATTAGGTGATTAACTATGGTATATCAATAAGTATGAAAAACATCAGTCAGCATGCGACCCAGTGGAAGATTGAGTTTGCTGACAAGGTCGTTGTATCGACCATAGACAGTACGAAAAGATGACTTCAGTCGAGACTGTTCGTTGTCCTGATTTATCAATTTATTTTTCAGTAGCTTGCCTCGCCTTAGAAACTGTTTATACGTAGAGCATGCCCTTGCGTATCTAATTAACTGAGAGACAAAACATCCATATGCAGGTGAAGGTATATTGCTACATAAGTAAGGAAATTGAAAACAAGTTCGATTTTTTTTTGGTATATTTTACTGATGTTGATATATCTTTAGAAACTCTAACTCGCGTTAAAGTTTCATGAAAATCACTATTGTACAAATGAACTGGGTTTGTCATCCTTAAATTGCAACGTAACAAGCAAAGTTTACACTGGTGGTTGTCACAGTTACTCTTGAATTAATTTGATCTTACCCATATGATAATATAGTAATTCTGAAATGAAAACCACATCTGTAGACGAGGCAAGAAGTTACAAAAATATAAATATAACCATTCAACCATATAGTCTCATAATTGCAACACGGTATATGCAAACAAATTTTCATAACACGTGTTACTCAAATTTGTAGAACACGTCGTTGCAGCTATGAGACTATATCTTAAAAAAAAATGATTCAATGCTTAAAAAAAACATCTAAACTGTGCCTATGTGAGAAATCCCCACTACTGTCATTTAAAAAAAACAACTCGTAGTATTTATCAATGGGGCGTGACCTACATGTTTGCAAAAAAGTCTTAAACCATACTATGCAAAGTGAATAAAAATATCATAGTGTCCTCTTTACAAGTGTACCTCTTATTAAGAAAGTGTGTGTCCTACTCCATTGCGCTTTTTTAAACCTATCATTTTACCTAATTCTATGCTCTTACTGGATTTTTATTTAAAATTATATTGATTTGTAATTGTATACAATGTTTTGCCCCCCCCCCCCAAAAAAAAAAATCAATTTCGGATTTAGATTCCTGTTACATGTAAGTGTTTGTCCCATTCTTATTAATGCCCAAATTTAGCCGTCCATCTATACATTGTACTGGGTTAACCATTGGAGTAAATGTTTGAGAATATTCCTACAATATATATATGTATCTCAAACTTGAGCACAATGAGCAGTCCTGCTGTATCGGTGAAACTTGTAACCATTACGTGCTATTGATGGAATCGAATCGGAACATGGGCAGTGTTTCTTTTTTGTTTTGTTTCTTTGTTTTTCGGGGTTTTTTTTTATTTGAAAATTTTAACGTACAAACGTTTTTAATATGGGGTTTGCTTTAAGAGCCAATATAATTGCTTTGAAAATTACAGGAAATTGTCAGTAATATTAATACAATTTATTGACAGTTAGATTTTAATTAGGTTCTGCTAGCACAACTGAAATATGTTATCAGATTTATTTATTGCCATTCTGAATTTTATTGTAAAACACGGATACTGCTGGCAATTTATAAAATGTGTTGTTTCTATAAAATATAAATTGTAAAATGTCATGTTCTTACAGCTTAAATAATTAATGTTTATGAAGAATAAGATAATATTCTACATCATCTTATGTGATTGTATCGAGACATTTATTGGATTATTTAACGCATGCTTAGTGTTTTATCAGAACCAAAAAGGAAACAACTCTGCATAAAGAATGGAGGCAGGATTATTTCATAAAGCTGTTGGTTTTTTTTTGTAGTGAACAGTATATATCCATACTGCCTTTTGATTGGGTTATTACCCTTATTTTAAATACCCTTAGTTCATCCCGCTTAGTTACTGTACCGATCAGACCCAACCTGACAGAAAGTAAACCCAGACTAAACCCTGCGTTTACTTTTGGGGTTTACTCTGGGTTTACTAGAGTGGACCCAGAGTAAACCCGAAGTAAACCCAGAGTAAACCCAAAGTAAACCCAGAGAGTAAACCCCGATCAGAAGTAGACCCCTGAGGCAGACACAACATGTGTATTTGGAATATACAAGGGGTGGGAATTACATGCAGTAAGATAATAAGATAAAAGATGGGACTGCTTCACATTTCAATGTTTAAAGAGGACCATAAAAGCAAACCGCGAGTAAACCCAAAGTAAACCCCGAGTGGACCCAAAGTAAACCCCAACTGGACACAAATTTTCCAAAAGTAAACCCAAAGTAAACCCAGAAAGTAAACCCGGGGTTTAGTTGGGGTTTACTCTGGTGTTAGGTTGGGTCTGATCGGTACTGAACATACCGTCCCTGAGTATGGCCCTTCGTTTACACCTTAAATTAGAAGGGGAAAAGATGCATAGTGTATAAGTCGGGAAAACAGCAACGTGGGCGTCGGCCCGTCTATTACTACCAAGTGCAGGGCATTAGTAAACATCTGTTATCTAAGAATCTCTTTTCTTTTTAATGTCAGTTTTAAAATCCGTGTTTGGTTAGTTTTTCGGGTAGCAGTGTTTATTATCATTTCCCTCAGTGTTTCTTGTCCTGCTTTTGATGTTTAATAATCTCCCTACAACACGTTATTAGCTGTATGGAAAATGGAGGCTTTCGAGTGCTGAATTTATCACCTCTATTGAATTTTCAATTTTTATGATGATGTTATATACACCCCTGCGAATGTGTTCGGAATGTTTTTTTTATCGTTGCTAAGTATGTAATAAATCCAGAGGTGCTCGAATGAAAGATCACGAGACTTCCCCGAGATTTGTTTAGTTCCTGTGAAATTTTGATCGGATGTATAAGTGTTCTGATAATATTCTCAAAATACGTAAGAACTGGTCGTTTTTTATATCACATCCTACTTTGATTTATGTTAAAACATGAAATTCTATTAAGATTTATGTCTTATTTCATCATCTAGTGGTTGTTAAAACTAAACAATGAAATTCAGAACAGAGTTATCGTTCGTGTTCAACCACTCTACACGTGGTTGAAAGTATAAACATTGGGTTGCTTAATTAAATCATAGCCATGTTTGATGCTTTTGGTGTGCAAAACCATGCTTTTTTAAAAAAAGGAATGGGTGTCTGTCTTGTATAAAAACTTAGTATATCGAGCAATTTTCAAGGAACATTCTGCATAAAATAATATAGTCTATTCAACTATGGATGCTATTACTAGGTCAGGCGCGGATCGAAAATAAATCCATAGGGGTGATCGCTACTAAGCATGTTAATTGTTGCAACATCAGAAAAAACCTATATTTTCTCTTGTCACAACTATTTCTGGAACTCATTCTATCCACCAACTAATGAAGATAAAGTTTAAAATCAATAATCGTCTAGATATTATATTTGACTACTAGTACCAACATTTTAGAGAATAGACTATAAACACGAGGCACGATTTTTACTGCGAAGCTGACAGGGTCAAATAAAATAACGTTGTCTAAATTTAAATGACAATAACATTTGCAGGGGTGATAGAGATACCTTAAAAGTGTGTGAGTGAAATATGGCGGCACATTTCTAAAATCAGTTTTGTGATTTAAAATAATGCGTTGACCCTCAATCCGGAATATCGTAACAAATTGCAATGAAGATTAGTTGAAACATATACCATTGTAAAAGTTTGTTTATGATATTAATAATATTAATTTAATTTCACAGTATATCGTGAAAACTACTATTAATTCTTGATACTGAGTGCCATAAAGCGCTACTAAAAATATAATATTGTTTCGCACAGCATATGATGAACTACAAACTGTACTATACACGGTGAGGAATCTTATCCGAAAATACTAGTAGCCTGCGATGAATAACAATGACCCTAGGTAGTGCTGCCAAAATACAGACATTATTTTAATTCATTTTTTTTTTTGTTTATTTTATTCCATTTCTTCATGAAACGTGTTTTATTTGTGCTATTTTTTCCGGTTAATTTATGTTATTTTATTTTGTTTTCAATTGTTTTGTTAAATGTTCATCTTTGTTCTCATTGATCAACGCAAGTTTACAAGGGCGTATAACACAAATCCTCACATACATTTTTATAAATGGTCTTTCGTTTTTTTGGGGTTAATTAACATTCGATGTAACTTCAAACTTCCCGAGAGTAAACGCAAGGAAATATCAATTAATATAAAGTTAACAATTTCACGTGTAAATGATAAAATTCAAATTTGTTAACCCTGATTAACAACGCAAAGGAAAAACGTTTGTTTGTTACCAAACATATACAGTCGATTGACTAGTTTTGAATAGGGTGCAGATTCGGCGGTGCTGTAGATATACTCGGGTGTTATTTTGAGATCTTTCTTTTATTTGTCGAAGTACACAATATACCTGCTGATGTTTATGTTATATTGTTCTATTTAATTTTTTTTTCAATTTTTTTTTCTGACAAATTTTTTGGGCAGCAATTTTACCAGTTAAGAATAAGCCGATTAGTTTCGAATAGCATAGCTGTTTCCATACTAATCGAGTGTAGACAAAAAAAGTTTCGGAGCTCAACGTAACTGATTAAACCTGTTGATTTAGAGGTTTAATGTATACCTTTCAGGTATCGTTTTTTGATAGCCTATACAGTTTTATTTGCAATGAAATTACAAATTACTCACCGTCACAATATTTTAGACTAGTTTCTAACTTCCTACTGGAATACCACCGCAGGGCCTCCAATTGTCATATTGTGGCAAATTATGAATTATTTAGGAATTAGTAAGACAACTAGAAACGAGCTCGTTGCAAAGCAACGAAGAGGTCTTCCGTTGCAGCTTCTTGTCGGAAAAGGATTGAACAGTGTGACATTTAAGTCCGGACAGGACACAGTCCGGACTTTCAGCTACCCTTTCGGTTAGACATAACTTACTTTTGCTTATATATTTTGGTGGGACCTTTTATTTCGAACCTATCATGCCAACCTGAATGTACGGATTGCTCTAGTTTTCCTATAATTGTCTCTCAAATATCAAAATCCCATGGGAAAATGGTGGGATTTTTCATCCCATCTAAAATCCCACCATTCTCCCATGGGAGAAAAAAATCTTTGTGGGATATAAACTCCCATGGGATTTTTTCTCCCATCATTGGTGTTGATAGGATAAATAATCCTCTATAAAGCTTTATAGGATTTAAAATCCTATGAAGCACCATGTTGGGATATTTTATCCCAGAGGATAAAAATTCCTGTATATATCATCTTAATAGATGGCATATTTGGGGTTAACTAAACACTTATGATTGTCTAGTAAAAGCAATATTCAAACAACCAATGTATTGACCTATTAGATAATGTCATTATATCCATCCAATGAATTACTAACAATTGATCATATTCACACAAATTCCTCTATCTCACCCTTAAATTACAGCAACTCTCAATTTAACCAATATATCTTTAGGTATTTTGTCAAAAATCATTATTATATGTACCACCAATAATACAATATAATAATTCTTGAAATGACTTAATAGAGCTTATAACAATAAAGTTTAATAAATTCTGAGAAAATAAATACCAAAAATTACCAATTCTATTGAATATTAATGAAATTATTTCCGTCTATGTAAACCCTGGATGTACAGGTACATGTTTGTTTTCACAAAATTTCATAAAAAGGCCACAGCAAGAGTGTAATTTTCAACATACTAGTATGATGTCATTGACATGTTCTCTCAGAGATGCATCAGCTGGCAAAGTATTTTGTCTTAATTATTATAGCCTCACACAGTGTTCAATGAAAAGGAAAGAATAAGTACAGTACTGAATTCAGACCCAATTAATCTAACAGAAAGTAAATCCCAACTAAACTCTGGGTTTACTTTCTGGGTTTACTCCTGGTTTACTAGAGTGGACCCAGAGAAAACCCATGCAAAGTAAACCCAGAGTAGACGCATAGAGTAAACCCCGATCAGAAATGCAGAACATGTATACCCCTGAAAGCAGACGCTACATGTGTATTCAGAATATACAAGGGGCAGGAATTTCAGGCAGTAAGATGTCAAGATAAATTTAAAAGAAGGGTCCTCTTCACACTTCAGTGCGTACAGTTGACCCCAAAAGCAATTCCATTGTAAACCCATAGTAAACCATCAGTAAACCTAAAGTAAGCCCCGAGTGGTCCCAAATTTTCAAAAAGCAGACCCAAAGTAAACCCCAAGAGTAAACACAGGTTTAGTTGGGGTTTACTCTAGTGTTAGGTTGGGTCTGATTGGTACTGTAGTTCAAAGGAACATACCCTACACTCCCCCATTACTTAACAACATTACACACAACGAATGGCAGAGTTAATGCATTAAGGTGGAATAATACAGACCTGGAAAACGTCACTGAAATTAACAGTAAATTATTTGATTATGAAAGATTTAATGATAAATAAACTATACATACCGGTATGTCGATAAACAAAAAATGTGCAAACTGGGGATAAAAAATGAATATCTAAAAAATTCAATTCAGTATATATAACAACAAAAGCCCTTGCAGGATTCGAACACGGGTGTAGGGATCACAAGCCTGACACTTAAAAATTTATCCACTCGGCTATGGAGTAAGTTATATGTTGCCATCGATAAAATCCTTTTAATAAAACAAAATGCTGTTTCGATCAGAGGTCAGCCATGTGACGATGTGTTATTCCACCTTAAATACACAAAAAAAGTTAATACAGGGGCATAACTCCTCAAAAATCATCACATATCAATGCTGTAAGTTCCAGCAAATATTCACATATATATTTTTATCTTCACAACAAAACTCTAAATTCACATTTTGCCCTAATTCCCAACAAAGTTTTAAAAAAAATTGCACAGTGGTTGTTGAAGAGTAGTTGTGTTTACAAATTAAGTGTTAAAAAATTTCATTACTACATTCAATAAATGGCCAGAAGACTACCAGTAATTGCAAAAGAGCCAAAATTCTAAGAAAAATAATGGAACTGGAGTATCCTGGTTATATATATGCACATCTACATGTTGTGATCTAATTCCCTACAAACTTTCAGGAAATTCTGTGCAAAGGTTTAAGAGGAGTTGCCGACTGACGGACAGGTCAAAACATTATACCCACAACTTGTTGTGTAGAGTTTAGTTATATATGATCCTTCCATGATTTGTTAATTCTAAAATAAGGCTACTTTTCTACTTTTAAAGTGGTTTAGACACAT
>WFKH01010211.1:9861407-9872181 GCA_016163765.1 Magallana hongkongensis | reverse complement strand
CTTGTTCTGAATAAAATGCCTAAAGAGGACCACGAAGATTGATTTTTCCTACACATTCTTTAATGTAAAAATGTGCATTCATATTTTTACCCTATTCATAAAATGAAATGTGTGGATTACAATCACCAGACAAATGTGTCATATGATGCTAAATGCGTCTAACAGTTCATAATATTTCTTTAAAAAAAATTAAGTACAATGCATACAGGTAAAGAAAGTCATCCTTTTAACTTTTAAGTCACATTATTAAACACAGGATGAAGATCTGCCATTCAGTCAACTGAATGTTAACTGAAAGGTCTTGAAAGGTGACTGAATGGCATAGCTACTTTCCAGTTACCTTTCAGTCACCTTTCAAATGACTGAATGGCAGAGATTTATCCTGTGAAAAAAGCAAAGTTAACTGCACTTTGGTTTTGAGAAAAAAACTACAAGAAATCCAAACCTTTATACAGATATATAAATCATATCTAAGAATAAAATGATGTATTTAATTAATTTACAAAAAAATTCAATTTCAATACTTACTGGTAAAATAGTCAACCTTTTGGACTTTACTGTTACATTAGAAAAATTTAACTTTTGCAATCTTAACTGCAAAAATACACTCTTGGTATTGCAAATACGACAAAGCCATCCTTTATACAGATATATAAAACATAACTAAGAATGCGATTAACACCATAAGATGCTTAAAGATATTGTCTGCATGTAACGTACCCTGTAACATTGCTCTAACCTAGTTAATTTTTTTGGTATATGATATTGACATAGAACTTGAATACTATTGGTATATACTAGCCAATGAAACTACAGATAGAAAAAAAATTCATACCATGTTCACAGTACAACTTTGAATAGTTTGTATTTAAGTTTTAAAAATATTTATTTTTAAAATTAAAGATTAAACGATTCGAAAACAAGATACCCATATATATCATATTCGCAGTATCAAAATATTGTACCATTCTGTTCACATTCATCAATAAAAGAATAAATAGTTACAAACAAGGATTAAATTTGCTGGGAATGAATATAAATGAATTCTAAATTAGAACCCATAATTTCAGATGCAGGATGACGTAAAAGGTTTAAGAGTAGATTAAAAGATTTGGAACAGATATTCTGTTCAACTTGTTATACATGTAGTAGAAGTTCCTACTTGAAAGGTAATTGTATAAGTTAAGAACAATAAGGCTTGGGTAGGAAGCAGAATTAGTGTCATCATCAGGATGTAGTAAATCTGCATAAGATTGAGACACCTGGTTCCCGATATTTATATAAACCTAGTACCGGGAAGTCTGCTGTAACAGTTTACCCAGTCATTATGTATAACTGGTAAAGCCACTGATATAGTAATCGTTAGCATAAACGAATCCTTTAAACTCAGTAAGAGTTGAAGGAAAATTGACATTAATTTCTCACAAGTCCTCATATTTTCACTATGTGTTGTAATTTGCTGGGAGGTCATCGTTTTTTTTTTTATTAAAATCCTATTTAATATGTCAGTTACATAAAAAAAACGTAAAAAAAAAGAATAAAAAAGAAGACGAAAACTGTCTAAGAATTATAAGATTATAATAGTAAGCCTAGTATCCTAATATTCCTTAGATGCCTTTTCACAACATAGTATTGACTGTGTTAAAAAAACCCACCTATGAATTATTTTGGTTTATTAACGCCATATTTGATTTGATTTTTTTCAAGTTTATTAAGGTTTTCTACAAGCATTGCTAGCTTATTAATAATGTTCACTCATTGTACTAGTTTAAGTTCTTTGGTAACAACCAGATAAGTAAGATCAACATGAACACTTTTCAGGGGTTTTCACAACTTGAAAAAGTGTAAGTCTGTTACGTTACCAAACCTAACCATAAAAATATAAAAAAAAAATCAAGTAATTTATTAAGTAGATATAAATCGGTTCTGTATGGTTCCATTCTACTAACCGTATAATTCTACTTACTTGTCCATGCTAAAATTAAAACGCATGCACATTTTTTTAAGGATTAGGTGGTGTTGATTGATAGATAATTAGACTAATACAAGTAACTGTTCATTACCACGTTCCGTAGGGTTAAGCTTTGTTAATCAGATAAATTTAATCATTGTTTCCTCAGTCTTTTCTTTGTCCATTTTTCACAAAAAGTAACTCTTGGAGTTGTATGTCATGGATTTTGTATACGGTGGATTCTTTTTTTATGTGAGTAAATAATTTTACGCAACAGCGACTTTACTGCAAATCGCAAGAACCTAAAATTGAAAGTGCTTATCTATTTTTAAATTTTGCGACAGCCAATGATAGTGTTAAGGACAGCTTTTAAACTTGCATGTAAATTGTGTACAGTACACACTCATGGAAAAGGCTGCCCATTAAACTCAACCCTACCAATCCCTTAACACCCTTTCCCTTTGAACATAATACGAAATAAGTGAAAAATCAATGGTCTGGTACATAAAACCACTTAGAAATAGTCATTCTAGACGCTTTGAACATGTAGTAATATCCAACAGTAATATATATAGTAAGCTGTATAATTATTGACAAAATTTATAATTAATCAAAGCTATCGAATTGTTTTTTCATTTTGTTTAGTCTCACCACGTGCACGAACAAATAAAAATAACACAAATTGAAGGACCAATCATAGTCATTTTGTTTATAATAAAATGAAAATGAACATCAGTCAAAAGTAAAAATCTATACTACTATATTAAAATAATAGACTCGAATTTTTGGGCTTTAATACCGAGAAATCGGAGAAGTACTGTCTTTTGTTTTATATATTTTAAACATCATTGGTACTTGAAGATTACCAATTGTTTTTAGTTTTCCTCAATCAAGCTTCGCTAATTAATAATCAACAATAATTCCTTTAAAAAATCCGGAAATTACCTGGATTTTTTGGATTTTACAATCTTGCGCGTGCGCATTACATTCAAGCATAATCACGGAGGCTATTTAGTTCATGTTTCCACAATATCACATTTGCATGGATAAACTCAGAAACGATAATACAAATACGTGTAAATTTTCATTGGAAATTTGCTATATATTCTGTTCATCAAAAACAATACGGGAGATAACTCTAACGCAGTGCATTTAATATGAAAAATCCCGAGAGTTCCGAATGTCAACATGGTGTAAAAAAAAAAAAAATTGGTGAAAAAGTGTTGAATTCTTCATTAATATGAATTAAATTTTCAGATAAAAGGTATTTACAGCCTCAAAATGGTTTGTTATGAATAATTTGACTGTTATTTTCAATGCAGCTTCATTAATTTTCTCCAAAATCGTTTCGGAGCGATTCTGCAATTTTTTGCTACATTACGGGTATTTGGGAGGCATTTTAACTCTGGTGAAGGTCTGCCCCGAGACACAGTTAGATTATTCTAACTTAGCAGAGTGTAGTGAAATTATTAATAGCATTATTGTAGGCCTAAAGCTTGCTTATGTAAATGTCAACAATACGGTATGTCGATGTATCTATTTCGTAAATTTCCGATATCATATGCAATTTCAACCCGTGCACGCACGGGTCAAAGTCTAGTAAATACTTATTGAATTGCGGCTGTTAATGTCATGAATGTCAAAATTCCATCTGATGAACCTTTTCTAGGCACCAAACGCATATCATAACGGTTATAAAGACAGCTGCACATTACAGAAGTCATATGGACAAGGTCCTCCAGTGACCATGGTTATTTCTAATAAAATGTATCAGAAAGTAATTACTGATAAAGGCGCAGTTGACAGATTTGGTAAAATTACTTTATATGTATCAGGTAATGTTAGGCTACGAGACGTTCATTTTAATGAAGTCACTTTGCTTGTTCAAGCCATCAGGTCTGAATGATTTAAGTCTGTGCATCCAGAACTTTTCCTTGCTTTTCATCTCCGCGTCTGTCCAATGAGGATTATGGTCAATAACAACTACTGTCATGTCTTCTCATTTGTGACGACTCATATTAAAATGTTCCCCGACGAGCTTCTTGATTTTCTTGGTCTTTATGATCGAGCTGTGGTTGTTGATTATTCTGCAGAGGTCACCTGTCTCCCCAATGTATAGCTTAAAGCAAACCTTGCAACTGATGAGATGGATGCAGTTGTCTGTGCCGCAAAACGTGTTGCCTAATATTTTGTAGGTACGACCCGCAATGGGGCTTTTAAAACTGTCCGTGTTGATGCTGTGCTTGCACAAAAGGCATCTTGCGTCTGAACAAGTTTTAAAGCCGCCATTGGGGAACGGGTTGTCTAATCTCGCTCTCACTACCATGTCCTTTAAGTTCCTTGGGCGTTTAAATGCAGCCATTGAAAAGGTCAGCCATTCTTTTGTTATTGTAAAGAATGGGAAGATTATTTGTAAGGAAAAAATCCTACAAAATATTGAGCATACGGTATCACTATGGTATAAAAAGGTAAATAACCGACTAGCAAAGGCCTCGTGCGTTACTTTAAGGGTTTGTAGTAGGATTTTTGGTTGAGTTTGCGCTATTTCATCTTTGTTTGAATTTATTTCAACCTCGATGGACTGGTTAATGTAGTTTGATGAGCCGAGAAGCTATGGGTACTACGCGCAAAAACTATGTGACTGATTTTTCATCATTAACAACGATGTGCATTTAAAACATTCACCATGCCACATTTCCCCTTTAAGTAAGCATTTGCTAACATGGTACCCGTTTGTAAAACGTTGGTTTCATGTACAATTTCCATGTCTTTTTATTTACAACTTCACAATTTTCTTCCCTCAGTCTAACGTCGTGTTTGTGTCTACCCTTATGCAAAAGTTGATAACGCAACTGAAGAATGTACATAGCTTTGTGATATCTCAATTGTGCTGAACTTAACATCATTAAGGCAGCTTCGAGTTGAAATTCTATTAAAGGGTCTAAATAAAATAACTCCGAATGTCATACCTGTAGTGAGTGAAGAATGGGAGTCGTTGACCGGAATCAATTGTTGATCTTGTTACTTCATCAGGAATTGTTGGTAAAGCAATGCAAAAGCTATTTACTCTAAGGGTTTAATATTTTGAATGCACATAATTTGCATGCAAAATTGAAGAAGATCTTTGGCTTACAGTTTAAGTAGCCCGTTATGATTTACAATTCATAAATTTGAGTTAAGTTACTTTTGTGTACGTTAATTGTACTGGAATACATATAAGATATAAACGTACTTGCAAACGCAACAAATCTTGAAATTTAAGTTGATGTTTGACTCATTGCATGGATTAAAAACTCATTTGCATAAATGCTTTTTGTTTCTTTTGTATTTCCGTTACCAGTCATTCAATTCAACAGTGTAATTATCCCGAACGTTGATATATTGTGTTCATTGATAGGTCCCTATCTTACAACCAGATTAGTCAGATTGGCAACAACGCCTTTCAAGGGCTGTCACAGCTTACAATAGTGTAAGTCAAAAATAAAAGGTTTTTTTTTTAAACTGTCACTTCATTTTTTAACTCTTTAACAAATTGTAGAAAAACTTTTTTTAAAGATGCGTTAAAAAATGTTTCCTATTAATCTTTGACTTTTTGATTCCTTTTCACTCAGTTTTTACAAGGGATATATTCATTTTCTCTTAGTGTCATGTGTGGAAAAGTTTGTTGGAGCAAAATATGTGTTTATCCTCTACTGATTACATATTATACGTCACATGAATGTCACCTATTGTGCTGAGGTGACTCATTCTGTAAACATTCATCAATAAAAGGATACATAGATATAAACAAGGATTAAATTTGATGTAAAAAAAAAATTATAAATGGATGCTAAACAGAGCCATTAACAGTGTTCTAAATGCTATGAAAACATAAGACTTTACATTTATGTAAAATAAACTCAGTTTCTCACCACAGTACTCAAGAATGGGTCCTTAGTCTTTATTTTTTTCTCGACACGTTAGTCATTCTGTCCACTTCTCGTTTTTTACATTACTTTTTAGTTATGTTTGGCGAATCGATTTCAAACTTCCTGACCAGCTTCATAACGAACCCCTTCAGATAAAGTATAGCTCTTATTCAAATGTACAATCGGGTTAGTTCCAAAAAATACAGGGGAGAAAAGAGAAGACGGGAATTTTTCGTGCAGATTGTACTGTGCCATTGCATCTAACAAAGCTTTCGACTTTCGTTTTTTTATCAACAGGATTAAAAGTTATTATTATTTTAAAATCTGCTCCATTCTTCTATGCTTTTCAGGTAGTATGGGACACTTCCATATTGTGACGTATTTCTTTTAGAAATAACAGTAAAATCAAGCATGATTTTGTAATTGTTTTTCTCCACCTTCGGTCTCTACTGGCGTGACGCAATGGGTTAGAGCGTAAACTAATGATCTGTTAGTCATGAATTTGAATCCCTCTGGGGCCTTTATATTTTTTACCTTTCCAAAAATTTTTAAGACATTAATTTTTTGGGGGTCAAATATTGTATAATTTGAAAATTCTAAACCGATGAAAGTATTTTGATTATAATGAACTTTTATTCAGTTTAATATCGACTGCTGTCCCATACCACCTTGTGTGCGTCAAATGAAAAAGAAGTAGGGCTACTCGTCAGCAAAACAACCTAATTGCAAACAAAAGAGTAATAACGGATGTTTATACAGCTTGTAAATACGTAAAATTACGTTAAACATTTTTTTCAGTATGAGATCATTCTTAAAATGTACGTACATCAAAGAGAGCTGTATAGTGGATACTACATGTGGTAACGCTAGCTAAGTGAATTTTAGGCCATTAACTGTCCTTTTTGTAAGAAAAAGAGAAATAGATTAAAAATTGACCGAAATAAAAGTTTTCATTAAAACAGTTTGATTAAATGATTTTTAACATGTTTTTCTTACAAAATTCATTTTGTAAAAATTGGTAATCAGTGATAAATGATCTCATCGAGACGAGGCATCACCTTTCCGAGACCACATTTATTATAGTATATGAAAATTATACTTAAAGACCGGGTCTGGGGTATAAATAACAGCCAATGTGGAAAATGGAGGAAATTTCAATTTTCTTGCCACCTTCCACTTCAGAGAAAAAATATCTGAATTTACGCTTTAATCATCAAACCCTATAAATTAAATTTTGTCGTGCAACTAAAGTAAAGTGAAAGGCATCTCTAGATAGTAAAAGAATTTTTGATGCATTACTACTTTAGAAATTCTCGTTTAAAATTTTGAAGTGATCCAGAAATTCAAATTTCCTCAGATTTGATTGACAGATGAGAAATCGGCTTTTTGTTTACATTTCTACCGGAAATGCCTATTGCTATAGACGCTCAGTAAATGGCGGACAGCTTGTCTTACCTCAAAACTGAATAAAACAAATTAATCCTTGTAATTATTTTATTACTTTATTATCATTTTGGTAGTCATAAACAAAGAAAAAAGAACACACACTTGTGTAGCGATGTAAAGTCAGTCCTGCAGCTTTACACTGATAGTATCAAGTTTCCTTATCTATTAACAAATGGGGCTTCTCAGGTCACAGGTTCTAGCAGTATAAAGTTATGAACATAGGTCATTACATTAATTGAGGAATTATGAAAGCAATCCTTTGCCACTGATATCAGATTCTAGTGAGAAATTCAAACTTTCCTACACATGTGTTTTGGGTGTAGAATACAACTCTGTGAAACAGCATTGTAGAAATTTTCCCCCTTCTTCAATGAAGTATTATGTCTGGAAGGAAGTTCAAATTATGATATCACCATATCGGACAGCTTCTGTTGGATCTGCATAAACAATGGGAATATTCCTAAACTCTATTCTGTTCTAACGATTTGATGCACAATCACTGGATGAAAAATCCAGTTTCAGCAAAACTGAAACTATATGGAAACCTTGCTGAAACTTGAAGTTGAAGTTTCATGTATAGTTTCCGCAATGCGGAAACCATTATATCGATTCAGCAAGTATCCGTTAGGTTTCAGTCAGCAGAAACTTAAGTCTAAGATTACTGATGGTTTCCGCAATGCGGAAACCAATATTGAAATGTATGAAGAGTTGTGTAAATTATTATGGAAATATCAATCAGTTTCATCACATTTCCGCTAGGTTTCAGCATGCGGAAACCTTAAGTTAAGATTCCAAATGGTTTACGCATTGCTGAAACTATTACTTAAATTGATTTGAGTTTAAAAGTGATATCAATTATTTTCAACAGGTTTAATTCTAGCCTAATGATCATGAAGCCGCACATGCTTATATGTACAGTTATTGTAGGTTTCAGCGTGACTGAAACTATATGTATACATGTTACTATCTTTAAATGTGGAAAATAAGGCGATTAACAAATTTACTAAGTAATTAATTGAATGTGAAAAGAAAAACTGATGTCTGATCTTGTTTAATGATGAAATCATTAATCTTAGGTACTCGGGCACGTGTATACATGTGTATATATTCTTTGTCCAGGTGAACTCCTCTTTGTGATTTTCCTGTATATTCTGTGTGGATTGCAGGGTTTTTCTGTCAGGAGTGAACAAAAGACTATTACATAACATATACACGGTACTAAGCATGAGTTTATAACTGTAGCCCGGCAGGGATTTGTTTTTCAATATGTGTGTATCTGAGTTGGTAAAACTAATTAGTAAATTATAATTAATTAGTAAAATAAATCTCTAGCTAGTTGTATATTGCATACATTGTATGATGAAGTATTTTACTTACACTCATTTACTTAATATACCTATTTTGTAAGACTCCTTCTTAAATCCTTTAATTATCAACTTAAGGTAAAGTCGTTGTAAATGCTACATTATTACAAACCATACCAAATAATCGTACAACCTGAAGTTTAAAGTTAATTCATTTTTTTTTAAATATCACGCCAATACATGTACACAGAAAAAAAACATTTTATAAGTCTACAGTTGATAATGATATTAAGTAAAAACCACTTAGAGTTTGTTCCTAATATAATAATTGTTTATTTACATGCATTTTAGACTTTACTACATGTATATATATATGTATGTGTGACTGTATTATGATTCGTGTATTTCTATACTTAATGTATTTACTTTCTGTACTACGGTTAACACAATCATATTGATATAATTATGTTTATGAAACAAGCACATGTTTCTGTAATAAGATATAATAAGCATTAATTATAATTTCACTGATGTTATAGGTTATATTACAAAATCAGTTTAAAATCCAGCACTAGTCATGTAGTGCGGGTGATTTCAATCCCATTTTTTTAATTTGATGATTCATTCGTATACATTTGATATAGAAAGTATACCAAACACTTTTAGCACAGAACAGCTCCTGTCTATGTCAATTAATACTTCCTAAACCTATAACATGTAAAGTTATGAATTTAAAATACTTATTTTATTCATATGTACGGGTCAAGTTCCAATAAAATTTGTCAAAATCCATTGACGTAATGGTTTGCAACATAATCTGTTATTGACAATTTTATATTTGTTTATATATCAGTCACACGTATACGTCTTACTTCCCGGCTTGTTTAATGTTTAATGCTTTTGTATTTTATAAGTATTTTTAACGTACTGTTCATCGTATGACCAAGCAGTGCACATGTGTAACTGTAAAATAATTGCCTTCAATTCATCGTATAGTTGTAAATTGACCGTACGGGTGAACCCTGTTAACCAGCCCACAGTCAAGACCCCCGTTAATTGATCGGCATCTAACTATACTTGTGATTTCTGTGTGTTCATGCGGAACCTGCTCTGTGTTGAACATAATATTTTCACACCTCTATATTTTGAATAAGACAATGACCGTGCTTAGGATTGCGGTGAAAATTGCACAAGTCAAGATTACCTTGTCAGTACACTATATATGGCTCTATCATATTAGGTTTGGCAAAATCATCAGAACATGTAAATAAATAATAGTTAAAGACAAAATCTGAAACATATGGCTCATTAGAATTATTTTAGCATGTTTAATTACATAAAACATTTGTAAACAAACGGTCGGCCATTTTTTTTGTTAATCACGTGTTACAACTGTAACAAAACCACCCCAATAATTTGTCGTATTTAACCAGGAAATATTGACTCTAACAGTTCCTATTTAAAATAAATATATGTAAAAAGTATTCTACTCAGTAAAAAGTGATAATTTTGATTAAACATTATTTATTTTAAACTATCCCATGATGCACTTCTCCAAGATTTAGCGGGTTCTGATTGGTCAGTATTGGCGCACTTTATAATCCTGAGCGAAGGTTGAAATGGACAAGAAGGTGCTGTTGTAAAATGAAGAATTGAGAATATGAATAGCCTCTACAACAAGAAGATAATACAGGAACGAAGAACTTATATCAAGGTACTTAAATCACAATATAGATACTCCCAATAACATTTTCAAGGCTCTTAATTGTCTCTCATTTGTAAACGAGATCTCGCGCAATCAAATCAAAATGGCGTCATTTTTTTCAAACTTGGTTCGGCATTTTAATTTTTATTACCGTATCTCTTTAAAATATACGTTTTGACCAAGTTAACCATTAACCAAGTTTATATGCATGATACTCATGATAAAGTTTCTTAGAATATCCAGGGTATACGTATATATAAACGTTCCTGGAATATATGGATGCTTGGTTGGTAAACAAGACGAACAATGAATCTTTTTCACACATTACACAATTTACAAACTCTAAATGTAACGTACGTAAGTAAAAAAAATTATTATTTATTAAATCCGGAAAATGAAATCTTTCACGTTTGTCTTTTTTTCAGCATTGACAGCATACAAAGTCAATGTTTCCGGTGAT
>WFKH01010211.1:9825481-9844927 GCA_016163765.1 Magallana hongkongensis | reverse complement strand
TTCTTTGTGTTTGCAGCTACATAAAAACCCATGTGTGCATTACAGCAAGACGCAAATCTTGTGTATTAGATAACGGCAGACCGCTCGCTAGTCCAGCCGCGACCTATTTCCTCGGCCGCGGGCAGGGGATCGGATACGTAATTGTTCACATACACAGCTCGGAATCCAGCTAGATTTAAATGCGATTCAAATGCATTGCATAGAAGCAGTTCTTTTATCCATAATGTGTTTCACTAGAAAAGAATTAAAATGTTTAAACACTTTCCGTATGTAAGCTGGTACACTGTCTATGGTAGTAGGTAAAGGTATATTTTTTTTTAAATTTACTATTAATATCGTTAAAATCGGAATTCTTTGTGTTTGCAGTTACATAAAAAAAACCATGTGTGCATTACAGCAAGACGCAAATCTTGTGTATTAGATAACGGCAGACCGCTCGCTAGTCCAGCCGCGACCATTTTCCTCGGCCGCGGGCAAGGGATCGGATACGTAATTGTTCACATACACAGCTCGGAATCCAGCTAGATTTTAAATGCGACTCAAATGCATTGCATAGAAGTAGTTCTATGCAATGGAAACGGAAGACCTTAATAAGAATAATCTTACAAGCACAATAATAGTAAGGTCTTCCTTTGGAAACGGAAGACCTTAATTAAATGAGCCCAAGTAGTTGTTTTAATTCCATCAATGCATTTAATCCTAAAACAGATAAACAAAAATTGGGTATTCGGAACTCTTAAAATGACAGCTCGAAAAAACTTCCGAATTTTCCATTTCATATCCTGCATGTGTTCGAGGTATTTTAGAATACATACCAAACCTTCTTTTTATAAAACAAATCTTTTTATGCGAATATTAGAGTTGCAATGACCAGGATTTATTGCAAAGCGAAAGTAGGTCAACTAATCTAAGACCGATACCGAATACAAAATAACATTGACACGTCTGCAGAATTGAACAAGCATTAATAAGCGTTCATGCTTTAGATATTAATTTTACCATTATTAATTAT
Organism: Magallana hongkongensis; assembly: GCA_016163765.1. Lineage (NCBI taxonomy): Eukaryota > Metazoa > Mollusca > Bivalvia > Ostreida > Ostreidae > Magallana > Magallana hongkongensis. The sequence goes on along the minus strand of WFKH01010211.1, from coordinate 9,843,915 downwards.
TTGATATTTGATAACTATTTGGGACTGGTAAAAAATTCAGAACTGGTCAAACGACTATATATCAATTACGTGTATACTTATTCTTTACTATATTTATTGAAACCTTTTGCTAGCTTTTTTTTTTTTTTTAAATGTCTTCGAATGGCGTGAACAGATTTTGTTACAAGATACAATTGTTCCCTAGGTAATGATAAAGATGTTGTTAAAGAACTTTACCTAGTTAAAATCCAAATTATATATATTTTGTAAACCTTCGTAATCAAAGATTTCATGACTTGCTTCTATTATTGCTTTCCATTAACATGCATTCTCAAATGCAGAAATGCTCCAGTTTTAATTATTCTGAGGGTGTTGAATGACTTTTACAATCAAACTAAATCTGACATCTATTTCTACCCTAGATATTTTAATGAAATTTCTTTCATTGTGTTGTACTTGATCAACTATGATTTGATTAAAACATATATAATCAAAGTTTACAGAACTCCCCAAGAAAAGGCATCACCTTTGTGATACCACAATTACATGACTATGTTTATTGAAATTATGTAACTATCACAACATAAAATTAAAATTTATTTTCTTTTAAAATGTATCATATTTTGATACAATAACAATTTGATGATATGATACAAAATCATTTAATATTGCATCATATGACACAATACGATATTTCATCGTAAAGTACGATATTGTATCATATGATATATACTGAGAAGTATAATTTCAAACAATACAGTATTATATAATGTGATTTGAGAGAATAGTGTACCACATAATACCATATGATATTGTATTAAATTATATGAAATGCTATTATATTATATATCCGATATTGTAAATGTGTATAAATTATTGCATTAAACGATACAATAAAATATTTTATTATTTGATTCAATACAATGTTGTGTCATAAAACATGCTATATTATATTAAGATAAGATAGTATATTATATAATGTGTTATGGTATTGATCAAATGGTATAAACTGGTATTGTATCATATTATAAAGTATGATTATAATAATAATAATAATAATAATAATAATAATAATAATAATAATAACAATAATAATAATAATAATAATAATATTATTATTATTATTATTATTATTATTATTATCATATAATACACAATTATATTAATTAGTGTAAAAGTGGTCATTTCCGCATAGGGAAAATTTTCACTAGTTAAGCGGTAAGCTCAAAGCAGCGTAAAATACCCACGCGTGTATGGCGAAACACTCAAAACTTTTGTGTGGTAAATAAAACATCCGCCTATTTAATACTCACGCGTATTGTTTGACCAAAAACGCATAGTCAACCAACAGCGTAAATAACCACTTTTACAGTAATCATGTAATACAGCTAACTGTGTATAGCTATGATATTGTATCGTATCATGTCCTGAATCTGTATTATATCAAATCATATGACTTTATTTTACTCAATATGATACATCGTGTAATAGATGCACTATCACATGAGTGAATTATAAAACACATCATTTTTTAAGCATCCTTGATAATTGAAATCAAGATCGTATCTGAAGCTATCCATGTTTTATGCCTATATATAATTCCATAAACTATAAAAGCCATAAATATTTAGGTTATTTGCTTAAAAAAAAATATAGACTTTAAGGTTTAAGGCAATATCTGCTGTTTTTAACGCAACATTTGCTACGTTGAAATCCAGACCAAAAGTTTGTCAGTATGATGAGCTAAAAAAAAAAGAAGAAAAAAAAGAATGAAATGAAATTATATTCAATATTTTTAGATTAATACTGTGATCCGATTTGTATAAAATTAGCAGTGCGACAATTAATTATTTCATTGACAAAAATGGACCATTCTGAATTAGAGTGAAGAAGCCTTCTAATCAAAGTGAGTTTTGGAGTTTTGGGGACTATTTTGTAAGCGGTATTAAAATATCTGGATGTTACAGTCCAAACGGAACATTGCAGTTTCAGAACAAAAAACCAAAAAGAAAAAAAAACGAAGATCACATTTCATTGAAATGTCCTAACGTTATCTAAAAACAAATTGTATTGCCTGGATTATATCACCACTTCTCGTCCACCTTTCCATTACTTACAGCATTTGCTGCCTTGAAATTTAGAAAAATCTGACCAACCACTTCATACTTACAATGAGATCAATGCTTAGAAAAATGAACTCACATTTATTCAATTAGTAAAAAGGATTTAGTATGAAGAGGGTGTATGATAACATTACAGAAATGTTTAACTATAGCTACTTGTAATGTCCAAGTAATTTGCATTTAATTTTTAATTAAATTGTAAAATATTCGGGAAGTTGATACCTTATGTAGCTTGATGAAAAAACACAAACATTTCTTTCTTTAAAAACATTCATTGGTACGACATATATAGCTTAAACTTTCTGTCAAAGCTTGCTGTCATTATCTGGCTCTGGGGCCATTAAAACTCACTTTTGATCCCAGTCTCATTTTTACAAAAGGAATATATAGTGGAAAAGTGAGACTGAGAAAAGAGGTGAGTTCGTCTAAGTTTTATGGCCCCGGGTCTGGACTCAAATCTTACTCAAAATACCTAATTCCTAAACATTATCTTAATTTAGTGATTTTTTTTAATTTTGGTATCAGTTTCAGAATGAAGCATGCTAAAAACTAAAGTTAGGATGACGCATCCCCCGGAAAAACACACACTTGTTGCGCAATACATGTACATTTAACAACGGTTATAAATACACTTAGATCTATACCATTTGAAAAACATTTGGACATTGCATTTCGTAAACTGGGTTCAAAAAGTTTATTGACCTTATCTTCCTCATTACCTGGACATTTTCAAAACAACAGTTAATCTATCTAATAGCAGTAACGTACATTTGTCACTTTCAACACATTATGCTCTTAAAATAAAAACTGTGCAAAGGTGAATCCATGTGAATAACTTATCAACGTGTACTCAAACAATATGTTTAGTGAACTTATTAGATGTTACAACTTGAAATAAATATTTATTAAGACGTCATTAACATCAACAATCATTCACAAATTGGAAAAGTAAACGACATCAAATAACCAGTCATAATACGAGGGCATACGATAATACAATTTACTTGGCTAGATTTTATTTGTATATTTTAATCATGACTGCACAAAAAATGCCGAACTAGCATATATATTGTCAATTCTCTGATAAAGTAAAATTCATGAATAAGTGTATGTAGTGATTGTGTTTTAAATCATACTTTTTCACGAAATTTCAATGACTTGATAAAATACTGTGTATTTTGCGCATGCCTTTGTACTACGGCCATTTTTGTAAAACATTTCATTTCATTGAATACCGTGCTCCTTATTTTCCTTTTTTTTGGTGAAGAGGGAGGAAGGTGAAACATATTAGTTTTGTTTTATTACAATATGTTTTATAATTTACAAAGCTAATTCCAATCCGGCCCTTAAGAGTCATTATAAGTGGTTTTTTAGACAGCATTGTCCCTCATAAAATAGTAACAGATTTGAGGTTTTCAATTTATTTCTATGGACAATGAGAAAGAATTGTGTGCTCTTTGAGTCTTGTGTGGGACACGGAGACTGGTACTGACCAAGATCAGATGTGTTTATTCAATAAAGTTTCCTCATAATAAAATAGCTTGGGAGATGAACAATTATGTTGATTAGACGCATAATTTAAAACAAAAATGGTTATATATTCTCTAGGCAATTGTCAATATGTATGTATCGGGTTTTTTTTACGAAACTGCATTTGAAGCGGTGAAAAAATGCAATGCTACCTTATACAACACATGGAGGCTAGAAGTACAGTTAGGTCAGTTCACCAGCGGTGTCTTGAAACGTACGCATTAGCTTTGGATTTGGGGATGGATTTACACTCTTCAGCTAGGTCGAATGCTGACTGACGTTTTTCATACTTACAGTTAGGCCAATCTTATTCACCGAATTGTCTACGGATTTTTCCGTTTTCCCTATTACGTCAAAGGGAACACGGAGGGTGTGACCGGTCAGCAGAGGATGCTCACTCCTTCATGCCCCCTGATCCTACCTCTAATTTTTGTAGAGGTCCGTGTTTGCGTATCTTTATACGAGACAATAGTCAAGGAATAAATTAATAACACAATTTTTTGTCGTCTAAAACTACAGTTATTTGTGTTGCTGTCGTAACCAAAATTATTTCCAGTGCATTCCGATGTGTGACATTGTAAAACATCTATTTCTTGGCTAAAGAAGAATCGTTAAAAGAATTACCGGTAATATATCAAAGTTCATAAACTTGTCGGCCCTTTTCATTTCATTTACTAGATTAAATACGTTAATTTATTGTTCTTCGCATTCTCAATGGATAATGCTACTAGATGTTATTTGGAAGACAACTTTTTTTATTCCGTTTGTTTCCATTTGTATGCGTTTCTCGTCCTTTTTTCATCAAATACGGCCAATGTCCAAGAGTGTCCGGTTTTATCAATTCTTACCGACAGAAAGCTTAAATTATGTCAATTTTTTTAACAGACACCGCCACTCAGCTTTAGGTTAGGTAAGTGCATGAAAGCGCTTTTATGTTTATTGTACAATACACGTGCAGCCCTTTTATATATTTAACCAGTACGATGCTTTCGTGAACGTCCATCGATGTCCATTAAACCCGAGTCACAGACGGAAAACTAACTGCGGTCAAAAGGAACGTCTTTGGTAATTATTTGATTGTTATCTGTTTTCAACGGTCCAATATACTGATTCTAAGGTTGTTTAGCATTATCTGGTAAGGTGTGATTGCGGCATAAAAGTATGTACATATAAACCGTTGCTTACTATTGAGCTATATATCAATATCTGTATTTAAGTTTAAATATGTTGTATATAAAATAACAGCTTCAATTCACCCAATCTTCAACGTGTGACTATTAAACTTATGGCGAACTCATGAAACGTCTGCCAAAAATCATCATTTGTTATAATGTATGCAGCTACTTTGAAACACATATCTTAGAATAATTCTCCATCTTTTTGTTGATATAAATTGGATGGCATTAATTCATAGAAAACAGTTTACGCTACATGTAAGGTTTAAATCCTTACATAGTTTAAACACCATGGCGAACGTCGACTTTGCTAGAAATAAGTGTATGCGTTCGCTACCTTTACCGTTATTTTTATTTTATAATGTAAACTGATGTCTTACCTTGTGTGGAAAGTGTTAAGTATACATTTCTTATAAAAATTGTGTCTAGTCAAATGTAACTGTGATTACATTTTCTGCAATAAAGGTTGAAAATAATATAACTGTTGAGCTTATTTCTTAATAACTACAACATATTAAAAACAATAAAACAGCATAAATCGCTTGCAGAACAATGTTATGATACATGCAATTTTGACCAGGCGGAAATTTTCAAAGACGTCAATAGAATAAAAATCATAGTTGCTTACTTAAATTATATTGTATTTCTACGTAGAACACGAATAAAATGACTTTAAAGGGGCATGGTCACAAATTTGGTCAAAACTTAATTCTCCGTTTTCAAAGTTTACAATGCTTTAGTAAAGAGTTTCTAATGGGTAAACCAAATCTGAGTGTCAGTCGTCTGGCTATAAGCGAGATAAATCGTAATTCTCTGTTATGTAAACAAAGCTCTGGTCATGTGTTTGTTTACATTTTGAATATTCTATGTCAAAGCCTAAAATGAATGTAAAAAAACACTAACAACTTTTTATTTATGTATAAAAAAGAATCAGCAGATTGAAAAATCAGATTTAAAAAAGATTTTTTATCAGTATTTGAACAAATGTAAACAAAACCAAGGCAAGAGCCTTGTTTACATAACAAAAAAAAATAGAGTTTGGTATTTGCTTATAATTTATAAAAGACACTTAAATTTTGGTCGAATATTAGAAATGCATTGCTAATGAATTGTAAACAATTAAAATTGAAAAATAAAATTTCACCAAAATCGTGACAATGCCCCTTTAAGTTAGTGTAAATATTGCTTAGAAAACTTCAAGTGATTTAACATTATGCCATAGCATGGACTGCAATTAATTCTAATATACATTGTTTAAATAAAAATGACATGAAATTAAAGACTTTGACGAGCTTCTATGCCCGTATTAAGAACTAACTGTTCAGTGCAATCCATTCAGCTTACTGTGCATAAACTTTGGCGCATCTTTCAAAGCACCATACCGTTGACAAAGCGTGCAATTAATAATATTACAAACACCAAAGGGAACCATACAGTACAATAAGGAAAGCGTGCAAATTCCATTCTTATTGTAGTCAAGTTGTTTCTATCATTTGCAGAAATTGTTAGAAATAAAGTACTAAATACTTTTTTTATTATTCAATCTGAATTTAAGCTTTTAAATCAGACATCACTTATCATTTTAAAAAAATAATTACAACTAGACTTTGACCCGTGCGTGCACGGGTTGAAATTGCCTATGATATCGGAAATTTACGAAATACATGTAGATACATCGACATACCGTATTGATGACATTTATATAACCAAGCTTTAGGCCTACAATAATGCTATTAATAATTTCAATACACTCTGCTTAGTTAGAATAATCTGTGTCTCGGGACAGGCCTTAACCACAGTTAAAATGCCTCCCATATACCCGTAATATAGCAAAAAAATGCAGAATCGCTCCGAAACGATTTTGGAGAAAATTAATGAAGCTGCATTGAAAATAACAGTCTAATTATTCATAACAAATCATGTTGAGGCTGTAAATACTTTTCATCTGAAAATTTAATTCATATTAATGAAGAATTCAACACTTTTTCACCAACTTTTTTTTTTCACACCATGTTGACATTCAAAACTTTTGGGATTTTTCATATTAAATGAACTGAGTTAGAGTTATCTCCAGTATTTTCTTTGATGAACATATATAGCAAATTTTCCAATGAAAATTTACACATATTTGTATTATCGTTTCTGAGTTTAACCATGCAAATGTGATATTGTGGAAACATGAACTAAAGAGCCTCCCGTGATTAAGCGTGAATGTAATGCACATGCGCAAGATTGTAAAATCCAAAAAATACAGATGATTTCCGGATTTTTAAAGGAATTTTTGTTGATTATTATTTAGCGAAGCTTGATTGAGGAAATATAAAAACAAATTGGTAATCTTCAAGTACCAATGATGTTTACAATATATAAAACAAAAGACAGGACTTCTCCGATATTTCGGTATTAAAGCCTAAAAATTCGAGTCTATTATTTTAATATAGTAGTATAGATTTCAACATTAAACATCTTGCTTTCACGATTGATACTGTTTCCCAGGTCTATATTTATTTTCTATGACATTTTTGTAAAAGTTTATTATGAATTATGTTGAGTTTCGATCATACGACTACGACCATCTTTTGCATCTTTTTTTTTTTGTCAGAATAATCGGTACCGTTAGTTTGTCCTTTAATTACATGAATTGAACGGTCTTATAACATAAAGAATCGACTTCAATATACCACTCAAACAGTTGTCGGCTAACATCGATTATATTTTTAGGTGGAGGGTATGCTTAAGTACAATGTGTCAACTTGCATTCATGTTTGTTTACCGATTGTAAGGTTTGTAAAGGCCCTGTCACACCAAGTTGCGTTCCCACGGCGTGTTCAAGGCGTTGTAAAATTCATCGAATCGCCGTAGGATCGCAAGAAAAATTCAGAAAAAATGTACAATTATATTTTAAATTTTAACAAGTGAAGATGTCATGGCGTCCTGACGGCGACCGAAGCGTTTCTACGGAGCTTCCGCGGCGTGTAACTGCGTTTCCACAGAGTTCTACTTGGTAACTGACTGCGCTCTCGCTAAGTATACGCCGAGTGCTCATGAGGTGCAAAGAGTTTTTACTGCGTCCACGGCGTGCTCTGCGCGCTGACCGCATGCACAATACGTTCTTTACTTATTGGTAGGTAAATGTTAATTTCTACAATTGTATGGGAAACAAGAATTTACAACCGGTAAATAAATGAAAAAAATTGTTTTGTTTTGATGAAATAAGGTACATTGTAATTAAAACGTAACTTATTTCTAAATAATTTGTGAAAGACAAAAATCTTAGTAGACAGGTCTACAAAAAGAACCGTTATTCGTTATTAGAAAACATAGAAAACATCAGAACAAAATGGCAAGAATTCCATCTACGTCCTTTATTAGGTCCTGGAATATTCGCAAATGCTATTTTTTACATAGTTATCCACATCAAGTTTGATAATACTTCATCGCTCGATATTGTACAACAAACATTGTTCGATTGTTCGTGGTCTGGCTGACAACGCACTAGAAACGCCGCGGGAGAGCGGTACAAACGCTAGCAAATGCAGAAGAAACGTCAAGAGAGCGCGATGAACGCAGCAACAGCTCTTTGGGGTGCTGTGTGAACGCAGCCAAAAGAGAAACAACTCGTTCAAACGCTGTGAATGCACAATGAGAGCGCGATAGAGACGCAGTGACATCCCAAAGGTCTCTGTGCAAGCGCAATTGACTTATAACTGCGTCTACACTGCGATTAGCTGCGTTCCTTGAGCGCGCAAACGGAGCTCTCGTGGCGCTGTTGGAGACCTTACGGCGCTGTCACGGCGACCTCACTCCGTTTCTACTGCGTGTTAATCAAAACGCAGAGCCACGGCGCATACTTTGTGCATGTTCAAAGCGCGCGCCGTCGCACGGCGTTCTATAATGTTCAAGGCTATCCCACCGCGACAAATGAAGATGCCGCTGCGTTGTTACGGTGCTGTAGGAGACTCTACTGCGTGTACCTTGGAGTTTTACTTTATTTAAGGACGCAGCGAGATTGTCAAGCGGACGCATCTCCGGTGTGACAGGGGTTTAATCAAATAACATTTTTAACATTTTCATCAGGCTTGTGGTATTAAATTATTTCTAAAAAATAGTTTGTTTCCACATCAATGCTGGATAAATTTATTCACACTCCATTACGAGAGATTTGATTCAAAATTAACAATGATATGTAATAATTTTTGGAATTTACTTATGTTTCCTCACTGTTTCTTTTCAACAACACACATTTTTTTCTTATGCTATACTCTATTTGATCTAATCAGAATCTTTTGATGATATGTTTACATTTTTTTTCATCATTTATATAAAATTATATGAATCAGTTGTGTTACGTTATTTCTTACGATTATTTTTTTTTAAAAAAACAATCAATGCATTATAAACATCTAAACTGTGGCTGTGGGAGAAATTCCCATAGGTGTCATTTAAAGAACTCACATTATTTATCAATGAGGCGGGACCTACATGTATGCAAAACAAGTCTTAATCCATATCAAACAGAGTGAAAAAATAGTGTATTGTCTTCTTCACAGTTGTACCTATTATATAGTTAAAATATGTCCCACCCAATCTAAGTAATAGTTATAAGCCGAAAACTGTCCATTCTGTCAGATAAAGGCCGTGGCGCGTGAGAAGTGTGAGGCTTATAACTAACTTAAAACATTTTGTCTCTTCATTGCTTGTGAACAGTTGCTACGATCGTTGTGCTTCATTTCATTTACCTGAAACTATCCATCAAGTTAACAATAAGCTTTGGGCCAAAACCTGATCATTTTGCGTTTTGGTATGTACAGTCAGTTCAAGCATATCTTTTACAACATACACCATAGCATAGCATAGCATTGAAATCTCATAGCATAGCATTGGAATCTCATACCATAGCATTGGAATCTCATACCATAGCATGCAATCTCATAGATTCTCATTCGTCATATCATACCATAGCATACCATACCATAGCATACAACATGATTTAAACTCGCTTTTAAATGCTTTTATTTAAAAGAACAAATGTTCACATTGAAGATTAGTGGTAAACTTTGGCTTCTTAATATTTCATTTCGAAATGTTTGGAACTCTTCTGTGTATGGAGGCGTTTTTGTTCAAATCTCATAGCATACCATAGCATAGCATACCATTCAATATCATTAAGCCCTTTATTTCAATTTCTCATAGCATAGCATACAAATCTCATAGCATTGCATTGAAATCTCATAGCATATCATTAAAATCGCATACCATAGCATAGCATAAAATTGTAAAAGATATGCATAAAATGACTGTAAATAAACTGAATATTGAATAATGGAACATTTGTCAACAGATGAAAAATGTTAAGAGAAACGACTTTTTTGTGCATTAAATGGTCCTTTAGTCCACATTGCGTCATGACAGAGCATACGCAAAACATATTTTGAAATTCCGGCAAGTTGGTCATTTTTGTACAAACAACGATTAAGGGTGGTGTGGCACTTCCAAAAGAATGAATTTATGTTTTTAAAATACTGTGATTTCATTAATATTCAAGGGTATCAATTTTCGTGGATAAAGTTAAAATCACAGTTTCAAGGATACGTAAATTCGTGGCCAATGACCCTATCAATACGAAATGTTATTAGAGATTGCACTTCAATGAACATTTAATTTCGTGGATCAACTTAACAACGAAATCCACGAAAATCGATATTTAACGAATATTGATGAAACCACAGTAGGTTATTTTGATTTTGCCAGAATTTTTTCTTCGTTTTTGGATCTGTAAATTTCAATTCTCATGGATATTCTGTGCAGTTTACTCGTGAAAGCTGATAAATTCTGATTAAAGGAACCAGTTGTTGTGTTTTTCTCTCCTATTGTGTTTCTGTGAGTTTGTGTTCACGCATCAATCTGCAGCAGTCCAGCATGTCACCTGTAGCCGTCTAATAAGTAGAAACTTAAGCGACGTATCGAAACTCGATGAGCGGATGGAAGTTCTAATTTTTTCTAAGATTACGTCCCACTTTGTGTGAAAAAAGGACACCAATCAGCCAAACTCGTCGATAAAATGTATTAGGACCCGAAACTCTAAACCAAACTTCATGATATTTTCCCCCTTTTTTGGATAAATTATCGTATAAATACATGTAGTAATATAGTAAAAAGTGTTTCGGCGGTTTTTTTAACGTGTATTTGCCATAAGGCCAGCCTTTTCAGGGAACCACCTTAACAATGTAGTATTGTTGTAAACGGGATCTAATAATTACATCGCCTATGCTTTTGTCCTGCTATAAGCTATAATCGGTTCCGATGTAAATATTTCTTTGCATGAAGGTAGCCAACATTGCAGAAAAAAAATTATGTATATTTTCTGCACTGTCGCTACCTTCATATCCCGCATGATTCACCAAAGAAAACATTTCATTATTTAAATAATGCCATTGGAATAATATTAAAGAAATTAGACTAGCGCATTTGCCAAGAGGCAGCGATTTTTACATTTGCGGATCCAGATAGGGGTTCCGGGGACAACCCCCCCCCCCCCCCATTTTCTCTCGGACATATGAATTTATTAAAAATAATCTTTAAATGCTTTTTTAAAGCTGATTTTTTCCATTTATAATCTAAATACTATAATAACCTTAAATAAATGCTTAAAAAATCGCTTATTTAAAGAATTTCGTATGTTTAATGGACTGTAACTTATTTCTTATGAAAAAAAAACCGCTATCAATATTCTATCGAAGTTAAGTACTACCCTTCAGCATCCGGTGTTTATTTCACTGAGTAAATATGTGTTTTATAATAATATCCAATAGGTATTTTTTCTCTATTTCTTTAGAAAATCCATTATAGTTAATACAGTTTTACTTGTACAATTGTAATACACATGTACCATCTATTTAGCAGATCAATTATCCCAACGTTTTGTTATATCCGATCATTTATACATTTATTTTACAAGGCAATCGATATAATATCAAAATTAAAAAAGAAATAGTTCAGAATTAAAGCTTCAAAGAGATAAAAAAACATCCAAAAAATTTCATTATTATAATTGCTTCTCGTAATTTTGTTTTGTTTTATAGCAAATCATAGAAGACCTTTTTCTACTAAGCATAGACGCACGTTCTCCGTGCTGGAGACTTGCTTATTAAAGCTAGAAATAATGAAAATCTTCCTTACCAAACCAAAACGTTCTACAATGAGTAAATAAAGATTATATTGCTGGATCCGCCTGTTTTACATAATGAATAAATTCTTGTTTGGTCCATATTCAATAATACCTCAATATCTTTTTCTAAAAATAATATTTTCGATCAAAGGAAAAAAGTATCGTTCATTTAAGCTTATTATTACAGTTTTCCTTTAATGTTTATTTTGGTCCATTCCGGCGATTACGGCATGCCTTTTCCTGCAACAAGCATTTGTCATATAAGGTCATGTCAAAGTTCAACAAACTTGTAGACTTTACATTTGTGGATTTGTAACATGTCAGATGTACTATTTCTGAGCAAGAAGATACAAATGCAGAAACTACGAATTGAAAATGTGCAAAGGTGAAGGTGTAATTAACTAACAAAAACAATCAGTCTCCAAAATGTGCATCATAAAAAAGAACTGAGTCAAATCTTCAAGTGTTTATGCCGATTTTTATTGATTACACGATCAGAATTACACACATTCATATTTAGACTCGCACATCAACACGATTGTATGTTCGAATTCACATTTAAAGGTCTAGATTTTTGAACACGATTACCCTCTATAAAGAACATCGAGCGGAACAACAAACAGAGCACCGTATGCAGAAGAAAGGTCCAGAGGATACACTATGTTCCATTCATTTCAAGGCTCGTGATATAACTTTTTATTCCTAAATCGTTTAATAAGCATTTCAAGTTCCAAAACGTGTTATCACTTATTTCCCTTCATAAAGTGAATATCCGCGGTGTTTTGCTTTTTTTTAAGTGAAGACATGCACAGTTTGATTTCCGAATATAGTGTTTATATCACGACAATAAGTAAAACAATGAAATACAATCTCGATAAAATTAACATTTAAATGATTTGGTAATTTGAACAAACAGACGATTTCAATGTGGGATAAGCTTTAAGAGCTAATATAATTGCTTTGAAAATTACAGGAAATCGCAGTAATATAAATGTAATTTATTGATATTTCAGGTTTTAGTTAGGTTCTGGAACCACAGCTGAAACATTTTATCTGATGTATTTATTGCAATTTTGATTTTATTGTATAACACAGATATTGTTGGCAATGTGTTGTTTCTATAGCATAATATATTGTAAAATTGTTCTAACAGTCTGAATAATGACTGTTAACGAAAATTAAAATATATTCTGTATAATTTTATGGGAATTGTATCAAAAGACATTCATTGGAATTTTTTAAAATTCAAGCATGCTAAAACTTTGATCAAAACCATTAAAAAAGAAAACAAATAACCCTGCATACAAATTGCACGCAGGATTTTTTCATGAAGCTGTTGTTCTGTTTTGTAGTGAGCAAAAGAAATCCATACTACCATTTTGATTGGATTATTGCCATAATGATGACGTTGCAAGTAGATACGTTATAAACTTTTATATTGAAACAAACTGAAATTCTTAGCTTTTTTATTTACTTCAAACCCTTAGTTAAACCCCCAGTAAATAAATATATTACCGTTGGAAGTCCCTTATTTGAAATCTTTTTTTTTTACCCCGCTTTGTTACATAACGTCCCGTCATGGGCCCCTTGTTTACACCTTAATAGTTAGAGAAAAGTCATGCATGGTGTAGTCATCGAGAAAACAGCAGCGGATAGACGTGGGCGTCAGCCAGTCTGTTACTACTAGGGGCATGGCATTAAAAACATCAACTATTCAAAAACCTCTTTTCTATTAAATGTAAGTTTTGAAAACCGCGTTTGGTTTTTTATCCCCCCCCCCCCCCCCCAGTGTCTTTTATCGTCATGCTAATGTTGTTTAAAAGTATCCCTACAAAACGGCAATAACTGTCGTGGAAATGAAAGCTTTTAGGTGCTGAATGTACTATCGGATATTGTTTTCTGAGTGCAGCCTTTTTTCGTTTTTATTTTGATGTTATAGATATCTTAGAAGTGTCTAAGTGAACTATGGTGGCCCTCACGACACATCCCTAAAACTAGTTTTGTGATTGATAATAGTGCGTTGATTCTCAGCCTTGAACATTGTAGCATAATGCAATACAGATTAGTTTAAACATTTTTCATTGTAAAAGGTTGTTTATGATATTTATAATATTATTTTAATTTTACTATATATCGTGAAAACTACTAGTAATTCTTGATACTGAGTTCTATTGAATGACAGTAACTGTTACAAAAGCCTGTATCGGGCAGACAGGGACTAGAACCATTGATACTAGATCCCCAGAGAAAATTTACAGTGTACCATGCAGCGCTACTGAAAATATAAATCTGTTCCGTACATCATATGATGAACTACAAACTGTATATCGGCGAGGGATCTCACCCAAAAATACTAGCAGCCTGCAGTGGATTATTCTAGATAGTGCTGCCAAAATAAATACATTATTTCAATTCATATATTTTGTAATGTTCCTTTTTTTTTATTTTGGTAATTCATTTTATGATGTAATTTTTTTGTTTATCTATGTTCTTTAATTTTGTTATTAAATGATTTGTTAAATGTTCGTCTTTGTTATATTTGATTTATGTGACTTAATAAAGTTGTTTAACATACATCCTCACATACATTTTATTTTTTTGTTAATAAACATTTGTAGTAACTTTAAAAGTTACAAGAGTGGCGGCACGGGAACAACAATGAAAATAAACAATTTATGTGCCGCTGACAAAATTTAAATTTATTAACCCAGATTATCACTGCAAAGGAAAATCCTCGTCTGACCAGTTATTTTGTTATAGATCTAATTTTATTGTCCAATTACACCATATGCAAATGCAGTCTTAATGTATAATATTGTTCTCCGTGTATTTAATCTTTTTAAATTAAATTTATCCTGAAAAATTACGTGGACAGCAATTTTACAAATTGCGAAAAAGCCGATGAGCTCGGAATAGCATAGCTGTTTCCATACAAATCGAATGTAGATAAAAAAGTTTTAGATCTTAACCTGTTTACTAACAGGTTTAATGTATACTACCGATATATTGGTATTTTCATAGCCTATACATTCACACTGTAGAAACGGAAGTGTACAGTTTTGGGTAGCGCTGTTCGTCGAAGCGAGAGAACAAGTAGCACTGCGTACAGAATTTTCATCGTAGATTGAAAATACGTAAAGAACTAATATCTGGACGGACAGTGTCTCGATTGTTATATGGTAGTAAACAAGAATAACTCATTATTTCCATCCTTAAATCATAAAATTTCTTTATAGAAAATATCTTTTTGGACCAAAACAGTACAAAAATTCAATTAGAAATTGAATCACAATTTCCAGAAAAGTGTTTATCATCTTCTTTGACAAAAAATAATGTTTCTTGTTGTAAAAATATTTTCCTAATATGTTAACTTTGAGACAAAAAAGTTACATGTATGAAGAAAGCAATATATACATTCTTCGAAAATAAAGTTTTTCTGACCATACCTCGATATTGTTAACTTTACGCGTAGCTCTTACTTGTCTGTACGGGTAAAAAGTTGATGTATATGAAATAATATTTAATTCACAGAAAACGTAATGTTTGTAGGTCATACTCGAAGGTCATTTCGCTTACCTTAACAACATTACACACATAAAACGATTCAGTATGTGAAAGTTCTTTCTTATATTCATCTTTGTAAAAATATGCCTTCGGAGTTCTCTTTGACAAAAAACTAGTTTTACTTGATTTCACGAAGAATCCCTCCCCTTTCAAAGAATTATTGCATAATGAATATTATTCCATTAATAACTTGCTTTTCATAACATTGAAAATACATGTAAATTATATTTCTTTATTATCCATTATCTAAAATACCGTATAACAATAATCAACAACGTAAACTCACATGCTCAGAATATTATGTATCTTAACTTGCAAGGCGTAAGGATATCAAACAGATTCAATTTCCCTAAAGATTCATCCCAATACATATACAAGTAGCTGAGAAAATTATTTCCGAATTCACCCTTGAAATGGAGGGTGATTCTGCCTGCGACTGGTGTTGAAAATAATAGATAAAAAACAACATCTAAGTTATATGGGCCCCTAACTCACCAACATTTTGAAATTGAATCAGTTCTCAACTCAAATCCACGAAAGATTAGTGCATAATTCTGGGGTAATCTATTTCTCTCAGTTAGATGAGGAGATCCTGATTCCCCAAACATTCCTAATAATACGAGACAACATGAATAATTACTGTATGCTTAACCATTATGTGAGTGGTTTTTTTTAAACACACGAACAAACTATATATTGTGAAATCCAATACTGTAGCGCAACCTGCAATTCTATGGAGGTAACTAGCATGCACCAAACACCAAATGACAACAAGGACCTGAATTAGGAATTCTTATAACTCCTAACACCCTTTGTGCCTTATAATTTTTGTCAATTTTTTTGGTGGTGATTACATGTATTGGGTTATTTTACTTATTTGTTTTTAATTTTTTTTTTTTTTTTTGGGGGGGGGGGGGGGGGGGCTGCAACAACAATATTTGTATTTCATCATTGAAAAATTATTTTAAAATATATATAGCCCATTCATACCATTGTCATTCTGTTTAGTTAACTTACCATCCGAAACCAAACTTCTCCAAAACAAACTTCAAAATGCTTTTAACAGCACTACCCATACAGTAAAATTTCAATGCTTTTGTGCTACGCGTACAGTACGAAATAATCACAGCTCGTGATATTCTGGTGATTTTTTCTACTTTAATTTTCAATAGCATCAAAAGCAAAGTCAGGTTTTTCTCTTGAGATATATATCTACCTTTACAAGTTCCAAATTCAGTTGTAATGATTTAATTTTTTTTTATATAATAAGTATTTCAATCGCGAAGTGTGCCCTTGGATATTGATTATCAAAATGTTCACTTAAAAATCGTATTGCATAAAGAATATGTTCAACTTTTATACTTTTGCCAGTTTTTAACCTAACGTATTGAATTGTTTCAGAAGCTTTTTAAATCCATAGATCAATTCATTTGATTATATTACACTAAAACTGTATTCGACTGTACGCAGAGCTACGTGTTAAATTGTTTTTACTCGCTTCGATGAACAGCGCTACGTATATACCCAAAACTGTACACTTCCGTTCCTACACTGTGACATTTTGATATGCACAGAAATGAATGACAAAATCGCCGTAACAATATTTTAGACTAAATTCTAACATACTGTCGGAATACAGCCGCAGCACCTTCTTTTGTCTTATTGTAGTACAATACGATTCAATGAAGATATTTATATGAATCCCAGCAATAATTGTTTAATTTCATCTATGCATTTAATCCTAAAACATAAAAAAGTTGGGACTCTGAACTCGTAAAATCTCGACTCGAAGAAATTCTAAAATTTACTTGCGATTTTTAAGCGCTAAGCGTACGCAGTACGCAAAGCGCTTAATGGCATTGCAATATGGGGATGCCGCTTCCGATTAAACGCCATCTATATTCAGTAAAAGTAGACTGATGACTTGATCTCTAATAATAGAACGCAGAGAAGTGTAGCAGCTGCGCAGGCGGTATCGGTGTTAAGGCAAAATAATTACAACTATATTGCAGTAGCCTACAAAGATTCACAACAAAAGTGTACATAAAAAATCATTTGTGTTGGATTTAGATTAGACTTCTATTTTTGGTTCTATTTCTTTCTTCATATCGTTTTAGTTTGTCACATATTTTTGGTGTATATATACTGTGCAGTTATAACATTTTCAAAAACGGTAATCATTCATTCCATTCATTTGCTCTCTACCATAGTATTACTTCTTGTTAACACACAAAACAATACAATGTATGCCTATTAATTTTATATGCATTTCAATTAAAAACTTTGTGTCTAACTACATTGTCTATCTTTGTGTTTTTTTCTACTTAAGTTCGAAAAACACATGACCTGCAGGCTGCAGGCAGTGAGAAATAATGTAAATAAGAAACATACACGGCTACCAAATATCTTTTAGAGTTCAAGCTATGCTCGGCAGTCATATTTTAGTGACATTGCAAATTTCACATCGCCGCCTGTATCTATATACACAAAAATAGTCTTTGCACATCAAATTGATTTATGCAAACATAAGTGTAACTTTTTTATATGTATATTGATATATGTTTACATACAAATATGTAAACAATGAATACAATTTGCACAATATCAAAGAATTAAATTGAATAGGAATGAAAGCAGGTGAATATAATTGCTTTAACTAAATCCTTAACCATGGTTATCGACTACATTTTTATCTCAAGACCATGCTAGATTAAAATATACAGTGTAAATTGTTGCTTTAATTAGATTATCTAAGTGGACAGAAGCAAACAGCAAACACTAGTATACCAACCAATTTTGATTAACAGTACAATAATAAGCAGATATAACAAATTGTTTTTTTTCTTATTACATCCTGTCTTAGCACTTTTAACATTCCAAAATTCCTAGAACTTT
>WFKH01010211.1:9802630-9815295 GCA_016163765.1 Magallana hongkongensis | reverse complement strand
AAGCTCCTCTCAGTTCCAAATCATGATACAGACCCGACTAGTGTCATAGGGCGTTGGTCTAAAATTGTAGCGCTTCATACGAACCGGTCATCCTACCGTGCAAAAACCTTATTCTCTTGTTTTTAAGATCCGTACAGTCGAGAAACCGTATAATGAATAATTTTACAATCCCTAAACTCGGCCGAGCGAACCGTATACGTGTTCAATGTATATGAAATACAATGAATCCCAACATTATTCTACGTTTCTGAAGAATACTATTGTCTTCAAGACAGCATGTGCTGCTTGCTAAGAATATCATTTCTGCGGTAACAAACTTGACGACATCTGTAAAAAAGAAAGTCATAAAATGTCGCGGACTTTTTACCGGTTTGGTATTTGTACACTCGCTGTTTGTGACATAATTAAACATTGTAAACAAACGTCTGGAGAAAAACCTGACACTAAAATAATGCATATTCCAGATATTAACTAGATAGAGATTTTCCATTTCTGAACACGGTAATTCCATCACATTTACCGAATAACAGTTAGTAAATCGTGTTTAATTCATTAGTTTTATATATCACCGTTAATCACAACTATTAGCAGCAAATAAGATTCAATTTGTTGAAAAAATAGTAATAACATTTCGCTGGTCACAATCTATTTTAAAATACATGTATTGTTTTCTCCGGCAAAACCAAAATAGATGATGCTTGTTTTTAAATTTAACCTCCCTTTGTATCTGGTGACCCAACAGATAAATGTGGTTGCAGAAGGCCTCTAAGTACCCTTTTCAAGAACAAATGTCTCGTACGAAGAAGAAAATCGAATTTTGCGGTTTTAACTTTAGCCTGCCTGCATTTGTTTAAAACAACTACCTGGAGATAACACCCTCAGAAATAGACAATCCAAAACGCTTGCATCGGGATCAAGTTGGTCCATCAGAAATCACTTAATTAACCCTCAAATCCTTGGAATAATTAACTCAGATTTGGAGTCAGACATGATAGAAACCCTCCTTTTTGGTATCCTTCAATGCCACCAAATGAACTAGTCTATACAAAATCACCTGCCTTTCATACGTTATAAATCTATAGAGTTACTGTTAGTATTTTCACACACTAAGTCATCCACCGACATCTATGCATCTAAAGATATATAATACTTTTTGTCCGTAAGCGTACCTATATAGGAGACAATAGTCAAGGAATTAATTTATATCATCATTATCTGTCGTCTAATTATTGTAGCAATGTTGAATGTTTAAATGCATATCGTTGTCAATGATGCAAAACAGTTACACAGCTTTCGCACGTGCGTGGTACCAATAGCTTTTCGACTCAGCCATTATCAAACTTCAATAGGACAACCAATCCATCGAGGTTCCAACAAATTTACACAAAGATGAAATAGCGCAAAATTAATCAAACAACCCGCAATACACCCTTAAAACAAAACACATGGCTTTTGCATGGTCAGTTATTTCCCTTTTTATACCATAGTCATACTACTGGTATATAAAAAAATATCCACGTTGACCAAATACACCTTAATAATGTCAACATTCTTTGACACTGTTGTTCAAAAAGTGAATGAAATAAGGATAGATAGACACTTGCTAAAATAGGTGTTAAAGTTGTATTTTGTGTTTTGTGCGTATATGCGATTTTGAACTTTAAAAACTTTTGTTTGAAGAGGGTATAAAAATACAGTATCGGCTTTTTGTTTGCTTAATACTGTGCAACATATTTTGATAAATTGTTCAATGTTTGGTTGCCAGTGTACAACCAGTGTACAACAAAAGTTTTTTAAAACTCTTATTTTAAATAGATCATACCGATTGCCCATACGGTAGTCTTAAATCTATTTTTTGCTCATTATTCCTTACATGCATATTCTTTAGTCTTTATTATTTGTAAACATTGGCAGCAGTTTTTTTTCAATCGACCTTCTCCCCTGCCTCCATTTTCTATTTTTTTTTAAGTTTCATGATATGAAAGGGCGAGTTGCGCCAAATCTTGTATTTATTCTCAGTCTTGTATATTATTTTAACATTTACTTGAATGTATGCTTTTTAATCGTGGTATGTTTAAATTTTGAATAAGGGAATATTTATTTACTTCCTGTTTTTTGCCAGTTTATGTACATACTTTAAAATAATGTTCTTGGAAGATGTAATTTAATCTATAATTAAACATAAAAAAAACCATTTTGTTGTTATCAACATTTACTAATAAGTCCAAATGATAAAAGTGCATTCTGTGACTATCATAAAATAAATGAACGTTTAGGTGAAAATATATCCTTTCGTAGGTTAATTTGTTTTGATTCAAAAATATTTTATCAAATGAATATACGATAAAAACAAATATCGCCTAAATGAATAGAAAACGGACCATAAATGAAATGTTATATATTTAGGCAGACTTACAAAGTATATTTACGGGAAATTTTTCACACATCTCCGATTGTCAAATAATCTTTCAAATGTGTGTACCCGAGACTTAAACATAATTTTTTAAAATTCTAAATATAAACACAATGAAGCCACAACATTATTTAAAAAAGACGACATGTTTATTGTAAAATGGTTTTAAATTAAATTTATGTGCAACCAAATGATATAAATAGTTTTAAACTATTCTATTTTTAACGAATGCAATGATAAAAAACTTTTGTTATACCCCCTGTAGAACAGTTACTATATAACTCAATACTAAAAAGTCAAGCATTGGAACTGTTGAAATGGAACTGTTAAAATCGACTATTAAAAAATACAGTTGACCGATGACGTCATATTCCGTGAAAACGAGTGATTAAATTGGTAGGGATATAGCAAAACAGTTGTTGACTGTGTCTCCGGCAACAGTTGATCTGTCGGACCGGCTCGCAAACTGTTGCTCGCAGCCTTTGGCCTTGGACAACAGTTTGCGAGCTGGTCCGTCAGATCAACTGTTGCCCGAGACCCCAGTCAACAACTGTATAATACCAACCGATCTCAGAACAATTGAAAAATATCGACTGCTTTTGTCAATGGCAATTATTTGTCATTATAAACCTTTGGATTTTTCTTGATAAATATTCTTTAAATTTTTGTGTGCATTTAATGCGTATTAAAGGAGGTTTCAAGTATTGAATGATAAACATTCAATCTTATTTCTTGCAGATTCAATAAGTTATATACATTTCAACATCTGCATGAGCATGAATATTCATTAACAATATACTTTATAAGAGAAGCGTTACCTTTGATAACTCCCAGCACAGCTTAGATATTAATGTTGCTCTCATTTGTTCCTTACCTGTCATTGCACTGATGTACATGCGCATGTATTATAAACACAAGAAATATAAACGACAAGTTGTGTACCTAAGTTATAACTTTATCAGATGAAAAGCCTCAAACAAGTATATACACAAAAAGTGTCTTCCTTATCTCTCTTATAAGATAAACATTCAAACAAATTCTGTTAAAGCGAAATAATCTTGTTTTCGGGATGAGTATCTTCATTTATATAATTATCTTAAATGCAATAATGTGCAATAATTATTCATTTTAACTTTATACTCAAGGAAGTAATTGCAAATGTCCACCAGAAAAAAAAACTACAGTTAAAGAATGCTTGAGGAATTCTCGTAAATAAGAATTACTACTTCAGTAATATATACTAAGAACCCTTTGAAGTACGGTTTATAAAGTTTTTTTCTCTAAAAACACGTGTAATCTATGTCTACTCAGTACTGAAATATGACAGTAGACCAATAATATAATAACACATTGTTGTTTATGAAAAAAAGTTATTCCAATTTTGTTCCCAGAAAACAGTTCAATATATTGTACACTTGATGAACACTCATATTTCTTAAATATTTCAAAACCCTATTCTTTTTTTATATTATTCTGGCCATTCGGAAACCTCAATTGTGTTATAATCTCTGCCCGTCAATAAGATTTAAAGAATTTCATTTTTTATTTGAAATATTAGAATTATTCTTTATAAATGAACATGATCACTAGAGGACTATATCCAGACGACTTCGGTAATGACCATATTGGATTCATTATAAGTGTTATGAGCACGTGTTAGGTGCTTTAAAAGAACCTATTATAGCGCTGTTGGTGCATTAGATATAACTGAAACAACTAAATTATTGAAAGTTCTTCGGAAAAGTATGGTTTTGGCTTAATTTTTTTGTAAAATGCCAAACAGACACTAAAAAATTCGTTCTTATTTGATCAATTTTTAAACATTCTGTTGTAAAAAAAAAAAAAAAACCCCAATCAATTGCATCACAGTCAGTTCAAGGACATCTTTTAAAACATACAACATAGCATACCATTAAATTTAAATCCCATATCTCTTTTCTTAGTACTTATATTCACTTTAAAGGGGCATAGTCACAATTTTGGTCAAAAATTAATTTTCCGATTTTAATGTTTGCAATGCTTTAGTAGGGCATTTTTTATAGGCACCCAAAATTTGAGTGTCATTCGTTTAGTTATACGTGAGTTACAGAGCTTACAATTCTTTGCCATGTAAACAAATCTTCTGTTTACATTTTGAATGTTGAAGTAAAAAATTCAATTTTAGACCTAAAATGAATGTGTTAAACGCTAGGAACTGTTTGTTTATGCTTAACATGAATAAGAAGATAGACAAATCAGCTTGAACAAGATTTTTTTTTTGGTATATTGAACCTATGTAAACAAAAACAGGGCACGAGCCTTTTTTACATAATAAAGAATTGTGAGCCCTGTATCTTGCTTATAACTCTACGACTGACTCTCAAATTTCATTTGATCATTAGAAATGCATTCCTAACGCATTGTAAATAATAAAAACAGAAAAGTAGAATTTGACCAAAATCGTGACCATGCCCCTTTAACCCACTACGCTATTATAACAGAGGTAGTAAATGCGTTTATATAAAGGTTAAGCGTATGAATGCTGTGCGTGTATGTTCGTGTTTGAGTATGTGTAACAGAAGGAATCCCTTAATTCAATGCTTTTTACATCAATTGGACATACTGCACAATGTTTGTACAGATCGTGTTGAATCTAAAGTAACATACATCTTCTTAAACTCAAAATGTGCATAGAATTTGTGTGTATCATACGCTATTTGTAAATAAGGCATTAATAGAACAAATTTTTAATAAATTTATAGAGACCCGACATTCAAGAACACAATATGAGTTCATGTTTTAAAATGAAATTAATAATGATGCAAAGAGCGTTTTAGCAGTTTTAAGACAATATTGATATTTAACTCTAAAGGCGCGCATCCTCGTGAGTCAACCTGAGTTATGAAGTTTATGCTAATGTAAGCGTGATTGAATTATCATTTCGCCTATGTTCTTATGTTTACATTAGGCGATTAAAGGTTCTTTATTTGCTAAATATTTCTTTGCATATTCCATTATTTTAGAAACATTCAAGTATTTAAAAAATCGCTGCTTTCTACAACCTGTTGTATAAAGCATTATTTAAATCAGAATTTTGATGAATCTATATATACTATCGTTATGATCACCAAGTGTATAACTGATAATGCCTTCATCATTAGTTTGACTGTTTCTGCTTACAAAAATATGATCTAGTAAGGCACATGTATGCTCAATGATTTTTGTAGGTGTATTTATTGAGTTTTTTTTGTGTTCATAATGTCGTGTAGAAAAAAGGTTAAGAAAATTGATTGTCAAGAACTATATAAGAAGATATATCATCAGTGTATTTTAATGGACCATGGACATTTTTGCCAAAAAGTACTGCTAGTATATAAATATGTGGATTTTTCTGTGCCGGTGGTTATTAATCCATAAAAGTTCTGAATTGTTTGGTTTTAATCATATCAACTACAAGCAGATTTAGAAATATATAGCATTACACATCCACCGTACGAGTTGCGATCATTCCTTAATCTAGATTTATACCCTTCTGTATTCAGACAGGCATTGCTAATATTTACATCCAAATGAGTCTCGGTAAAACATAACGCATCTCAGTTTTGAACAAGATACAATTAAGATTTAATCTTAATCCGTATGCTACAAATATTGACATACAGAATATCAAGAAAATTCCATAGTAATATGATAATTTTATCCAGGTCCATATAATGAGAAAATTCTTGATATTATGCACAAAGGAATAATGTACGTACAATTTTGTACAAAACAAAATTATAGAAACTAACCAGACTGTAACAAACCTAATTCGTTCTTTTTATTTCATCAGCAATAATTAGATTGCATAAAGTAAATATGCAAAATTTAAAAAAAAGGAAATAAAGACTTTATTCAATTTAGTTGAGTGAAAGCATTTGCATATAACCAAAAGTAACATTTGTAGCGATTTTTTAATATGTAAAGTTCTGATATGTCAGAGCGTACAATCGCAAAAAGAATCAAATAAATACAAATATTGATTAGGGATGAGGGCAACATTGATTATATTAGCCTTCAGGAAAAGAAATATTGTCTGAAGCGAATCTTGAAATTTTCATAATTATCAATTATAGGTGCATGTTGCTGAAAAGTGATTACCAAATAACTTAACTTGGAAACATATTTTTTTAAAGAATGTTCATGTTAAGATATTCATCTATCATATCAAAACAAGCACTTCTAAACTGACCTTATTTAGAACGAAGAGAATGACTACCTTTAACAAGTAAACTACAACTTCTTAAATAATTAGGAATATGTAATAAACTAAATCACACCAAAATATCAACTTTAAAACTTTCCATTTAATTAAGAAATGGAATATGGTTGTTTTACATGGATTACCAAAAGGCATCTTTATATTCTCTAAAACAAAAGAAAGGACTTAATCTTATATTCAAATATATTCTACTTCAATCTGTTTAAAAATCTCGAGAAAAACCACCTTAAAATTAAAAGTGTGTACAGTGTAGTTCGGCATATAGAAAGAAAAAAATGAGTTTATTCTGTCATCCGTTTACCAATTTAAAAAAAAGAGAAAATTGTGAGATGCAAAGTAAGTCTTCAACTATTGATAATTTGTAATACATTTGCAAGACTACAACATCATGAAATTAGAATCTTGATTAGTTACTTTGTAGCAAACCTGTTTTGCTTTATATCCTAATCTGCCATAGAAGACGTACGCTCGTAGATTTAAGTATAATATTTTGTTCTGTTTAAGATAGACGAGAACGTAAAGAAAGTAACAAATATACGTTTGGTATTGACTTACAATATTTTCAGTTTAAAAAAACCCCAAAACAAATGAAAAGCAATTTTTTCGATCCAATTAATCTGGTTTCCACCACGGTCCCTTTATGAATACATATAACGATCATTTATGACAACCACAGAGTTGAAAAAAAAACATAAAAGAGGAACAATATTGAAGAGAGAATTAATGCATTAGGATATGTTTTATTTCAAAGAAAAAGTTAATAAATCTGTGTTCAATTGATGTTTGCAATTTAGCCATTCATAAGCAACGTTACATTTTACACTGATTAAGCTTCATTATTCATATTCAAATTGCAACCTTTAAGTTGGAAAGCAGTTTCCGATGACCAACTTTCACATCACATTTGCACATTATAATTGATGCTCATAATTTTTTTTTAAGAATTGATGTTTTTACGTGTTCATTATCCTAAACATAATTAGTCCGACAGGCAAAACAAATATTATAATCACAGAAAGCTTAATATTATGGATTGAATAAAAGAAAACACTAACGATTCGTAGTAACGTTGAACTTTCTTATTGTTTGTTTTTAATGCAAACTTCAAGTCTTTATTTTATAATTTCAAAGTGCGTTTTGTATATAAATACAATGTATCGATTGTATTGTGTTTTGCGTATATCAGTCAAATTTTAAACAAAAATTATATTACAGATCAGACTTTCCGGACAAAACTTGCTTGAGGTATCTGCTCTTAAGCCATAATTTAGTATTTTGTGCGTTATAACGAAGGAAAATGCAATATCAAAATGCATCTCTGCAAAGAATTTTGCAGTTCCAGCAGATATCATTCCAGTACAAAAATTCCTTGAATTATACTCGTGTCTTCTTGTACCTTTTCTTAGAATACCATTTTCTACATTGCTGAAAGCTGTGGATTTATCAAGAAAAATATTATTAAGGCACAAATA
This sequence comes from Magallana hongkongensis, assembly GCA_016163765.1. Lineage (NCBI taxonomy): Eukaryota > Metazoa > Mollusca > Bivalvia > Ostreida > Ostreidae > Magallana > Magallana hongkongensis. The sequence goes on along the minus strand of WFKH01010211.1, from coordinate 9,807,170 downwards.
AGGTCGGTCTCTGCGAGAAGAGGATGCTTAGTTTTACATCCACAGTTCTGTTCAATAAAACCACAGCACTCATTATAATGATGTTTAAATTTCGGATTTGGGCAATATTTACTCAAACAACATTCATGGGATCATCAACTCTTTCAAACTATTTCCTTTTAATTTAACTGGCCGTCGGTGATTGTTTGGGTTTGGTGACCACCTCTGTCACCATAGATAATTTTATATCCAGCACTCAATTGGCGGCGGTTAGTGTCCTTCGTCTACATAGAACATTCTTTGCCAAGCAAAAATGGAGTTATCAAGACACTTCTTGCAGTAAACGTAGGTTTTTAAATTGATTTGTCACATGCATACATTTGTTGTGATATAATTTTTGAAAGTTCTAATTAAGGATGACGTTAAGAGAGGAGAGACATCTCGCTGGCAAACACAAAACGCCCAACTCTAACTTTATCTTTCCCCAAATTCTTTTTTTTTGTTAAGATTTCTTACCTTATTATTTCTAAACGATTTCTAATTTGTTCAAATAAACATCTTATATGTCCAATCATATAGCTTCTTTGTCCATAAAGAGGAAGATCGTTCTAACGGATAGTTTTTTTTACAAACTAACATACATTTTGTTTTAAAAAACTAATCCGTTTATTAATGTGATTCGTTTGAACAATGATATTGTACCTATAAATAAGCTCTATGCCCAAACAAATATTTACCGTTGATCTTAAGTCTTGCATCTCACAGGAACATTGTCACTTTAGCATTTGTTGATCTTTGACCTTGCGTATTGCATCTCCCAGGACAAATATCACTTAACTGGTTTTTTAATTGGTGTTATTGAAACCGTCTAGGGTCTCCTAGTACTATAGAACGCACATTCATGATATGCAATTTGTTGAATGTAAAGCGATCGTACCCTTTATCGCCAATTAATCGGTTAAAAAATATTTGCTGCATGTACTTGTTATATCTGAGATAACAATATATATTTCATACACACCACTTTACGGATATAATAGACATCATTCATTTTAGAGAATGAGTTGTTTAATTTTTGAACCAAAAAAATGAAAAAGTTCTGTAAAATATTAATAAAAGAATAAAATTAAAATGTAGTTTACACACTCCAAATAGCTATTCTATCATCAATTTTAAAACTTTTCGATTAAAAACTCTCTGATTAAGCTATAAACATGTTTTAATCAAGTTAGCGCAAGCACCATATTTCATATCTGTTCTCAAACATGTCACACAAGATGTGATACTTTTGAGAGAAAAACGAAAGAAATTTACCAAAAATATCAAAAGTATTTTTAACTTACAATGTTTGAAGCTGTGATAACCCATCAAAAGCAGTGCTATCGATCGTACTTATATTGTTTCCCCTTAGGTCCCTAAATTAAAACAGTGTAAAATCAAAAGATGTAATAATAAGTTTGGTGTAACAATAACAAAGAAAAAAAAAGGAAAAGAACATAATTGCATTACGAAAAAACTGTTATAGTATGCTGAAAAGGGAATGTTATGCCTTATTTTTATTCAAGGGGACGTATTTGAAATTTCAAAACTAAAAATCTAATTAAATGAAAAGTGATTAAGTATCATTGAAATATTTCACACAGTTTCTGTAACTCCCTTCCAGTCAAACATTATAATATTAAACCAATTTTGCAGAGCTTCGTTTGAGTGCATATACGAATGAATATATTACATAAAATATTAAGTTAATCAATTTAAACAGAAAGCTTATTCGAAAAATTAGAGAGAATGGTTGATAAACAGTCCTGTACTTTTCCATTAATTTGCAACATGACTATTCGTAGCAAAATAATGTTTCTTTCACATAACTAGATTATAACATGCTAATACGCAACAATTAAACACATTTTGAATCATTTGCTTCTTTTCTTGCATGGGTTTGTTAAAATCCCAGTATGTCTGGAATCTTTTTACCATCATTCAGGCGACTTCGTTTTTACTAGAAACATAACTTCAAGCAACGGCAAAAACCTTGTAAGTGCCTTCCAACCACTTTGTTTAGGTCTTTTGGTATCTTTGATCGAAAATAACACCCAAGGACCAACCATGATTCCCATAAGTACGTTTTGTCGATTTATAGAACCAAAATCTGTTGAACCGTAGCAATACATATTTCCAATTTATTGTGTGTTTTAAATAATAATAACCAAATTAATCGATCGTGTAACAAGAGCCGGTGTAACGACGGAAAGTGACTCCCGCAGAATATTGACCCGGTGGTCAATTTCTACGGAGAAAACTGACCCAGGGTCAATATTCTGTTATAAGAAGGGTCCTTTTTCTACAGTAGAAAGCCCTATCAGACCTGTAGATCTACACGTTGAAAACTGACACTAATAGAATGTTAACCTCTCTTATAAACTATATAGAAATTTAAAAACTAAGATGTGTAGCATTTATGTTTGGCAGAGAGCGGGGTTGGGGGTTGGAGTTAGCAAAATGATAGCTTAGGCAGAACTTGTATCATCCCCCTAAAGGTACATGCATGCATGTTTCTGCTTGCATTCCTTTTTTGCTCGCTTTGCTGAACAGGCCCCACTATTATAGTAGATGATTTCATAGACAAACCTAAGTAATGATTACGTGTTGCATATTTTTAGAAGAAAAAAAAACCATGAAACCGAGAAGACAGATGTGAAATTTTGACGAATAAACCGGATTTTTTAGTATCTGTTCTATTTAGCTAAAGTGAATGTCTGACAACCAAAACAAAACACAGTCACACCAACAGATTTATGTTACAGGTACACATACCTCAGCTTTCTGCTAAGACAGCGACTCGCGGAATTTTTGGATTGATCACGATTGCACTAACGTTACACTCAATGTCTGATAACTTTTCTTCAAACTCTACATCGACGCTATCAAATATGTGAAAAAATTTGTGTAAGTGTGGGAACGCAGAATTGTTTTTTTGAGGGTAGGGGGCAGATTTATTCGAAATCATGACAAACAAAAAGAAAAAAAAGAAGCCTTTTTTTTCGTGAGCCGTCAAAATTCTAATGTGAATATGTGTATAACCAATTATCGCAGATTTATATAAGTATAATATTTTGTTCTTTACCATTTTTTATATATATATATATATATATATATATATATATATATATATATATATAATGTTTTATGACAATTGTAAATTATTTGTATTAGTGTGAGAACCTAGTAAGTTGCAAGAACTTGTGTTTGAACCCTTTGTATATTATATATGCAATAAAATATGTTTAAATCAGCCATGTGTGGGGGAGGGGTTAATTTAGGAAATTTTCTCTATAATTTTTTCCTGCTCCCAAAGAAATGGGGGGAGGGCGGGGCTTCTTATAAATTCAATTTTCTACGCGTGAACTTAAAAATGTTCCAATGGGAGGAGAGGTTTGAAATTCGACTCCGTTGCTTTAACTATAAACAAAGTGGTCAGCTCCTGTTATTAAAGGCTAGCAAGCCATTATACCAAATCAAACAACACTTTTTTGTGAACGAGGACTTGGTTTGAAATTTTGAAGCTTAACACAGATTCAATATAACAGGCCACGGTCATACAGTGACTCCATCATCGAATGCTGTTTACCTGACATATGCTTTTTGTCTCAATAAACTTTATAGTTAATCAGATCTGTAACGAACCGTTAAGTACAATGCAAAACTATAAAGGACTCTCTTCCTGACTTTCTGTATGCAGTATGCGACACGTTGATGATGACTTCGTTTTTACTTATCAACAAACATATCTCAATAGATGATATACTTTATTAACACTCAGCTAAGAGATCACTTTTTCGAGAATGGTAATAGAAAACACCTGTTGATTTACTTTTAGAAACTGCTGAAAATGAGTATGAATGCCTGGAACACCTATATCGGAAATCAAAGGAAAGCTTTAAGTGATATTTGAATATGCCCGTATTTTTTACTAGATTCAAATGCGTTTATAAATATTAGGGTTGTATTCAAATGGATTGAGTCAAAGTCAATGCTAAAGCCCTTTTTAGTATTATATTAGTTTGCAATTTGCTATCTCCTTTATATATCAAAGTTTGCAAGTATATTTTAAAAGTAAATTTGATTACAATAGAGATCGATTTAAACTCACGAGAATCACCTGAACAGTATTCTGTTTCTTGTGTTCAATTCAGAATTCTTGGGAATAGTGACGTTTACATATTTTTTTTAAATCAAGCATTATATTTGTTTAAAATATATTTTTCTTAAACCTTCTATATCAAGAAAGCATTTTTTTTAAAGAAATATCCAAATGGGATGATGCATGCAATGGCATATCTAAGGAATGGAGGATCTAAGGAGTGGAGGAGTTGAACTTTTTAAATTCAATTATTAAGGTCTTCCGTTTCCAACGGAAGACCTTATAGTTTTCGTACAGTTTCTTATTAAGGTCTTCCGTTTCCAACGGAAGACCTTATTGTTTTCGTACTGTTTATTAAGGTCTTCCGTTTCCAACGGAAGACCTTATTGTTATTGCTTTGTTTCTTTTCCCCTATTATTA
>WFKH01010211.1:9782511-9802230 GCA_016163765.1 Magallana hongkongensis | reverse complement strand
CAATATTGGTTTGACTTTTACATAGCGTTTTAGATATCCGGTATTGGTTTTGCTCTATGTTAAAGAGAGTTAAGAAATGGTAGAAAAGAACAACTATCTCTATAGTCTTTTTTAAGGTGTATTCAAACGGAAGACCTCTTGTTGCTCGCAACGAGCGTCTAGTTTTTCTTATTTTTTTTTCCAAATTTTGTGCACGCGATTTCTCGAAAACTATTCGACCGATCTCAACCATTTTTTCACAGGTGATTGAACATGACCTGAATTTATTTTGTTTTGAAAAATTTTTATGTCGTCACTTCCGGTTCCGATTTACGGCCGATTTTTCGATTTTTTTACGACCAATTTTGTGCACGCATAAACTCAGAAACTATCAGAGATAAAGTTATGAAAATTTCAGGAAACTTAGACCACAGTCTGAAGTTGTGCCTATTGTTTTTGTTTTACGCCAGTGGCGCCATTTCTTGGAGCGCGCCTGCGTCCGAAACTTGGGTACTAATTTTTAATCAAAAATTTTGTTCGTTTTTGTCTGTATCTTTTTATAAGTTAATATATTGTGAAGACATATATCACAAAAGAAGTGGAAAATAAAAAGATCTTTTCAACGAGATAAAAAAAAATATGGGTTTTTTCTTTTGATAAGGGGCCACGGGACTCGTAAAATCTATTAAAAATTTTAAAATCATTTAAAATGTGTTTTAAGTCACTAAAACCGTTTTTTATATATGATATCTAAGTTGCACTTACAATTCTGCGTATGTAAACCTCTTACATGAATTGATTAGATAAAATTTACATTTTTGAAATTTTTTAAAATTATTTAAATCGTGTTAAAATGATGTCAGACCAATTTTAAACCATGATATCTAAGTTGCGCTTGCAATTCTGCATCTGATGACATTATTCTCAATTTAGTTCGATTAAATTTCAATTTTTGATTTTATTTTAAATCATTTAAATCATGTTTAAATGATGTCAGACCGATTTTAAAAAATGCTTTATAAGTTGCACTTTTATCTCTGCATTTGATGACATCTTACACGAATTGATTGAATGAAATTTAAATTTTTGAAAATTTTTAAAATCATTTAAATCGTGTTAAAATGATGTCAGACCAATTTTAAATCATGATATCTAAGATGCGCTTGCAAATCTGCATCTGATGACATTTTACATGAGTTGGTTGGATAAAATTTAAATTTTTGAAATTTTTTAAAATCATTTAAATCATATTTAAATTATATCAGACCGATTTTAAAACACGATATATAAGTTGCGCCTGCAATTCTGCGTCTGATGACATCATACTTAAATCGATTGAATGAAATTTAAATTTTTGAAAATTTTTAAAATCAATTAAATAGTGTTAAAATGATGTCAGACCGATTTTAAAACATGATATATAAGTTGCACTTGCAATTCTGCATCTGTTGACATCATACTCAAATTGATTGGATAAAATTTAAATTTTTGAAAATTTTTAAAATTATTTAAATCGTTTCAAAAGATCTCAGATTGATTTTAAAACATGATATCTGAGCTGCGCTTGCTAATCTGCATCTGATGACATCTTACATGAATTGATTGGATAAAATTTAAATTTTTGAAAATTTTTAAAATCATTTAAATCCTGTTAAAATTATATCAGACCGATTTTAAAACATGATATATAAGTTGCGATTGCAATTCTGCGTCTGTAAACATCTGACATGAATTGATTGGATAAATTTAAATTTCGAAAAATTTAAAAATCATTTAAATTGTGTTAAACAGATACATGTATCAGACCAATTTTAAACCATAATATCTACGTTGCTCTTGCAATTCTGCATCTGATGACATTATTCTCAATTTGATTCAATGAAATTTCAATTTTTGAAAATGTTTAAAATCATTTAAATCATGTTAAAATGATGACAGACCGATTTTAAAACATAATATCTAAGTTGCACTTGTAATTTTGCATCTGATGACACCTTACACGAATTAATTAAATGAAATTTAATTTTTAAAAAAATTCAAAATTATTCAAATCGTGTTAAAATGATCTTAGAATTATTTTAAAACATAATATCTAAGTTGCGCTTGCAATTCTGCGTCTGTTGACATCATACTCAAATTGATTGGATAAAATTTTGATTTTAAAAAAAATCATTTAAATCGTGTTAAAATGATGTCAGACCGATTTTAAATCATGATATAAAAGTTGCGCTTGCAATTCTGTGTCTAATGACATCTTAAACGAATGGATTGGATGAAATTTAATTTTTTTTTTTTTAAATCGTGTTAAAATGATCTTTGACTAATTTTAAAACATAATATCGTTTCGGTTCAAAAAAATCGAACGGAAGACCTACTCGTTACTCGTAACGAGATCGTATCTAGTTATTATTATTATTTTTTTTTTTTCAACAAATTTTGTGCAAGCGTTTTCTCGAAAACTATTTGACCGATTTTGACCATTTTTTCACAGATGATTGCAAGTGGTCTGAATTTATTTCGTTTTTAAAATTTTTGCCGTCGTCACTTCCGGTACCGATTTATTGCTAATTTTGTAAACTTTTACGACCCATTTTGTGAGCAGTTGATCTCGAAGACTATCAGAGATATGCATATGAAATTTTCAGGATAGGTAGTCCATAGTTTAAAGTTGTGCCTATTGTTTTCGTTTTACGCAAGTGGCGCCATTTCTTGGAGCTCGCTAGGGCTCGAAAATTGGGTACGAATTTCAAATCAAAATTTTCATACAATTTGATCTATATCTTTTTATCAGTTGATATTTTGTTAAGACATATATAACAAAAGTGGTAGAGAATCAAAAGTTCTTTCCAACAAAATCAAGAAAAAGGGGCTGGCCCCTTTAATTAGGGGCCAATAGACCCGTAAAGTCTATTACAAATAACTTCAAAACGATAAAGATTTTGTGATGCATTATAGAAGCAATGTTGTTGATCGTAACAATATCTATTTGAAAAACTCATTGCCACGCCCATTTATGACGTAATTAGGGATTTTTAGGGGCCAAAGTTCTCAAACTTTGACACAATATATCTAAAGAACGAGACATATTTTGTTAAGCATTGTAGAAGAGAAAATGCTTGTATTGATAAGTATAATTGTTTCCAATATTTTAAACACCAATGTCTGTCCCCATTAAGGATCTACAGGGCTTGCCCCTAATATATTCAATCATTTGTATCTTAAAAATGAACAACAATTTGAGATGAGTGTAATAACAAAAAATGTAAGTATTTGAGATATCTCTTGTATGAAATGAACAAAAAGGGGCTGGCCCCTTTAATTAGGGGCCAGTAGACTCGTAAACTCTATTACAATTAACTTAAAAACAATCAAGATTTTGTTACGCATTATAGAAGCAAAGTTGTTGATCGTAACAATATCTATTTGAAAAACGCATTGCCACGCCCATTTATGACGGAATTAGGGATTTTTAGGGGCCAACGTTCTCGAACTTTGACACAATATATCTAAAGAACGAGACATATTTTGTTAAGCATTGTAGAAGAGAAAATGCTTGTATTGATAATTATAATTGATTCCAATATTGGAAAAACCAATGTCTGTCCCCATTAAGGATCTACAGGGCTGGCCCCTAAAATATTCAATCATTTGTATCTCAAAAATGAACAACAATTCAAGATAATACTAAAATAACGTAATAACAAAAACTGTTAGTATCTGTAAGATCTTTCGTATGAAATGAACAGAAAGGGGCTGGCCCGTTTAATTAGGGGCCAAGACCCACGTAAAGTCTATTACTAATAACTTAAAAACGATAAAGATTTTGTAATTCATTATAGAAGCAAAGTTGTTGATCGTAACAATGTCTGTTTGAAAAAAAATCATTGCCACGCCCATTTATAAATTTATTAGGGGCCAAAGTCCTTAACTTTTGATGCAATGTATTTAAAAAGGAGACATATTTTGTTAAGCATTGTATAAGAGAAATTGTCTGCATTGATTATTCTAATCGATTCCACTAATTAAAACACCAATATATGTCCCCATTTAGGATCTACAGAGGTGGCCCCTAAAATATTCAGTCATTTATATCCTAAGTTTAATCGATAAACATCGTATCATTTTAAAAAATCAAACGGAAGACCTACTCGTCTAGTTATAATTATTATTGATTTATTGATTTAGCGATAATAGGCCTCGAACCCACCCCCCCCCCCCCCCCCCCCCCCCCCCCGCTTCTGCAAACAAAGTTTTATAACTCTAATTGTCCTTTCTTTCTCATTCTCCCCATTCAATTTTCTGGATTTGCGTATGTGATGAGATGTGCCTATTTCAGACCCATGGTGAATAATAAATCTCTTATGGCAATAGAGACCGTGATTAATAATTTTCTCTTTACCTGTAAATTTACTATTATCAGTTTTTGTCTGCAATGAATTTGAGTTTTTTTATTTATTCAGATTGATATCATTCCTTTTCAGTCATGGTTTGAGAATGTAAACATACGTTATATTGTAAATCATTTCCCCCTCCTTTAACCTTTAAAAAAAACTATATATTCGCGTCTATTTTATTTCTAAGTCATCTAAGTATTTTACAACTGATTGGGTCATTTTTCTACGTAGAAAAATTACCCCCGGTCACTTTTTCTTGTTACACTGGATTTTCTGCGACTTCGAATTATTAAGTAAAACAATATTTGTTACCTTTTCTATGTTTTCTATGTATTTACAGTAACTTACATCGCAATACTTAAAGCAACCAATAGCGAAAAGAAAAGGGCATTTACGGTCATAATCGTGATATAACGAAAGGATTGGTTGGTTTTTTTTTTCAAAAATATTCCCCTTCTTTCACTTTAAGTTTATTTGAATATAAATTATAATTTATGTTACTTTCTATTTACTGAAATAAAAATGACAATATTGCAGAGACTATTTTATATATAACAAGAAATGATACTGAAAAACCTTAAATTTATAAGTGGTAATTATTCTACCGGGGTCACCTTTATTCACATAGAGTGTAGGGTTATTATTCTACGTTAAAAATTATCCCCGGTCATTTATTCTATGGGGATCATTATTCTGCTTTACACCGGCATGGTTTGTTAAAATACTAATGTGCCTGGTATTTGTTTATCGTCATTTTAGCAAATTCATATTTGCTGAAAATACTAATCCATTACAGACAAACCAAATAATAAAAATACCAGCAAACAAGTTTTCAAATTTACAGCTTACTTTGAAATATTAGGAAACAAAAAAATTAATTTTCTTTAAAAAGCCACAATTTTTATTTTACCTTGATTTATTTCTTAAAGCAACATGTATTAAGTTTTCTCTTTTGAATTTACAGTATATCTAGATCTCATCACATCATCGGTTTAAACTATCAATGCAAAAGAATAGGCGTTTTTGTTTAAAGATGTTTATCACAGAAAATAATGGTGCTCAGAGCTTGAACCGACTTAGGAGTTGATATTGTTTACACTATTTTCTAAATGTGGTTGGAACCGGATTGAAAAAGGAAAGGATAAAACTAATTAGTAGGATAGGATGCAAGATAGTGAGACACAAAATAATTTATAAGATTAAAATTATATCAACTTTCAAATGACGGCATATCATTAATACCATCCAATTCAACGCACGGCACACTGTGTATAAAAGTAACATAATTGCTGGAGCTTTATCTCACAGAAAGTGAGAGGTAGAAATCAGGCAGCAGACCTTAACCAAAATCTAATTTCAATTTAGTTTAGCTGATACTCTCTAAATTGAAGTCAATTGTTTGTCATTCTATATCATATGGTACCAACGAGTTGTTATGGCCATCATCAGTTACAGTATTTGTACACTTAACTAATTTCATAGCTAATACCCCGGTAAGTATTTTAGGGAATACAAACACTCAACTGCCATTTTATACCACACACCAATCAGTTGTTGTTATACTTGCACTAGTGCTAGTGGTCCTACCAAATATTTAACAATTAAGAAGTTGTTACAAGGTATTAAAGTATGAACTCTTGATATGAATTTTCAGACTGGCTTTAACATTGGTATTTTATACGGTTTTGTTTATACATGTGGATATCTTCTATGAAAAGGCAACCCTATTCAAAAGATTATGCAATTTATCCCATCTCATTTCTGTACAAAAATAGATTGTTTTACACTCAATTTTGACCAGTTAAAGAAAAAACCATATCATATAGATATTTTAACAACATAACATAAAACTGAATACGTTAGTTACAGAAATCTAGAAATTTTACAGCATCGATCATCCCTCGTGCTTCTATTATTTAGAACTTGTGTCTAATCCATTTGATTTAATCAATAAAATACGTTCAATTCAATTCTATGAAGTCACATACGTAAATGGGCCATTTCCGGCAATTTCTCCAAAGCATGACGAAAACATCAGTTTTTCTTCATATTCAACATTATGAAGTATAGAGCACAATGTTGAGCTTCAAAACCATTTTCAGATATATAATTGTTCATATAATTTTGCATATCATATTAAAAATGGTGTTGGAGCAAGCATGCGCTCGATGTTTCCTTTTCAAAAAACTGATAGAAAATACCCCATTCTTTGGCTAAAATGCATGCTTTTTTGTGAAATTGGCACATTATTAACATATTGTATTTCTATTATATCATCGATCAAACAATTCATCTTTAGAAACTTGAATTAAATATCTTTTAATTTATCTTTAAGCAAATTTCTAAAGCTCTTTTCATAACTTTGAATTTTGGGGCATAAAAGCACTTTATCCCGCACATTGTCCTTAAAAAACCCACGTAATTACTAGAAAATCTTGTTTGCTGGTGTAAAAAAACATCGATGCATCGTAGATTTTGTAGTCAAGATACTGGCGAAAAGAATTTCCAATCTTAAAAATGTATGTTATCAAATCAGGTGACAAAAATTCCTTTTAAAATTTTAACTCAGTGTTCAAGATGAGCGATCTATTTTGAGGTCAGTAAAATACATCGTGTTGAGCCTTTGAAATAAACAGCCCACAGATTTAACTAGTTTGGAGAAAATCCTGTTTCTGAAGAAAACATAGGTTTTTTTGGTGATAAATATCACAGACGTGTTGAACGAAAAAACATACCTATCCGGGAAGTTAACAAAGACGGGTCTAATTTGTTCTGCCCTAGATTTTTTAATGATTTTTTGTTTACATGAATTTCTTCTGATATATGTATTATTTTAGGATAAAAAAATCCGACATTTACCACATCGTTTGTTTAGGGGGTCATCCTAAAATTTGTTATTTTTAAACATAGGACCTTATGGGATTTTGCTTGAAATGTAACAATTTTGCACATTTTTACATTTTTTTTTTTAAATTTTCTGCCTTAGGGATTTTTTTTTCTGTTCCACATATGAAAGTATTTGCTAAAATCCATCAAATAATCAAATTAAAAAAAAAATCCCTTTTACCTCCTGGTTTGTTCCAGGGGTCTAATCAAATGTTTTTTGTGTGCCCACTTTACCAGATTTGTCAGATAATGGCTAATTTTGATTTGGTAAAGGCGGAAATGGTGATCTTTATAGTACTATTAAAACATTCAGACATATTTAATTAATAAAAATATATATAACATCACGTATTAAGGGTCATGAATATAAAATACGTGGTTACTGTTTTGAAATACATGTATTAAGCAATATTTAGGCGGGGTAAGAAAACGTGACAGAGGGCTAGGCTTGCTGAACCCTCTTCACGTTTTCGACCCGAGCCCAGATATAGCTTATACTTTAAGACATTTATGTTTATTCTACAATATGATATCAATTTTACACCTCAAACGAGCTATTTTTGACAAATTTCGCTGATTAACTGCAGTTGAAACCATAACACCATGTGGCAATGTTGAATGTTTAAAATACGATAGGGCAATCAATTCATAGAAGTTGCAACAAATTAACACAAAGATCAAATAGCGCAAACTAAACAGCCCACTACAAACCCTTAAAACAACACACATCGCATTTGAAGGTCGGTTATTCTTCTTTTTATACTATAATCATACCACGTATCTGTAAAATATACATATTGACGAAACAGACCTAAATAATGTCTACATTCTTTGACACTGTGGTTCAAAAAGTTAACACAATAAGAATAGATGGATTTTTTGCTAAAATAGACGTTAAAATTGCATTTCGTGTACTGTGTGCATGCGCAAATTTGATCTTTTGGGACGTTTGTTTAAAGAGGGAATTCAAATGTATCAGCTTTTTGTTTGCTTAAGATCGTGCAACATATTTTGATAAATTGTTGATTGGTTGCCACAATACAATATTTTAAAAGTTAAATAGAACATACCCATTGCCCACACGGCAGTTTCAAATTCTGGTTTTTTTTGCTAATTATTCCCCAAATTCATATTCTAGTCTTTATTAATTGTAAGCATTGGCTGCAATTTTTCTCAATCGACCATCTCATCTGCCTCCATTAGGCTTATCTATTTTTTTTTAAAGTTCCATGATATGACAGGGCAGTTGACGCACCATCTTGTATTTATTCTAAGTCATGTATATATGTGTTTTACATTTGCTTAAATGTATGCCTGATAATCGTGGTATGTTTAAAAATTGACCCGTTGTACAATAAAACAAGTTATTGTAATAAGTTTAAAGGAAAAAGCTACAGTTAAAAAACACTTGATGAACAGTCATATCTTCTAAAAGTGTTTTATTAAATAATAAATAGGCGGATTATTTATTCCAAGGAATATTACAGCAGAGTAACAAACTTACAGTTTTTGAAGCTGTAATAACCCCTGAAAGGCGTTGACGTCGATCCTACTTATCTGATTGCTAAAAAGGTACCTATATAAGTAAAATAACAAAGTGAGAAATACAAACTTGGTAGTTTGAAAAAACATAACTTGTATTCTGTATTTACTATTTACTGTATTATTTATCTGTATTTACTAACAATTAGGGGTTCTCATAATGCCTGAGAAATGCGTGTTATGGGCACTGGATCGGATGCAGCTGTTTAACAACTGTTTTGCTTTAAGTTTTTGTTTTGTTTTTTTTTTTAATTTTTAATTAAATAATTTTATTTTTTCAGAGCAGCATTGCAAGGGACTGTGTTATGTGAATGGACTGTAAATAATCAGACTTAGTTCTTGAAGCTTTAATAACCCCTGATAGGCATTGCTGTCGACATTACTTATGATTTTCATAACGGTACCTACAAAGCATAAAATTAAATGATTAAGGGGTGAAACAAAGTTTTGAATAATAATGTATAAAATGATTCAAGTTACAAAACTATGTAAGTTCAAGCTAGTATGTTCGCAGTGGAGACAAAGAGAAATAAATATAAAATTGATAGCTTTTTGCTTATAAATGCAGACATTGATTTTGTACTGATTACTAAACAATATTCTTTTAGATATTTCCAGCACGCACTTTAAAAAAATTGAAAACATTCGAGTTGTTGTTTGCATGTGAGTTTATGTATAATTTCATTGATTATTATTTACGGCCGTTGTATTTGTGGTTGTGTTAGAAAGTACACATTTAAATAGTATTTTTTCACGTCTCGTTTGAATATATTTTTTTTTTTATAGCATTTGTCATAAATATTCCAAAACAAGCGCAAATGGCTGTCCGTCATAAATTGCAACTTCTGAACACGTAAGAAACTTATCTCCTTGGTCGTCCATCTGACTTTTTTTCAGACATGGAGCTACAGACATGCAGTTAATGTAACCGGTACCAATGCTACCAACCGTCAGCACAATCGATCAAAATTATTTTTTCGACTATTACGGTTAACCTCCTTTTGCTTATTACGTCACTTTTATACATGTATTCAGTGTATATGTACAAATAATACTGTCATTTTTATTCATTCATTCATTCATGTTATAACAAATAATGTTATCATATACATAGGAATGTGAATATTTCTAAATAAAATGATTAATTCTACAAATAAATATATTTTTTTTTCAATTTAAAAATTCATTATACGGTGAATTGTTACAATCGAATTTGATTTAGTATTTCGTTTTCGATCGAGAGAGAGAGAGAGAGAGAGAGAGAGAGAGAGAGAGAGAGAGAGAGAGAGAGAGAGAGAGAGAGGAGAGGTGCGTAGAGTCACGGATGTTTATTGACTATTATATCAAAATTTTGAACTGGTTTTTAAAGGACTTAGGTTGGCGGCCAATTTGGTCCTGTGCCTTAAACTTATCTTTTTTGTCAAATATTTTTGTGTTTTCTTCTTGCAGGCAGGGTTAATGGTAGGGGTGAGTTTGATGATTTGCCCTTTCCGTGAATGTGTATTTTACACGTCTTTACGAGTGTTGTCCCAAAATTACGTAGACAAAACACAAAACTTAAAATCTGTTCTTTGCAATTTCATTATAAAACTATGTTTTGTTTCATGGCAATTTGTAAAACTATACCCCAAAAATTCAAAACCATGCTTTTTTTTTAAAGATAAATTAGTAACGTTTTGCCAGGCAGAGCAATGTGCGACTTCAAATATTTCACTGTGACGTCATACATAAACTTTTTATTCTTTGTTTACGTTTCTCGACAGAGTACAGTGGAATGGAGGCATGTAATAGCTATCTTTGTTCTAACAAAAGCGTGTACAATACTCAAAACGAGTCGACAAACCTCTCGAAACCGAAAAATTAGAGTGAAATGTCAGTCATTTTTGGTATATCACTTGACGAATCTGTAGGTTTCCCATGTACTGTTTCTTGGATCCCGCTTCGCTTGCCTAAGAGTCAAATTTCAAAGTAGTGAACTGACCTAGGGTCAGTATTCCATGACAAGGAGGGTACTTTTTCTACTGTAGAAAACCATTCAAGACCCGTCAATCTACGACCCCCCCCTTTCACACAAGTTTAAAACTGGCACCCATGGCAATTGGACCCCTGCTTATAAACTACATAGAAAAATGCGTAGTATCAAAGGTTTGGTGGGTGTGGAAGAGTGTAGGGGTTTTCTGTTTTACCCTAGAGTTTAGACTTACATGTAAAACATCATTTTAAAATACTCGTCAGCTTGTCTTGTGAGACCCCTTCGTTTTGATGGTTTTTTTCCTACCCTTAGGTACATCAGCGACGTATATCCCCGGGTTACATGCAGTGGCGTGCGCTAGCTTTTGTATTATAAAAGTGGGTGATCTGGAAACAGCTCACGTGTACTCGCATGTGTTCGCTCTGCTGAATATTACGCCTAATAAACAGGATTATTTTAATGCTAGAATATTTAGTGCAAAGTAGTGTCTGTTTCATTTGTCTTTAAGAGAGCACTGAATTTTTATATATCTCGCTTGTAATCATGTTAACTCAGAGGGATGAACACTGACCCCCTTTTCTTTGTACTTTTGATGTATGTTTTGTCTACAGATTTCAATAATAATCTACACAAGAAATTCTTGAAACAACAATGTCGAGGAGAAAGATACCTTAACACTAAGTTTTTCTTTTTCGAGAATCTGAATCAAATCAAAACAATTGTTGTTTTTACTTTAAAAGATTATTTTAGAAACTGCTTTATAATGAGTATGCATGTCTAGGACATTAATATGGGAAATCCAAGAAAAATGACAATATTCGATAAGATCCAATATCTGCCCCATTTTTCACAAATTTAAAAAGAAAACCATCATTTTATAGTGATTTTTTAAGAGTATATAAAACTAGATATGTAAGTTACAGAAATCTATATGTTTTACAGCACCTTTCATTCCTCATGCCTCTATAACGTCTCGTAAATGGGCTTTTTCCCCGCCATTTCCCAAATAAACCATGAAATAGTTTTTATTCATATTAAATAGTATATATATAGAAGTGCATCGTTGCTCCAATCAAATTTTCACATATATTATTGTTCATATTATTTTGCACATAATATATGACAATGGTGTTGGAGCAAGCATGCGCTCGATGTTTTCTGTTCCAAAAAAGCTGATAGAAAATACCAAGCTTTTGGCTTAAATACATACTTTTTATTTGAAATTAGATCATCATTAATATATCATATCTCTATTATGACATCGGTCATATAATTCATCTTCAAGTTGTTAAATTTAAATTAGCTATGTTTTAATCTTTCTTTATTCAAATTTACTACTAAGAATTTATTGTTATAAAAATTCATGTGTTGATGCAAGCGCTGATCTAGAAGGGGGGGGGGGGGGGTTGCCACCCCCCTCCCCCTCCCGGAATATTCAAATTCATTAAATTCACATTAAACATTTACCAAAAATTGGCCTCGTACACTCCCCCCCCTGGAAAACACAATTATCCCTCGGACCCCCACCCCCCATAAAAAAAAATAATGCTGGATCCGCTCATGTGATGAGAATTGCCTATTTCAGACCCATGGTCTATAAAAAAAAATCCCTTATGGCGATAGAGACCAAGATGAATCATTTTCTCTTTCCCTGTAAATTCCTAGTATTAGTTTCTGTGTACAGTGAGTGCGATTATTTATACTTTTTTAGATTGACAATGTTAACAAAACTTACATTATTAATCATTTTCCCCTCCACCCCCTCCCCTAACCTTTTAGAAATTTTCTATAATTCGCGCCTGATTCACTTATCTATCAACAGATGTTCAAACTAACATTCAGTTGTTATCTAAAATACGTTTTTAATTTGGTTGCAAATATGTAAGATAGTGAAACTTTTTATATTCAGGGTACTTTAATTGATGAAATCTGACTGCATTTTTATTTTATTTTGATCAAGAGGCCCACAGGCTTTGACGTACCATAGCCCGTAGATGGACCTGTCGGGGAGTCTCCTGTTTGCGTTTTAACCTTCATATTGGACTCTAAATCCTAATCCGAGACTCCTCTGATTGTTACCTTAACTTTTATCATTTGACGTTTACCAAAAACGTTTATCTAAAAAAATGCATGTTTATTATATGGCCATATATGTCATATACGCCCACTTAATAAAAAGCCTGAACCCTTGTCCCATGGACCGTTAATTTTCCAATTTAAGAAGAAAACATTATAGACATAATTAACAATGCATAAAGTTGATCTCCTATGACTGTGTAAGTACAGTCATGGGACATAATTATTCGCCTTTTCAAGATGGCCGCCACCTTGATATTTAGGATCTATTATAAAATGTAATAAATGCCTATCTTACCTCAATACTTTGTTAGATTGTTTTTCATCTTTAAAACCTTCAATTAGCCTTCCCGGAATGGTCGCATAAAGGTTCTCAATATAAGCGGTGGGTATATTTTCCCAGGCAGTCCGAATTTCCGCCATGAGTTGCTGTTTTGTGTTAATGAATTCGGCACGGGTTTCCAGTGTTCTTTTTATTTTTAACCAAATGTTCTTGATGATATTTAGGTCAGGATACTTGGAAGGCCATGATATTGCAATTATATTGTTATTGGCAATGTATTATTTTACTAAATTGTCTCTATGTACGGGAGCATTGTCGTCCATAAATGCATATTGGTTATCAGGGATATGGGTGGCTAAAATGGGCGAAAGGTTATCGTCTAATATTTCAATATATTTTCTGGCATTTATGTTACCTTCTACATAAGTTAAAGTCCCTATTCCCCATATAGATACACATCCCCAGATCATGATACTCAAACGTCATCGAGATGGCGGACACACAAGTTGCGCATTGTATTTTTCGTCGTCTTTTCTCCATATATAAACTTTCTGATTTTTTCCAATTACTATCTGGTTTTCATCACTAAACACCCATTTACTCCAATCATGATCAACAGTTTAATTTCTCCTATCCTTACACTACTTAAACCGAGCTTTTTTGTTGACATCGCGAATCGCGACTTTTTTCTTGGGAACTCTCTGTTTATATCCAAGCTCTTGAATTTTTCTTTTCATAGTTCTGGTACAAAATCTATGACTGATGCCCTCATTAAATATACCAGTTATGTCTTCGTTTTCATTAACTACGCGCAAAAGTTTGTTTTTATCTCTGTCCGTATACACTCTCTTCCTTCCCCTTACTTGTTGATTTTCTACAGGTCCCGTTTCTTCATTTTTTTTTTCCACAATAATATATTGTAGATCTAAGAATTCCTAATGTTCTTTCCAACTCTGATGTTTTTCTGGTTTCTCTATCAGCTTTTACAATCATATTTCTGGCGTTCGTACATAATTCTTTTCCCTTTCGACCCATATTGTTTTGGTATAATTTTACCGACAAACAGTACAGCAGTAGACAAAAAACCCTGTGTATACGTCATCAATTTTAGTATTACATCACAAAGTTAAAATTAGAAAGGGAATATGTTGGGTCTATTTATAGCGCGCAGCCCTACTTTACGGGCCATGCGAGAAAACGCAACGCTATTTGCGCACAGGTGGCGAATAATTATGTCCCTTGACTGTACATAAAAAATACAATGAAAGATTATACATTTTAACTTTATGGTCATAATGGCTTTAACCAAGGGCCTGAACTCATGACTCAGGGGCCATGAATTTCACAATTTAGGACGAGGGCTTCGTAGACATCATAACCATACATCCAGTTTCTCTCCTACAGCTATGGAAGTAAAGAAGACGATTTCAGAATTTAGAAAGAGAGCTTCGTTGATATCAAAATCATACATTCAGTTTCTTTCCAACAACTGTGGAAGTAGATAAGACGATTTTCAAACATCAAATACATTTTCCCTATATGTTCATATTGGCCCCGCCCAAGGGCCTGAATCCCTGACCAAAGGGTCATGAAATTCACAATTTAGGCAGAGGGTTTTATGAACATCATAGCAATGCATTTAATTTTCTCTCACAATTATTGCGAGTAGAGAAGAAAATTTCCTACGATGTAATGCATGTTGACTATACGGCCATATTGGCCTAGCCCAATGATCTGAACCCCTAAACTATAGGCTATGAATTTCTCAATTTAGGCAGAAGGTTTTTTGAACATCATAACCATGCATTTAGTTTTTCTCACATTTTTATGGGAGTACGGAAGAAGATGTTTTTTAATATTTAGCCTTCTTTGCATATTTGGCCCCGTCCATGAGGCCCCGGGGGTGGTAGGGAAACAATTTTTAAAATTTAGATTCCTCTTATCCTAGAAATACTTGAAACCAAACATGATAACAATTGGCATTGTAGTTCTAAAGAAGTTAAAAATGTAAAATTTTTAACGGAAGACGCACGACGACCATCGAAGACCAATAACAATAGGAGACAGAGATAAAAGGCAATAGCAGGTGATCAGAAAAAGCGCACTCAGACTGGTTATTTGGACGAGCTGATACGGAAAAAAATATATTTCCTTTAAACTAAGTATCATACAAGAAATATAGGACCCCATCTTGCACCTCTGTAACTGCCATGAGGAAATAATATTGGATCCAAAACTACTGAATATATATAGTATGTAAAAATATAAAGTCAGTATTCTACGGGATCAATTATTTACAATTAACACCGTGACGGAGAAAAATGACCCCAAGGACATAATTTCTGCATAGTCATCTAAGTGTTGTACAAAATCAGGGTCATATTTCTACGTAGAAACATGGTATCCATTTGATATTCTACGGGGGTTACTCTTTGTCGTTACACCGGCTTTTTGCGCTGGCGAGATGAGCTCCATATAACTACGTAGTATAGTTCGTGCATTAGAAGTCCATGCAACCTTAATGCCTCTATCGAAAAGCAACCGACCGTAACTTTATAGACCGGTAAGCTTACCTCGGTAGCAGTTGAGAAGCGATCAAGAATAATATGGCGACCAAATACTTTCATGAATTCATGTGAGCATGAAAAACATATAAACATAGTTGTTTGATTATCAGAAATATTAAAATGAACAATGTTTCATGCAATCTTTAAAGTTCATGATACATTTAGGATCATAATATCGTATTTTGTATAAAAATAAATTATAGCAAGTAAGGGTTGTTTCAAAGCTAAACAAATCCACCTTTGGCGCACTAGACGGCGCTGTTTAAGAAGCATTATCTGGTAAGAAAAAGAAAAGACACAGATAAGGAAGGAATAGAAGATGAAAAATCAAACTTACAGTGTTTGAAGCTGAGATAATCCCTGAAAAGCGTTCCTATCGATTCTACTTATCTGATTTCCTTGAAGGTGCCTACATGAGTACAAGGTTTAATCATTTATGAGTAAAATAAGTTTTAGATAATAATGCACGAACAGAAGCAAGTTTCACAAACAGAGAATCACATGAAATATGTTTTAACGTTGTGCACTTATTGCATTGTTTTTAAATCAGTGACTTTCAAAACAAGATATGAAATCTCAACAGACCGCCACAATTCATTAAGTATTTTTTCTACTTTTTATATTAAACTTAAATCATTAGTATATGATTTTTTCAAAAAAAGACAATTATTGCTCTTTCAGTTGGTGTTTTTTAAAATGTTTGTTGTTTGTGATGAGACAAACAGAAATAAAAACACCACACTTTGATGTCTTTGATTAACTACAAGTTTTGACATTAATTGCACTACGTATTGAATATTATTCTGTTAGATATTGCTACCACGCGCCTGGTTTGATTAATGAATACATTCAGATCGTTTACATTTTATTCCATTCTGAGTGGTTTTATGTATATAAGATCGATGAATTTTCATTCATTTCGTTTTCTTTTTGAAGGGGTTGGGGGTTGGAGGGGTGAGTTTAATGGTCTGCTCTTTCCATTAGTGTGTACTTTACACGTCTTTACATGCACTGTAACCGTTCTATGAAAATAAATTTATAGTAGAGATATCAATCTAAAGTGAAACGAAATTTAAAAGTTGTCCCTAACACTCCATTGTCTGTCGCAAAATCAAAACTAAAAGTATGTTGCAGTTAAGCACTTTCAATTTTACGTTCTCACTATTTGCAGCCAAACCGCTGTTGCATAGAACCATTTATTCACATAAAACAGGAAATCTGCCGTATACAAGAACAATAACATATAACATAAAGAGTTACCATTGTGATAAATAGACAGAGGAGGGACTGAAGAAACAAAGATTAAATTTATCTAATTAACAAGGTTCAGCCTTACAAAACATGTAACCAACGTTACAGTTACTTGCATACATCTAATTATTTAATCAACACCACTTTATCCCCAAAAAATGTGCATGCGTTATTGTTTTTCCACGGTCAAGTAAGTTGAATCCTACGGTTAGTATAAGAAAACCATATACAGCACTGATTTATATCTTCATAACAAATAGCTAGATGTATATATTTTCTATGATTAAGTTTGGTAACGTAAGGAATTACAATATTTCAAGTTGTGATAACCCCTGAAAAGTGTTAATGTTGATCCTACTCATCTGGTTGTTACCAAGGTATGTATATGAGTACAATAAATAAGCTAAGAGAGTAAGGTTTGTATTCAGAAATCAATGTTAATTTTCCTTCAACTCATCTCAAATTTAAATGATTCGCTTATGATAACGATTATATATCAGTGGCATTACCAGCTATTTTTAATGGCTGATTGAACTGTCACCGCAGACCTCCCGCTACTGGGGTCCTATAAATATTAGGAATCAGGTGCCTTAATTTGGCACCTGATCCTACCTCTAATTTTTGCTTTTGTTTGCTCTGCTCCTGAATTGTATTTTTCCTCTGGACTTTTGATTTTGAACATTTTTGTTCATGTCATTTACAACGTCCTTATTTCCAAATTAATTACTTAGATACCAATAGTGCTGGCCACACTTCAATTCTGCTTCATATCCTAGCCTTATCTTTCCTAACTAATTCTTCATGTACTACCATTCAAGTAAGAACTTCTACTACATGTATGACAAGTTTAACAGAATAGCTACTCCAAAACTTTTATCTGCTCTAAAACTTTAATCTGCTCTTAAAATTTTACGTCATCCTGCATCTGGAATTAAGGTCTCTAGTTTAGCATCCATTTTTTTCTCTTTTACAGCAAATGTAATCCTTGTTTGTAACTATGTATTCTTTTATCGATGAATGTTAACAAAATGAACAATAGCACAATAGGTGATATTTATTTGATTCATAATATGTATTCAGTAGAGATAAAACATGTTTGTTCTACAAACATTTCCACACATGCCACTAAGAGATAACGAATATATCCGTTGAAAATACTAAGTAAAAAGGGATCAAATAATGAAAGAAAACAGCATTTACGCATCTAATCCTTTTACCAGAATTTAAACTAGTTAACATGCATTCATTTAACAGTACAGAGTTTGTTAAATAATGAAATGTCAAATAATTTCATCCAGTAATCAACAACCGTTTATAATAATGAAGGTCACCATAGATTTGTGCTTACTTTCAGTTAACACATCTGTTAATTGTAGCTAAGGTTCATTTTACATTTTTACAAATAAGAAGATTTTGAACAAATACAGTGCATATCCCCCTTCAAAAAAAAAAAAAAAAAAAAAAAACACCCCAAAAACTTTAAAAAGAAAAAAAAAACAAACAAAAAAACAAAAACCAACCCAGAATCTATTTTAGTGCGTTAATGTATGCATGAGAGGACTTTTCAATGCGATGCTTTGTTAAAATTCCAGCGGCATTGGAATCAATCCCTACCAGAAAAACATACATTTATTTTTATTCTTTTGCTTCCAAAGATGTTCCATTATAGCATTTAAGTTAGTTAAATCCTTCTCCGTGCCATTAAGACGCATTAGGCCGGTGCTTATCTCCGGTTTCCGTGGTGCTAAGCGGATGAGAGTCATTGACTCCCCCTGGATGGGACACCAGTCCATCGCAGGTTCACTCCTAGCATAAGCTGGTACCCAATTCCAGCTGGGTGGAATGAGACAATGTAGATTAAGTGCCTTGTCTAAGTGCACAACACATAACATCAAGTAACCATAGCGGAGTTTGAGCCAGCGACGTTTCGGTTACTGAACTAACGCCTATAACAATCAATAATTATAAGGAAATACAACATTTAGTATCGGACGCATCTGGTCGTTTGCAATATATTTAACACACCCTGAAGTACATTACATTTTGAAGGTATTAATAATTCAATTTTTGTGTTGACAATATGAAGCATTGATTAAAATAGTAAAAAGTAAATACTAATTTTCTCATTGATTACGACAATTTACAGATACAATGAATTTACGTGAAATACGATGAATTTAGTTTATATAGTAACATCAAAATATAACTAATTATGTAATTTTATAAAATTTATAAACACTAGTCTTTGATAATTATATGTCATAGATTTGATTTTCTATGCAAAAAAGGTTAGTCAATTTAACAAATTCCGATTGCTTTCTATAACATGTTTTTACATAAAATCTATACGACACAGTACTTTGTAATATTGCTTGAATTTTAAAGTGATTTGTGTATATATTTCAGTGCGATAATAAACTATTTGGAAGACATAAGTTCTTAAAGCTGACGACATTTGATATTTTTATGAGTTTGTTCAAATAATTTGATGGTGAGAATTTGATATATATGGTTATTTATTTTTTGAATCGTTTTATCTTTAATTGTTCAATTTTTTTCTGAAATCTTAGATTCAAACTTTCAACGTTTTACTGCGCAAGTGGAATACATTCTGTTCTCTTTGTAGTTTCATTGGCAAGTACATACCAATAGTATTCAAATTCTATGTTTATATCATATACCAACAAATTTAAGCTAGAACAGTTTTACAGAACACTGTATGCAGTCAATATGATAAATATCTTATGGTGTGAATTTTACTTTAAGTTA
>WFKH01010211.1:9744720-9782501 GCA_016163765.1 Magallana hongkongensis | reverse complement strand
ATCATCAACAATAACGTATATACGCACCATGACTAAGATAGTAACACTTTATATATACAAATATTATAGCACATGTTGGCTTGATTGAAATATAAACACTTCTGTGCTGTATTTCCATCTTTCCGGATTATACCAGTTTAACATTCTTTACCTTGCTCCTAATGTTTAAATAAATATCCCTTTCATTTAAATTCAGTAATAGGTATAGTCACCGAAGAAACCTTTTCTTACATAAAAATATTCTTTATACAATGTAATTGTATGACTGCTAAGATTTATTAATGAAACAACAGCACTTGTCAAAGTCATAACAATAACGACGGGTTCGAGTCAACGACTGCAAGTCTTTAGGTACTGACGTTACGAGTCAATGTAGACGCTTGTCATATTAACCAGCTTAAATATATTGCTATCTCATAAATGCTTATATTATTAAAATTTTTAATTTGCTAGTTTGAGATCCACAAAAACACGACACAAAATCTCATCAATTACATACATGATGTCAAACTGGGAGCCGCTGTTTGAAAATGAACTACATATTTAAGCTTTAATGCACGTTCAAAGTGTCGTGATATTGTAAAAACAATCGCTTAACTGTACGATAATTGGCATCTGTAAACAATTCCCCATACAACTCGGAGATTCCTCCGACGCTAATACTCAGCTTTTAGATTTCTTTGTCATTGGTTTGTAATTTAGAGAAAAGTCAAAGATAAAAGAAAGGTCTCAAATCGATATTGTTTCATATTTTCAAGAACTTGTCAATTAGAGTGAACATCATGATTCTCTAATACTGATGCTATGTTAATAAAACAGACCGGAATGGATGGTGTGACGTCATAGAGTTCAATGGCAGCTCTCATTGCGGCGGGAAATTTTAATTAAGCAATCAATATTTCTTGATTTATTCATTGTTTTGGTGTTTTAATGAAAATGAATACGATCTTCAATCATAGTAGATGTTAATTGATTTATTGTACGCCATATGCAAAGTTTCATTCTCCTTTAACAAATGTCAAAACTAGTTAAATCACCATGGTCGAGAAAGAAAGGGGACACCATTCTCGTTAACCTTAGACATGGTTCGGCAGGAATGGCATTTGGAGTTATTTAATATTTTCAAACTAAGACCCTTTAATAAAATTTTAACTCGTAACTGCCTTCCTGATGTTTAATTCAACACAATTGTTATTGGTTAAAGACCCAAAAAGCTGCGTAGTAACTTCAGTTGCGTTATCAGCTTTTGAACAAAGGCAGAAACAAACACGACGTTAGACTGAGGAAAGAAAATTTTATTTGTTGGACAACCTATGATGACAATTTAGGACTTAGCTCTAGAATGGCTGTCAAATTGTGAAGTCGGAAAAAGAAAGACATGACAATTGTACATGAAACCAACGTTTGACAAACCAGTACCATGCCATTTGCTTATTTGAACAAAAAAAAACAACAAAACAAATTAAAACATTGTGGCAATGTTGAGTGTTTAAATGCACATCGTTGTTAATGATGCAAAAAGAGTCACACAGCTGTTGCGCACAGTACCCATAGCTTCTCCACCAACATCAAACTACAATAGGGCAACCATTCCATCGAGGTTCCAACAAATTTACACAAAGATGAAATAGCGCAAACTTTACTAAACAGCCTTCTAACAACACACACTACCTTTGTATGGTCGGTTGTACCCGTTTTTAAACCAGAGTCATGAGAGGTATCTGAAAAATGTTCACATTGCCCAAACACACCTAAATAATGTCTACATTTTTTTTACAATGTTGTTTAAAAAGTTACTAAAGGAAAAATAGATGGACTTGTTGCTAAAATAGGCGTTAAATATTTCGTGTACTGAGTGTATGTGCGAAAATAAAAAAAAAATGGCGCACTAAATTTAAAACTGAGGTTAATTTGTACAAAATGTAAATATAACACCAAGCGGCTGATTAATACGCTTTTCACGCCGTCATATTGTGACGTATACAAGATATGTTATACGATATAGATGCATTTGTCTAGATAATAAAACGAGTCGTTTCAACCAGAATTAAATAACTGTATAATAAATGACCTTTTTTATTCAATCAAGTTGTGTCATATCTTGTGTGTTCAAAGAAAAGGAAACACACATAAAAATAAGTCATGTGCTTCTTTTCTTTCATAGGTTATTAAAATCTTAAGCTTGATGACGCGACCTCTAAATATAGAAGGATTCCAATAAAATATAAATCTGATCATTATTATTTAGGCAATTTAATATTTACTAGATACATAAATTCAAACAAGTAAAGGAACATTATAAGTGCCTTTCAACAATTTCAGGTTTTTGGTATACAGTAAATCACGTCACATCGCTGGTTTAATCTACCAATGTCAAAAATGAATGTGCATTTTTTTTTTACACCTTTTTCCCAAATGTGGATGTAACCTGATTAAAATAAAATAATAAAACTTATTGGTAGGCTGGATATGCAGGATAGCGGGGATACAGGATAACGTATAATAAAGAAATATCAACATTCAGAATGACGGCATTATGCCATACTATTTAAACCACAACGCGTTGTAATTAGAAGAAATAATATTGCCGGTCCTTTATCACACAAAAGTATAAAATAGAGATCAGGCAGCAGACCTAAACCCAAAACTAGTTCCATTTCGGTTCAGCTGATTCCCTCAAAAATGAGTCGAACGTTTGTGTAACTCCTCTATGTCATTTGATACCAACCAGTCGCCACGGTCAACATCAGAGTTATACTTAAATAAGTTCATTGCTAATAAATCTTTTAGGAAATACAGGCCCTCAACCGCCAGTTCATACAACACAACAAGCAGTTATTGTTGTACATGTACAACACAGCTCCAGTTGTCCTACCACCTAATTAAGACATTGTCACAAGGTATTTAACAGACTATGGCATACCCAGACACCAGGTACCTAGTTCTTGACATGATTAATTATTTCATTTGAAATTAGCAGTTTTTGAACAATGGCTATGGCACCAAATTATTTATGTCGGCTTTTTTATTGGTATTTTAAGCATTATTACAAGGGAAAATGGTCTATTAGAACGCAACACTACGCTAAGACTGTGCCATTTGAAAAATAATGTCAACCTCCTCTCCTTTGAAAACTGTAACTTCAATCAATTCTTTGATCAATTGATATGGTGTAAAATAAAACATTGGTGGATTAAAATTAATAAGATCGCTTTAAGTTACTCTAAATAATGATAAAGAATTGGGAATACAATTAGGATTGCATGTTAACTTACATTGTATTAGGAAATTAATTATCGGGTAAACTTTTAGTAACTTTTAATTCAAAATCAATGCAATCTCTCTCATATCTCTCGTATGTACAAACATACTAGTAAAATTATTTCTTAGGCAGGCAAACTTATTAGCTATTGAAGTTTTATTTTGCTATTCACGGGAAATTAATAAAGGTATAATAAGGAACTTGGCTATAAAAAAAAAAACACAAAAAAACACATGCTCTATTGTATCATGTACATTCTACATTCTGACTGATTTACTGGTTTCAGTGCGCAAATATTTGTTAAGATACATAAAATCAAATGCTAAACACCATGTGCTGCGCTTGATCTTTGTAGAAATAATTCACAGTATTTCTTATATCTGTTTTTCAAAAATAACGGAGTAGTGATGTTCCCGACCGCTAAAGGACTAAATGCCCTGAAGGCTTTCACACATCATCAATAAATTATTAATGAAAACACATTATTGTTAAAATTACGATAACAGTGTGTCTTGTGAGTCGTCGCCCTGTTAAGTGCAAAAATTGATTTATAGCTCAAACTTAAACACATGCGAGCAAAATAATTGAACTAAGAAAAATATATTGAAATAAAATAACAGAAATATATTGAAATAAAATTACAGAAAATGCTGTTATAAACAGTCAAAAACCGTACAGGGGGTGTCAGGGGCATGTACAGGGAAATATAGTGGCTTATAGGGGATGACAGGGACGTATAGGGGGTAACAGGGGCTTACAGTGGCATACAGGGGATGTGTACAGTGGCTGGCAGGGGATTACAGGGTGTATAGGGGCTGTGTACAGGGGCTGACAGGGGGTACAAAGGGGATGACAGGGAAAACACAGGGGGTGACAGGGAAAGACAGGGGATTTTCACACGGACAGGGGTTTTTAGAGCCAGTAGTGTTATACCCGCGTAACAAATATTCTAACTCAAGAGTACGATTTACGGACCTTTTTGAAAATAATACAACAATCGTTGACTTTCCTCTTTGCATAGTGTGAATTTTTATATGTTAATTGATGTTAATACCTTTTTGTGCAATTTAGGTGTATTGCTTATATTTTTTGTATTTGTGTTGGTGTCAATATTATCGGATGAGCAATTTTCTTATTTTCGGGTCCGACAACTGTTTTTGTGCCTTTGTAACTAAAATTGCGAAGTAAAGTCGCCTCGAGTATAAAAAGGCATGTAGTTAAAGGATTTTGTAAAAGTTTATAATGTAATGCAATATGCTTTTCCATTATTATCACTTAGGAAAATAAAGAGGCAACAACATACGTACGATCGATAGCAATGCTTCTAGGGATTATCACAGTTTCAAACATTGTAAGTAAAATGAAATTACAGAAAAGCAGACTTCTGTTATTGTTTATATATTTCCTTCGTTTTTCTATCCAAATTATCACATCGTGTGTGACATGTTTGAGGACAGATATAAAATGAGGTGTTTACACACATTGCCGAGTAATGAGAAACATTTAAAAGCAAAAATACAGTTATTCGACAGTATATAATTTTGCAAGTTCTCAACTACATTTCCTAAAATTAACAGTACAATAAAAATTCCGGGACATTAAATTTGTTAAATAGATGTTTTGCCATAACTATACAATGTCTTTATTCTTATTCAAAACAGTTCATTTCGAAAATTAGGACAATTTGATTTTCATTATGGACAAAAAAATCTACTTCTGATCAGTCCTAAAAGTGATAGAAAAGCTGTAAAAGTACTTTGTATTATAAAACAATTTATTGCAATAATGTTAAAAGTTAAAGACTACAGTTAAGGTACATTTCATGAACATAACTATCTTCTAAACTTATTTTGTAGAAATCAATCCGGCATTTGACCTTTATATAATTTTCGCCAATCGATATTATTCAATTGTTATCTTTTCATTTTACATGTTGTTTTAAAATTGAAATATTGAATATATTGTAATGCTTTGTCTAGAAAAGACCATGGTCACTAAAGGACAATGACTATATGACTCCCGTAATGTGCAGATGATTCGATAAGCATTATAAGGTTTTTGGTGTTTAGAAGGGATTGCCGATTGCGCATTTAATACATCAATAGCAAATGTTGCAACCATATTATTGCATGTTATTATTTTCTTGATTGAATGATTAAATCTATCAGAGTAGCATGGTACGGGTCAAATTCATGTGTTACCTGCTGACATGTATAAGTCCACTAAAAATTAAACAATATTTCCCATTCAAAAAGATATGTATGGTCATTATTGTTATACCACCGGTAACTAAATGATAATTTATTTGCAGTGGAATGGAACCGTGCAACAATCATTTCTATCTTGTGAACAAATAAATTGGCCGAATATTTATTCATAGGAATAAAACAACAGAGTAACAGACTTACAGTGTTTGAAGCTGTGATAACCCCTGAAAGATGTTGCCGTCAATCCTACTTATCTGATTTCCATCAAGGGACCTACATGAGTAAAAACAAGTAAGGGTTGTTACATGGTTTGACGAGGCAACCGTGTAACAACCATTTTGTCGCACGGTATATGTTTATATATTGAATAAATAAACTTTTCAGGGTTTGAATGGGTAATATTGTATTTAGATAAACAGCCAACAGTGTTCTGAGATATATTCTTTTTTTTTGTATGTGGAAGAAAAGTGACAGAATGAAAATTTAACTTTCTTTTTTCCATTCCTTGCACTTGTATAGTTGATTTTAATTACTTACTATTAAATGCTCTAAATTAATTTTTTACTCAAATCATTTGTCTGTTATACATTCTAAGAACAAGGCTGTCTTATAGCTGACCAGGGTGATTGGTCCAATGATTAATCAATTAACACTTTCCATTCAAAAGACCCGTGCAGGCATCAGTGATATACCACGAGCAATTAAATGGAAATGTGTGGTCATTAGAGTGGAACCATGAGACAATAAAGTGATAAATATAGGCTGGGTAGTGTAGAATGACAATCTTAGGGGAAAAATTGTTATGCATACTAAGAATTGATATACATGCACGCGTAGTTCATGTTACTGACATGTTTTTCTCTGTGCTCTTTTTTGTGTGTGTTACATTCAAAATAAATGTGAAATTGATGTTACCGATGAATACTAGTTAAAATGACTTTTATATGCATTATTGGACAGATGTAATTTCATTTATACATTAAACATTGTGGAAAAAAAATGTTGCTGTTACCAGCATATACCAATAAGTCCGACTGGTGAAAGTACATTCAGTGACCGTCACGAAATAAATGAAATAAAGAAATGGACGTTTAGGTGGAAATATATATCCATTCTGGGTCTAATTTCATTCGTGATTCACAAATATGGTATCAAATGAAAAAAAAACCGATATAAACAAGTATCGCCGAAATGAACTGACAACGGCGCCTAAATGAAGTGTTATATATTAAGGCAGACTTGCAAAATATATTTATCGGGAATTTTTCTCACATCTGCGATGGTCAAATTATCTTTCAAATGTATGTAGCCAAAAGTTTAATATATATATTTTTTTCATTTTAAATATAAACGCAATGGTGCATTTGTGCTGATCAAATTAGCAGTGTAAATAAAATAACAAAATGAAAATTATATACTAAAAATAATAGATTCTTTAACCCGGTGTTATAGCATTGTAACAACCGTTAATGATACAACGCCGCTAAATGATATAAATATCATTAAGCGTAACGGTTGCAATTGCAACGCCTAATGCTATAAATTATTGCATTAACAGTTGACATCGCCAACGGCTAATGATATATCGTCGCCTAATGATAGAATTGTATTATTAGGCGTCATAAATGAAACAAGCAAATATCTACATCCTCAACCGCTAATGATACAAACTATTTATCATTAAGGGTTGAAGTTGCACCATCTAATGATACAAAATTATAAAATCGAAAGCAGTGTGGCAACGCTCTTTGAAAAAAATACGCACTTTGAAAAGAATTTTCAAAGTGCGTTAAATTTTGAACAAAATAACGAACTTTGGAATTTTTTTCAAAGTGCGTTAAAGTTTGGACTAAGTCAACATACTTTAAAAAAAATTGGTGCAGTTCATGTGATACTGGCATTTTGATATACAAATCTCAATAAACCCTTGAACTGTTGTTCTTCATTTGTAAATTGTTAAACTAATTTATTTTATCGACAAGCTTTTTCATTACAAAATTGCTACCCAGGATAACTTAAAATTTTGGGTTCTCTTGTCAATATATGTAGCATTGAGCTAAACTAGTTTAAAACAAATCATCTATCATCTTTAAGAGTCTTAACAATTTCAACTGGACCCTGCACAATATTTTTTTAAAGTGCTTTAATATAGACCATATTAACGCACTTTAAAAAAAATCAAAGTGCAGAAAGATAGACGGACAGACAGACAGATAGATAGTTACATGTGAGGATAAAAAGATAGAGTGAAAGAAATCTAACTATAAAACCTGAATATTTTTAGATTATACAGACCCTGAAACGTGCTACTACACCAGTTGCACGGTTCGGTTCCATACACTTTGTAAACGGAATGGTTCGCTTTGTGAACGGTACAGTTTGCGTGGCCTGAACGCTTTGGTTTTTTGATTAGTTTTTGCCCGATTGACTTCAACAGAATAAAGGGGAATAAAAGACTACTATATCAAAACACTACATTTTTTCTTGTTATATTGGATTATTTGCAGAACAAAGATCAACTCGCGATTAGTTCAAAACTGTTCTGTTTAGCACTCTTGTTTTCCTTGGTATTGACAACATCTCATTCGATTGTTCAGATGTAGAAATGTTGTTACGTGAATTTGAATAGATGAGCTTATAGGCTCTAGTTCCAAACTTTATTATTTTAATATTTTTTTTTTAAAGTTTGGGAATTACCGAAAGTTTATCATGATGCGTTGTAAGGAAAATAATTTAGGGAGGGCATAAATTTGTTGATCCTTAATTGGCCCTGTTTAATGCTCTGTTAAAAATTGTGCGAGAAGAGAATACTTAATTTAACACCCTCAGTTCTGTTTAAAACAGTCACAGCACTCATGATGGCGAGGTTCAATTTTCGGATTTGGGCAATATTTACTTAAACAACATTCATAGGGTCATCAAATTTTTCAAATTTGTTCAAAGAGGCAAAGGAAAGGGCTACACATATAAGGTCTCGCCCTATTTCCTTTAATGTAAACTGGCCATTGGTGACCCTTGAGGTTGGGTGACCACCTCCGTCACCAAAGTTTTATATTTAGCATTCAATTGGCAGCGGTTACTGTTGTTCCTCTTTATACAGCACAGCATTCTTGACCAAGCAAAAAATGGCGTTATGAAGACAATATTTACCCTCAACGCAGGTTTTTAAATTGATTGTAACATGCATCCATTTGTTGTGATATAGTTTTTGAAAAGTCTAGTTAAGGTCTAATTAAGGGTGTCGTTAAGAGAGAAGAGACATCTCGCTGGCAAACACAAAAATCTCCCTCTCTAACTCCTCTATCATTCTCTCCCTCTCTCTCTCTCTTCGATTTTCTGGTAAGATTGCTTAGCACATTTTTTTGAAC
This sequence comes from Magallana hongkongensis, assembly GCA_016163765.1. Taxonomy (NCBI): domain Eukaryota; kingdom Metazoa; phylum Mollusca; class Bivalvia; order Ostreida; family Ostreidae; genus Magallana; species Magallana hongkongensis. Next base: position 9,773,664 of record WFKH01010211.1, on the reverse strand, counting down.
AATTTCTAATTTGTTCGAAGAAAAATGATCGAATAAACATTTAACATGTCGTATCATATAGCTTTTTGTTTGAAAAAAGAAAAATACTCCTAACGAATTTTTTTTCCCAAATGCATAGACATTTTGTCTTAACAAAAAACTTATATGTCTATTTATGTGACTTGTTCAAACAATAAAACTCATAGTCCGAAAAGTAATAAAAGATAGTTTATTTCCTCAAAATTAACCTCATGGTCCTACTTATATTAATTCATCTTATTAAGCAGTTAGTTCGAATAAATAGGTTATTAGCAACGTCATTCGTCAAAATAAATGCGCAATTCCTTCCCACTGATATATAATTTCTCTGAACAAATTTTGATCTTTGACCTTGAGTATTGCATCTCACAGGATCATTGTCATTTATGCATTTTTTGATCTTAGACATTGCGTATTGCACCTCTCAGGACCAATATTATTTAATTGTTAAATTGTTGTTGTTGAAACCGTCTTGGATCTCCTAGTACATGTACTACAAAGCGCACACTCATTATATGCTTTGAAAACATTTTGTTGAATTAATATCAGTCGTACCTTTTAACTCCAATTAATCGGTAAAACAAATTTCGTGTGTACTTACATCTGAGATAAACATGTATATTTGATACATACCACTTTGTGAATATAATCAACAAAAATTAAAATATAGTTTATTTAATCAAAATAGCTATTATATCATCAAATGTAATACGTTTAGATTGCAAACTCCATGTTAAAGTTATAAACATGTTCTCATCAAATTAGAGCAAGCACCATATTCCATATCTGTCCTTAAGCATGCTACACAAGATGTGATACTTTTTGAGAGAAAAACGAAAGAATGTTCCAAATATATCAGAAGTAATTTTAACTTACAATGTTTGAAGCTGTGATAACCCATTAAAAGCATTGCCATCGATCGTACTTATATTGTTTCTCCGTAGTTCCCTAAATAAACACAATGTAAAATCAAAAGATGTAATAACAAATTTGGTATAACAATAATAAAGAGAAAATGCAATAGAATACAATTGCAATACAAACTGTCAACCGTCTCAAAGATCCATATAGCGAAATACAAAACAAAGGAGAGCAAACACGGACCTAAAAAAAAAGATAGAGGTGGGATCAGGTGCCTAGGAGAAGAAAGCATCCCTTGCCGACAAGTCGCAACCTTTGTGTGTCGCATTCAAAAAATTACTACGCACGCAGCTATGTTAAGGCTGTCCGAAGCTAAATTTATATCGGAAAACGATACTGTTTTAATTATCAAATAAACACTTTAACCGGGCGATTTTCTTTAAATCTTTGTTACATTAATAAACAACGATATCCAACAATATATTTGATGCATTTTTGTGACGTCATATGTTGTTCTTACGCACGTGACGTGTGTATCCTAACACAGCGTATGCTCTATATAAATCGCATTGCCGCAAGTGATAAATGACATTAAATCAAATATATTTTTATTAAAAATCCTTCGATAAGTAATGTATTTTGCAGTTCTTGCTGGGGGTTCATATAAATATTTCGTTTATTTGAAATATTGTCAAAACATTTCGCCCCATCATCGAAATTAGGCACATTTTTACTTTTTAAGCTTGAATTACACAACATTGGGTAAATTGGTAGGTTTCCCCCAGCATGATTCACATCGGTACTTATCTTCTCTACCAGTTTCACGCAAAAAATACAAAGATTGTATTGATCTTTCACTTGCGCCAGGCTGTTTTTTTACATGCATAAAAATATATCCATTCATTAGCTTACACTTAGCAGGGCGAGTCTCCAAACCATTAGTTTATAAATAGTCATTTACCTAAATACGAGGCTTTAAAACTGCCGATTTTTTTATACTAAGTAATGATAATATTAAATTTAGTATTACTAGTATTTAAAACAGCTTCTATGTAAAGGAATCACGCGGTTTTATAATATTCAGTAAAATTCACTTATTTCGTTACAATACATTCCCTGAGAACTATCGAAAGGAATGTAGATCGTGACGTCAAAGTTAATTATGACGTCATATCGTATGAAGTTCAGACAAGTGACTTTCTACACATCAATTCGGGCAGCCTTAACATAGCCGCGCAAACAAAAATTAGCTTTCAAAACTGAGGGTAGGTATATAATTGGTGTAATTCTCAAGGCATGGAGATGAACCAGTCATCAAATATAATTGTAAATGCTTGGTATATAATCGTGGAATATATAGCAATAAATATCTTTCATTGATTACTTCCAAAGGTCACTTAAATGGATAAATAGTCAAATATTAACAATCAGACTGATGATAAACGCCTGCCATTAGTGACTAAAAATGAAAAACAAAAGAGAAAAATAAAATAAACTTTAAAAATAACAATAGTACTGTTCAGATAGTTTGATGCATTTTTAATCGAACTTGATTAAAAGTGTTTAATATTACATTTTTGTCTAAATGTGCAGACGGTAAATTAGAGATACCCGACAAAAGTATAGCCGGTGATCCAAATCAACCGGATTTTCGATTAGCACATTCCATACAGTGATTATTCATTGGTATTATGGAGTACTTAGGTTGTTTACTGTAGAGAAAAATGGATATTAACTTTTCCATATTCAGAAACGATTTACATATGTGTAGATTTCCGAATTTGGGCGGGAAGAGTAATTAAGAGAAACAGCATTGTGAAAAAGGCGTGAAAGCAGGGTTACAAAATTGAATAGTATGAAAATACTTTTATGGCGTTGGAAAAATGATTTATTCCATCATTATTTCCATTACAAAAGGATAAAAATTAATATCAATAAACATAGACCACTATTTTCACACCTGATCAGAGAATAAATAAAATAGAACGTCAACATCATATATTCCGGTGGCTCTTCGACTCAAAACATTTCTTTTGTCTCTTGTCTTATTGATTTTTTTGTCTTCGAATGGTTAGCCCATGGCCACTACTAACATACCCACCTCGCATTTGCGTCGACCTCTTGTTTGCATACTAAAAAAGCTTGTGAAATCACGTGATAATGAATATTTCAAACTGGGGCGTTTGCAGTCCGGACCGGAATGTAAAATAATGAAATGGAAATTATACTCAATATATTTTGAAATGCGATTTCATTAAATTGTAAAAAGTTCGAGAATTTTATAACTGATGTAGCTTAATGAAAACTCACAAACATTTCTTTAAAAACATTCATTAATACAACATATATAGCTTTAACTGTCTGTCTAATGAAAAGTGACAATAACAAACAGTCTACCATCTCAAAAATCCATAAAGCGAAATACGAATTTAAGGCAGAGCAACACGGACCCCTAAACAAATAGAGGTGGGATCAGGAGTCAAGGAAGAGTAAGCATCACCTGCCGACCGGTCGCACTCGCCGTGTGCTCATTGTCAAGATCATGAAAAACGGAAGAAACCGTAGTCAGTCCAGTGTATAAATAATGGTCTAACAAGTATGAAAATCGTCAGTCAGCATGTGTCCTAATGAAACATTGTTCTTGCTGACAAGGTCATTGTATCGACCATAGAACTTGCGTAAAGATGATTTTAATCGAGGTTCTTGATATTCTTCTTTCAACAAATTGTTTGTAAGTAGCTTGCCTCGTTTAATAAATTGTTCGTATGTAGAGCATGCTCTTGCATAACGAATAAGCTGAGAGACATAAACCCCACAAGCAGGTGATGATGGTATATTGCTACATAGGTAAGGGAAGTTGACGATGGAAAAAGTAAAATCATCACGTTTATCATATAGTTTTTGTTGTTTGGTTACCATTAATGTCTTTTTCTAGTAAAATATCCAAATATGATACAGATGTTTCAGAATCCGTGGTATCTAAATAATTTGGATGCTTGCTGTCATTATCTGGACTCGACTTTTACTCAGAATACTTAATCCCTAAACATCTCGACAATTTTCGTGTTATTTCTTTTTGATTTTGGTTTCATTTTGAAAACGATGTTGTGATGACGCACCCCCCAGAAAGACACATACTAGCGCAACACAAGTATCAACAGGCATAAATACACTATTTTGAACTTGGATCTATACCCTTTGAAAAACATTTGGACAGTTTGTACTAAGCATTTCCTAATCTGGGTCCAAAAAGAATATTGACCTTATCATTTTCATTACATTAGCGGGACATTTTCAAGAGAGAAATTTAAATACCTAATGGCAGTAATGTAACACTTTCAACACATTATGCTGGTGTAATAAAAACTTTTCAAAGGTGAATCTATGTGAATAAATTAAACAACGTGTATTCAAACAATATGTTTGGTAAACTTTGTCTATTGTCACGTCTTAGATGTTACAACTTGAAATAATTATTTATGATGCTGTCATTTACATCTACATTTATTCACAAATTGGAGAAGTAAACGACATTAATAAACAAGTCATAATACAAGGGTATATGATAATACAATTTATTTGGCTAGATTTTATTTGTATATTTTCATAATGACTACACACAAAATTCCAAAACTAGCCTTTACTTGTCTATTCTCGGATAAAGTACAGTTCATGAATTATTGTATGAAAAATGACAATAACAAACTCTAAACCATCTCAAAAATCCCTTAAACGAAATACAAATTCAAAGCAGAGCATTTAATGTCGGTATCAACTGTTGATAATCCTGTTTATCATCTTGTTTGTCAGTTGCTTGCCTCGCCTTAGAAACTGTTCTTACGAAGAGCATGCCCTTGCGTATATGCGTATTGAATTAACTGAGAGACAAAAACACCATATGCAGGTGATGAAGGTATATTGCTACATAAGTAAGGAAAGTTGACTATAGAAAAATTGAAGTCATCACGTTTTTCATAAAGTTTTGTTGTTAGCTTACCATCAATGTCCATTTCCAATAAAATATCCAAATATGAAACAGATGACGCAGACTCTGTGGTATCTTTTATTTCAAGTTCGCTGTGATATCGTAAGTATGGAAATAGCAATTGTTAACTGATAATACGTCGTCGCTATACCTGAATATTGAGTTGAAGGCCACAGCGAGTTATTGTATGTAGTTTATGTAGTGATTTTGTTTTTTATTAAATCTTACTTTTCCACGAAATCTCAATGGCATGATAAATGTCTGTGTAATTTAACCACATGCATTTGCACCGCGGCGATTTCTGTAAAACTTTTCATTTCATTGAATACTATGTCCTTCTTTTTTTGTGAGGAGGGTGAATGAAACATATTAGTTCTGTTTTGTTACATTGTGGTACATAATTCACAAAGCCAACTCCAGTCGGTCCCTTAAGTGTCATTATAGGTGGTTTATTATACAGCATTGTCGCTCATAAAATTGTAAAATACTCATATATCGGAAGTTTCCAATTCATTTTTATGGCCGATGAGGAAAAGTTGTGTGCTCTTTGAGTCTTTTGTGGGACACGGAGACTGGTACTGGCCAAGATCAGATGTGTCTATTGAATAATGTTCTCTCATAATAAAACTGGTTTGGGAGATAAACAAATATGTTGATTAGACGCATAATTTAAAACAAAAATGGTTATATACCCTCTTGGCAAATCATTTGGTATATATGGGTTTTTACGAAACTGCATCTCACGCGGATGCAAAAATGCAATGCTATCTTGGCACTGGCATAATTATCCGGCTCAGTGTTTTTTATATAACACATGAAGACTAGGACAATAGCTAGGTCAGTGCACCAGCGGTGTTTTTTTATGTACACTTAAGCTTAGGATTTGGAGATGAATTAGGAATCAACACATGAAAGACCAGTTTTTTTCATTGAAAACAAATAGTGAAATATATATTCAAAACATGAAATCAAGCTTTGCACACCGCATTCTTTCTCTCAATTACTCTATACAGAGGCATAGTTACATTCATAAAAAGTGTTTGGATTATTTATTTTAGGGGGCACAGCGTAAAATGTGTATGCAAACACCTGAAACAACGCTTTAAACGTATGAAATAAATCATTGTCCAGTCTGAATAAAAAGTGTACTGAACTGCGACTAATATCCCACATACGGACAAAAATGTACTATTTTAAACTATATAAAAAGCATATCTGGGATGACAATCATTTAAGGTTTCCGATCCATAAAAGCCCAAGATTCAATGAATTTGGGTGCATAACAGATATGTATGGGCTTAATCAATGACCTTTTCCTTTTCTTTAAGAGTTGCCCCCTTTGCTTTTTTTCTATAGAAATTAATTCTAAAAACAATCTATACAGTATAAAATTTATTTTCAATAGTTTTTGTATTCCTAATAATAAAATACATCTTTCCACCAAAGCATTTATTGATATTCCTAGTATTTACTTTTTTATTTAAAACAAAAAAAAATTGCTTATCCCCATAGACCATAATGCAGTCTTCATTAATTAATTACTGCTTAGTTAATAATATTTTAAAAATTTCTATCGGTAAAACTTTTTCTACTCTAAAATGCTTTAAATTAATATCAAAATATTAAATACATGATGAATATTCAAGATTGGAAAAATTAGGTCGTTATAAAGATCGGATACCTTAAACCATAGGAGGGGGATGATAGCGCCGTTGGTGCATCAGATTCAACTGTGCAACGACCATATATTCAAAGGTTCTTTGATCCTTGTTTGTATGATTTAATTTTTTCGGACAACCATTGCTCGAACCTGATTGATATGAATAATTTCCAGCAGGCTTTGATAATCCCGTTAATTTTGAGATATCACATAAGTATAATATTCTAAAAGTATGTAAACAGAAAATGTCTCATCAGAAATCAAGCTTGTTATTTATAAAACAAAATTATTAAGATATTAAATATTGTAAAGGTATTTTAAAATGGTTCTCCCTTTTATTTAAACTATTCAGCAGGGAAACTAATCTATCATTTGATATCTTTAAACAATGGAATCACTGCCAGTTTCCAGTAATTTGTAAAAGTTTCCAATGAGTTATAATGGGGTAAGAGATGCATATTGCGAAGAAGTGATTTACAAAAATTTAACATATCAAACACACATTTTTTTTTATGATTGTACATGTAAAGATGTGATCTATCATATCAAAACAAGCATTTCAAAACTGACCCTATTCAGTAAACTAAATCATTTCATGCAACAAATTTCAAACTATCCAATTCTTTAAGATATGGAATATGGTTGTTACATGTGGTTCTTAAAGGCATCTCTATTCACCCCAAAACATCCAAGAAAACTTAATCTTTATACATTAAAAATATATTCGACCCCAATCTGTTAAAATATTTTTTATTATATTAGCTACATGTATAATGTTAATAAGAAAGCATAATTATGTAATTTGACACATGAAGAGAAAAATGAGTTTCGTATAATATTCATTTATCAGTTTAAAAATAGAGAAAAAAATGTGAGGTATTAGCAAAGTCAGTCAGCAATTATTGACCATTTGTAACATATTTGCAGGAATACAACATCATAAAATTAGAATTTTGATTTCCTTACTGGTAGCAAGCGTGTTTTGCGTTTTAGCTTAATCTGTGCTCTAAAACAGGTATATGTATTAATACTTAGCCTTTATTTTGTTTCAAAAAGGGGTAGGTAAATGCAATAAGATATTTGTTGTTACTTACAATGTTTCAAGCTGTGATAATCCCTGAAAGGCATTACTATCAATCCTACTTATCTGGTTGATACTAAGGTCCCTAATGTGTACATAAAACAAACATTTTGACAATCACAAGGTTGACCAAAAAAAAAACCCACAAAAAAGGAAACAATATTTAAGACAGATAATTCATTCATCAGGATATGTTTCATATCCCAGAGACAATGAATTATTTGTGTTTATAACTTATGTTTGCAATTTAGACATTCAAGATCAACGCTACATTATACACTAAGTGTTAATATAACTATTTACATTGCAGACTTTCGGTTTTCGAGGGACATTCAAATCACATATAACATAATTCTTCATATTACACGTGATGAAATCATTTAATAAGAATGTTTGTTTTCATTATTTTTAACGAATTAAATTTGACAAAAGAAACAAACTTATTAAACAAATTAAACAACTTTCAAATATATTGGATTAAATAGAAAAAAATCATTTAAACAATTTGTAGTGATGTTGAACTTTGTTCATATTGTTTGTTTTTAATCCAATCCTTTCTTTTCTTTTAATTTCAAACTGCCTTTTTGTATATAAATATGATGCATCGATTGTATTTGTGTTGCATACATCAGTGAAACAAATTAAATTTTACAAACCACACCTTCCACACTAAATTGTTTAAGGTATCCGCTCTAAAGCCATTTAAATAAAAAATATATATCAAAAACAATACTCTCAGTTCATATACAAAGGTTATTAACGGCATAATAGACGAATGACCAGGGTTTAACGGCACTTTTGTGATGACAGATGTTTATTTAAATCAACATTTTACTGGTAGTACAGTAATATATTGATTAGGATTGATATAAGAAGGGAAATTTCTTAACAAAGATTTTAATTGACAAGTAGAGTACAACAATAATGTTTTCCGTAAAGGTGAGTGATTGAAGATGAAAATAAAATATGTATAATATACACTTGTGAATGACACATTGTTAGATACATATAATTACGGCCCCTACAAATACTAATCTGATCTTGAAGTCCCATTTACATATGTCTTACATAAATATTTATAAAGAGGAACAATCCTTTCATGATACCGTTTTTATTCAGCAATTTATTTATTGCAATGGATTTTTTTAAATTCTGACCCTATGTATCCTTTATGAGTTTTATAAGACGAAATTGAAGGATTAAAAATTCTATTTGTTTGAAATATAGGTATCTAATTTATTGAATCTGTATAGCTATTCGTATAATATATGTACACAAATTTTCGGACAGTTTTAGGCCCTCTCAGTCGTTAGTCGTGATACAGACCCGACTGGTGCAGATAATTGTAGTGCCTCATAAGAAACGGTCAGACTACCGTGCAAAAATCTTACTGTACTGTTTTGAAGATCCATAAAGTTGAGAAAGTGTACAATGAAGAATTTAACAAGCCCTAAACTGGGCAAAACGAACCGTATACGTGTTAAATGTATATGAAATAAAATGAGCCCAAACATTCTTCTACATTTCTGAGGAATACTACTGTCTTCAAGAGCACCATGTGCTGCTTGCTAAATATATCTCTTGGGTAGTAGCAAACTTGATTACATCTGTGGAAAAATGTCAAAAAATGCCGCGGACTTTCTCCTGATTTCGTATGTGAACACTCATGATGAGTGGCACAATAAACCAATGTAAATAAACTTCTGATGAAAAATCTGACACAAAATAGTCGATGTTTCAGTAATCAACTAACAGGCTACATATTTTCCTTTTCTGAACACGGTAGTTAATCAATTTTTCCCTATCCCAGTTACTACAACGTGTTCATTTCATCAGTATTATGCATTCAATACCTTTAATCCCAGATAACCGAATATTATCAAAATAAATAAGATAATTTAAAATTCGTTATGGAACAGCATAAAGTAATATGTAAACGGTGTGACCGTTGGACCGAGCGCAGATTTAACACAGTGCAGTTTGATTTTTGTACAACAATTTATTTGAAACACACACAGTATTATCCGCCTACTCAAACCATTAGCCAAAGTTAAACTAAATGTCGCGTGCTCAGTCTACATTATGACGTCATGTCTCGTACTTAAAACGTACAGATTTGTCTTCGGAAATAGCCGAAGAGAGTTACGTGATTCCGACAAAAATTTTATTTCTTCTTTCATTGTTTATCAATTTAATTCATATGTCGACTACCGGTAATAAAATTTAATACTTTATTCAGTATCTAAAAGATCGGTTCCTTGATGTTAATGTTTTTATTTTCCATCTGATAATTTGATAAGACATAAGTAGAACTAGTCGTGTTTCTTGAATGAAACACTATTGAAACTTATCTGGTTTTCACTTTAATCCTTTTAAATTCAAATTACCTTCAGTTAAAACATTGTAAAGTTTTAAATCGAGTGTCAGTCAATCAATGATCGAATTAACATTTTAAAAACAAAATGGCGGCCAACATGGCGGCGCCCAGGGCTGGAAGAATTTTTTTTAGCCCATAGAACCCCTGATTCAACTCTCATTTTTCACTGATTTTCTTAAATAAACGTGTTACCATTAATCCTCGCTGCGCTCGGTATTAATGCGCGGGGGTGTTAAGGAAGCATATGGGCAATTTAGCGTTTTATTTAGACTGTTATATTAAAAATCTTCAGATTAAATAACTGTTTTGAATCAGATCAAAAACTTAGTATTATCCTTTGAATAATATAGATATCAATGCAATAAAATCGGGTAGTTCATCACTGCCACATCGGTGCATTATCACGTGACAGCTATAAATAGCTTATGTATACTCCTTAACATAAAATGAGATAGAACAACACTACCCCGCGGTTTCCACAATACAAAAAACCTATCAAGTGAAGGCAAAACATCCCAGTTTTATCAAAACCGCTGCTAGAATCCTATAGTCCCCTTAAATAAATAGTTATTCATCCGGTTCTCAAACAACCTTCCCAACTTTTATTCAATTTGCACGGAAAACGGTATGTTGCATCAAAACAACACATAACACAGGACTCTAGCAGCACTTTTCAATTTAAGCATTGATCAAACAATCGATACATGTAAAATTAGAAGTTCAATGAATACGGGGTATTGTTGTTCTAGTCGGATTTTTATATCATAAACAACGACAGAGGAAAGCCTGGCCGAGAAATAAAAGCCAATTTACATACCTTTTAGCGAATATTTGATAAAACTAACATCCCTCCCAGTATTCGTTTGTTGCATTTTCAATAAATCACACTAACATACTTTATTTAGGTTCTTAGATTACTTATATTTTGAATCTGTTTACAATGCTTTCCGATGAAATTTACACGACATTCAACTTTCAGTCATCAATGTGTAAATCTACGTAATACAATCTAATGTGTGATAAAATTGTCTCCAGTAATTTTTATTGGTTTTTGGTCTACGTTTTGTTGCTTAAATATTTAAATATGTACATTATAAGATTTGTGAGTTCCCGAAATTACACGACATTCAACTTTCAGTCATGACGTCATCAATATGTAAATCTACGTAATACAATATAATGTGTGATAAAAATTGTACTAGTAATTTTTATTGGTTTTTGGTCTACGTTTCGTTGCTTAAATATTTAAATATGTACATTATAACTAAGATTTGTGAGTTCACGAAATTACATGGAACTCAGATTCCATATGCTTCCTTAACACCCCCGCGTGTTTAATACTATGTTCAATTGTATCAAACAATCTATTTTAGTACATGTATATACATTCAACAAAAATGTTGGGTGGTCACCCTGATAAATTAAATAATTTGAAAATTACGAAATAAAATAATGTGAAATTTTCAACATTTCGTAACTGATATGTCTTTTCATCAATATCACAGATAAAATAAGACGGGAGAATTATCAACTCATATCACCTGACTGTCAATTCAGAGGACAAAACTAAGTGTCATAGATAGTGACATTTATTATGTTGTTTTTTTTTATATCAAATTCATATCATAAAATAGAATAACTTTACATAGATGTTTTGTAATAACATATGCATCGTTTTTTGAACGTTTGAATCCATTGATATTTTCAAAGTAAGCCTTAGAAGTGCCGCGTGCCCCGTAGGATTGTTAAAGAGCTATACTTACAATAACATCCAATACATACTTCGTAAACGTTCGTAATCAAAGATTTCATCTCCCTGCTTCCATTATTGCTTTCCATTAACATGCATTCTTAAATGTAGCATTGCTCCAGTTTTAATTATTCCGAAGGGTGTTGAATGACTTTTACAATCAAACAAAATCTGATATCTGTTTATACTCACAAAATGTATGGCATAGTGTTTTACTACTTATTCAACTCTAATAAGATTAAAACATATATAATCAAAGATTACAGAGCTCATCTACACGAGGCATCACGTTTGTGAGGCCACAATTACATGTATCAAACAATATGAAAATCATAGTTTGATATACGTGTAATCGATATAATGATATGATACAAGACAACATTGATTCATATTATCCTAACAACATGAAAATAGAAAATAGAGAGTATCATATGATACTATATGATATTGTATTAAATGATACGATATGATATTATTTCATATATACAACATTGTACATCATATAAGATTTATTGTATCAAACGAGACAATACAATATTGTATCATTTGATAAAATACAATGTTGTGTCATATGATGTTGTATATTATAAGTAGATATGATTTTTCTATTATATAATGTGAAATAATAATGAACAAATGATCCAAACTGATATAATTGTATCCCATTAATTTAGCATGATATTATAATTATCATATGATACACAATTATATTAATCAATTATGTGATACCAACTGTGTATAAATATGATATTGTATCGTACCATGTCATGAATCTGTATTATATAAAATTATATGACTCAAACTCATGACAAAATACAGACCAAACGTTTGTCAGTATTCTGAGCTTAAAAAGGACAATATGCGTCAAATGAGACATATTCTTTATTGGTATTAATTAAGTACTAAGGTTGTTTATTGTAAAGAGTAATGAATACTTCCTTATGCCTATTTAGAAACGATTCACGTATGTATAGATTTGCGCATATGCGCAGAAAAGTCAGTGATAGAAATAGCATGGGGAAAAGGCAGGAAAGCAAGTTTTTTTTCTATTACAAAACCGAATACTATTAAAATATTTTATGATGTTGGAAAAATATTTTTTTCTATCATGACTTTCATTACAAAATAATAAATATAAACAATATTAACCAACATATAAATCAAAATATATACACCTGGTCAGAGAATAAATAAAATAGAACGACAATATCTCTTTCGAAGGTTCCTCGACTCAAAACATTTTTTTTGTCTCTGGGTTTTGTTATTTTTATTTTTTATCTACGAATGTGTTAGCCCATGGCCACTACCAGCATGCCGACCACACTTTTGCGTCAACTATGTATTTACATACTGAAAAAGCTTGTGACATTACGTGATTATTAATATTTTTAACTAGGGCGTATGCAGTCCGGACCGGCAATAGTCAATCATTTGGTATATATGCAAGTTTACGAAACTGTATTTAAGCGGGTTCAAAAATGAGATACTACCTTGGCACTGTCATACGTATCGGGCACAGTGTTCTTTATATAATACATGGAGAATAGGAATATAGCTAGGTCCGTGCTTCAGCGCTGTCTTTAAATGCAGAAGCTTACGATTTGGGGATGGCTTTAGAGTCAATATATGAAAGAACATTTTTTTTCATTGAAAACAAATAGTGCAATATATATTTAAAACATAAAATCAAGCTCTGCACATCGCATTCTTACCCTCAACTACTATTTGCAGAGGCGTAGTCACATTCACAAAAAGTGCTTGAATTAATTTTTTGAGGGGGGGGGGGAGGATTGAAATCATATTTCAGTTTACAAAAAAAAAACGTGCAGTGTACTGTGACTAATACCCCCCACACACATATATTTACTATGTTAAACTATATGAAAAGCATGTCTGGGATGAAAACCATTTCACCCATGGGAGGGTGGCGAATGATAGCGCCGGTGGTGCATCAAAGGCAACCTTGAAACAACCATATAATCAAAGGTTTTTTGATTCTTGTGTGAATGATTGAATTTCATTGATAATTCCGAGAATTCCGAGATATCACATAAGTATAATATTCTAAAAGTTGGTAAACAGAGAATGTCTCATCAGAAATCAAGCTTGATATTTATTTTTAAAAATCGTTAAATATTAAATATTGATTAGGTATTTTAACATGGTTCTCGCTTTTATTAAAACAATTCAGCAGTGAAACTAATCTATCATTTGATATATCATCATCTTTGAACAATGGAATCACTGCCAATTTCCAGTAATTTATAATAGTCTTCAATGAGTCATAATGGGGTAAGGGATGCATAATGCTAAGAGGTGATTAACACAAAATTAACACATCAACACACAATTTTTTTATGCTTGTACATGATCTCATCTATCATATCAAAACAAGAATTTCAAAACTGACCCTATTCAGTAAACCAAATCATTTCAAACAACTCCAATTCTTTAAGATATGGAATGTGGTTGCTACATGTGGTTCTTAAAGGCATCTCTATTCTCTCCAAAACAACCAAGAGAACTTAATCTTTATACATAAAAAATATATTCGATGAAGAGAAAAAATGAGTTCCGTATAATATGTGAGCAAAGTTAGTCAGCAATTATTAACGATTTGTAACATATTTGCAGCATCATAAAATTAGAATTTTGAATTCTTTTCTTGTAGCAAGCGTATTTTGCATTTTAGTTTAATCTTTGCTCTAAAACAGGTATATGTATTTATACTTAGTCTATACTTTGTTTAAAAAAGGGTTAGGTAAAGGAAGTAATAGTTTTTTGTTACTTACAATGTTTGAAGCCGTGATAACTCCTGAAAGACATTCCGGTCAATCCTACTTATCTGGTTGGAACTGAGCTCCCTAATGAGTACATAAAACAAACATTTCTGACAATAACAAGGTTGACCAAAACAAACCAAAAAATGAAACAATATTATAGACAGATAATTCATTCATCAGGATATGTTTCATATCCCAGAGAAATTTAATCATTTGTGTTTATAACTTATGTTTGCAATTTAGACATTAAAAAGCAAGTTTTAATATACTTTTTCACATTGCAGCCTTCCGGTTGCAAAACAGTTTTCGATGAACATTCACATCACATATGTACATAATACTTCATATTACATGTGATGAGATCATTTAATAAGAATGTTTGTTTTCATTCTTTTTAACAAATTAAATTTGACTAAAGAAACAAACATAATAAAGAAAATCAACTTTTAAATATCTGTGATTGAATAGAAAAAAGCCTTTAACCAGTTTGTAGTGATGTTGATCTTTGTTCATAATGTTTGTTTTTAATTCATTTTTTTCTTTTAATTTCAAACTGCCTTTTTGTATATTAATATAATGCTTCGATTGTACTTTGTGGAGCATATATATCAATGAAACAAATTATATTTTTACAAACCACATCTTCCACACTTAATTGTTTAAGGTATCTGTTCTAAAGCTATTAATATAAAAATATATATCAAAAACAATAATCTCAATTCATATACAAAGGTTATTAACGGCATAATAGACGGATGACCAGGGTTTAACGGCACTTTTGTGATGACAGATGTTTATTTAAATCAACATTTTAGTGGTAGTAATAAATTGATTAGGATTGATATAAGAACGGATATTTATTAACAAAATATTTAAATGACAAAAACAGATTAACAATCATGTTTTCCGTAAAGGTGAGTGATTGAAGGTGAAAATGAAATATGTATAATATGCACTTGTAAATGACACATTGTTAGATACATATAATTACGGCCCCTACCAATACTAATCATATCTTGTATTTATAAATAAATATTTATAAGGATGAACAATCGTGTCATTATATCGTTTTTATTCAACGTTTTTGAAATATATTTATTTGATTTATTGACTATGTATAGTTGTTTGCATGATATATGTACACAATTTTGCGGACGATTTTAGGCCCTCTCAGTCCCTAGACATAATACGAACCCGACTGGTGCAGAGAATTGTAGTGCCTCATAAGAAAGGGTCAGACTACCGTGCAAAAATCTTACTGTACAGTTTTTAAGATCCATACAGTTCAGAAAGTGTACAACGAATAATACGCGTTAAATGTATATGGAATACAATGAGCCAAAACATACTACTGTCTTCATGAGCACCACGCAGTACAGTTAAGGCGGCCAATAAAAATATCGGCGAATTTTTGTAATGAAAACACGTATACTTTAGTTCATCGGACATGTCCTTTTTAAAATCAATAACAGTCGCTCAAATGTAATATATTTCTGAAATATATATATAATAGTACAATATTTTATGTTCATAGTGGTCACGTGATATGGCAGTCGCATGGTACAAGCAGATGTATTTGTGGTTTTGAGGTCATTTAAAAATGTGAATATTGCAAGGGCATAATCATGTCAAAATTCACAACTGAATTATAAAATAACTTGATGTTATATAGTAGATTTTAAAAAATGCTGTGAACTTTGTAAGATAATATTATTTGTTAGAAAAAACCATAATTTATAATGCATATGTTGAATAATTTTGAAGGTCACAGTGTTAATTTCATTAAAAAACAATTAATTTGTGAGATTTCACAAGGATCTTAGAAGTTTTTAAATTACAAAGCATATTTCAAATTTACATGAAAAAGTTTGTCATGATCAGATAAGTGTATGCCCTTGCAATAAAGTGATTTATTTAGGCACCCAGCTTTAAAATATACGATATTTTATACAAAACCGAGGTTGCCTCTTAATACGATGCATAATTATAACAAATTGAAAATAAGACTATATAGGTAGCATTCTACTAATAATAATGTTAAACAAAATATTCATTTATACTTTCCCGTTAATCTATGGAATTTATTTTTCATCGCTAAAAAACCGCATGATAGCCTTCAATGACTTAACTTAATGCGTCATTTTGAAGCATATGACGTCATATTTTGTAGTACAGCGAGAACGACCTCTCGCTTATTTTTCAGTGTGTACGATATAACAGACATCGAAATTGTAAGTAATATCATTCGTTGTTCTTAATTAAAAGAATAGTATAACTTAATTTCGCTAATAAATGAATTAATTAGTACTTTCGAGGTTTGTAATATTCTGTGATGTCATAATGCACATTTCCCGTACTTTTTGTCTGAACGGAATTTATTGACATCCTTAACTGTGCTGCGCATGTGCTACTTTCTAAATATATCTCTTCGGTATTAGCTAACTTGATTATATCTGTGAAAAATGTCAAAAGATACCGCAGACTTTCTCCTGATTTCGTATGTGAACACTCAAGATGCGTGGCACAATAAACCAATGTCAATAAACTTTTGATGAAAACCCTGACAAAAAAATAGCGGATATTTCAGTCGTCAATTACCAGGATACATATTTTCCTTTTCATGTTTATGTAAAATTCAAAATTGAACATAGTGTTTTCAGCACTCATAGTCACCATTTATTTTTTATCTTGCATACAATGATACATATTGATGTAATAAATAGCAAAATGCCATAGATTTGTTTTAAAGGGACACCGTTTCCATGGTAACGGAGGCAAAAGATAAATAAATGACACATATGTGACACGTCAAAGCAATACAGAAAGTAATTCCAGCTTATCTATGTAATGAATCATATAATATTGAATTGACTATATGTTAAATGTACAAACTATAAAAAAAACATCGGTGTGCAAATCAAACGTTTAAGAATATTTACATGGAAACCAAAATATTAAATAAAATATTTTCAAAATATGATTTTTTCCTATTTTTTATATACCAAAGAAGTTAACATTAAACCAAACTCATAGATTTATGGCTGTATTTAAAATATACATGTAAAAAAAAATATGACACTTTTTGCTATGGAAACAAGGTTGCAAATAAGAAAAAAATGAAGAAAACCATAGTGATTATGCCAAGCGAAAATGCTTGTTTTAAACACAATTTAGAACCATTCTTTCTTGCTATTCGTGGGAAACAAGCAAAATTTTTACATCATATATATTCCAATCTGATTAAAATCAGCCGTTCTGATACGCTACCGCTCTCGAACATCTGAAACAAGCCACTTAGAGGTCACGTCCGAACGACCTTTCGATAAGCCAATCAAATTGTGGCTAGCAAAACTTTGCCAGCAGATAATTTCCCATAAATCTGTGCAGTTATATTTACCTTGCTGTTACTTCACCCGATAGTCTTTAAGAGACGGGGATTCTCATTGGTCAAAAAGGTCACGACCTTATATTTAAATATTTAGATTGTTGGGTCGTTCGGACGTGACCTCTAAGCGGCTTGTTTCAGATGTTCGAGAGCGGTAGCGTATCAGAACGGCTGATTTTAATCAGATTGTATATATTCAAGCATTTATCAGCATCTAAATACTGGCGTTGCTAAGGAAATATGTGGACTAAATCATTCAGAAATTCCCAATTGTTCAAAACGTCATAGCAACGGTCATTCCTTTCTCTAAAATGCAGCTTTAATTAATATTGACTTAAAGAGGTTCGCTCCTTAGGTTTTGGGTAGCCATTTTGGGTCACCTCTAGTCTGAAAATTCTGCATCACATATTAATTCTAGTAGTATATTTATATTTTACAATGCCAAATAAACTATATTGAATAAAATTGTTTTTAAAAAAAATTACATTTTTACAGAGTTTAGTAAGGGACTATATTTTGTGGCGGAAGGTTTTCAAGAAGGAAATGAACAATTTTCATAACTCACTAGTTTTAGAGTACTGTTACTTTAGCTTCCTAATTTTCAGCGCAGACCAAACTTCTAGATAGTTTGTGTATTACGATATATTCAAGATATTCGGAAAAACATATTTAAACAATGTTTTGATATTTCTATCGATATATTTTGGCATATTTAGCTTATATTTCATTGAAGTTAAGAAAAAATTAACTCCAATTTTGGCCTAAAATTAGCTTATTTCATGCTATATCTCAAATTTTTGGAATGTGACCCCTACTTATTTTACTTTTAAATGAGACATTAAATGTATGTCTATTTGTATGCAAAGTTTTGGAAAGATGACATTACTATAATTTTTTTTATTTGCGTTATAATTTGATTACTCCAAAATTTTGTAACATCTGTTGTTGTGTTCATTGTGTACTGGCTTTGAAGCCACCAGTAAAGCAAGAATTTTTAAACTTTGACTTAGATTTTACTTTTATAGTCACTACCTGTGTTCAACTTCATACTGTATTAAAATCATAATTATATAATTGTTCAAACTATAAATATTTGTTTGATTTCTTCAAATTATCAATTTCTATGTCAAATTTTAGCAAAAATTTCAGGAAAATTATCATTTCTGTTTGAGGCCCTATATTTCCAAAAAATGGCATGTGACAAGGGTCACAAATAAAATAAATGAACATTTTAGGTCCCCATCTTTATATCTAAGTGGTTTTCGGATGATTGACATTACTATTATTTCAGGAGCCAACCTCCTTAAGTTGAAGACATGCTTGGTTATTCCGATCAATTTATTTAAAAGTATCGTGATCCAAGTTTGAGTAAAAAGTCTTCAAGAGTACCTAAACATGCAGATTTGAAGATGTTGTTACCAATGCAACGAATTTCAATTTTCAGTTATATTATCTTTGCTCCCAACCTAAACAACAATTTAATTTTTTTTGTTTAAAACTATTTGTGTTTGAAAAAATGAAAAATGTTATTTTTGAAGTGCTGTTTAGATACCATGGTAACACTATTAAACTATTTATTTGCCCATGAAAAATGTTCAATAAATTATATAATCAGAAAATTTTGTATGCGATTATTTTATTATGAATATTTTATAGCTAAAACGGCTGTAATCGCTTACAATTTGTGTTCAAAAGACCTTACAATGGTCATTTTGCAATCTTTTGATTCTGTTATCATGGCAACTAGTTCCCATAGCAACAGTTTAAGATTTTCTTGCATCTTTATTCACCTAAGGGTATCAAAATACGAAAAATGAAGAAAATCGGTGACTATGCGAGGCCACCGAACTTTGATATTTACAGAAAATTGATCTTAACATGATCAAAATGATCATTCAGATAACAGCTAGTGCCGCTGGAATATAGGTGTCTGCATTGTTTCTACGACAAAAACTGTATTCACTTAAAGTTTGCTGTTTATTTTGTCCTCGACATTGTTTGAAATATTAAGCAATCCGAAGGAAACGTTATTTTGACATAATTTATCTCTTCCAGAAGCGTACCGTCAATTCCATCGACAGCTTGAAACAATCCAAAAGCTTTGAGCGAAAGTCAACCAAAGCCGGAAGTGTTTGTGATATTTAACAAAGGTCAAGGTATCGAATTGCAACCAGAGGTCAAGGTTAATGTATCGTTTGTAACTATTTATAGGCTAAGTAAAATTCATTTACCCCGACGACAAGACAAATACATGTGTTTATTTCAAATAATAAATACATTATGCTGGGTGAACACTTAAAAGTTTTGTTAAGTGTTTACATGTATTATTAGTTTTGTGTTTTTTTGTTTTGTTTTTTTTTTTTTGGGGGGGGGTGTTTTATTTTTGTGTTCATCTTGTAGCTATTTTTTTAATTCTCTGCTTCCGCTCTGTCCATAGCCAAAGAATTTTAAGTCTAATGGTCAAGCGGAAATCATTTTTTTTTACCCTAAACTGAAAAAGACGTTATTATGTACTCTTCTCCACTATCCACGTCATACAGTTCCAACTTTTTACTTTATACTTTCCAAAGCAATACTTGATTGTGCCATTATATAAGATACCACATGTTATCCGTTGAACTTGAATTTGTTCATGTTTTTTTCATAAACATTATTTTATACAAAAACAATTTTAGGTAATATCGTTTTCTTCATTTCTAAGGGGATCCTACATGTCATATAAGTTCAACAAGTCGTATTGTAATTGTCTGAAATCCCATTCTTAGTAATGTAGTATATAAATAATCAATTACTCTGATGGAAATAATTATTCAAAATTTTAAGAGCATTATTAGATTTGAAAATTATCTACACCATTGGGTTTTTCACATAGAAATATCATAGTTTTATAAAAATATTGATAAAATCAGCACTTCAAATTTTGACGTTTCTGATTCTAAATTTAAACAGAATGTGATGACACCAAAAATACTAAAAATTCTAAAAAATTTCTTAAAAATTTCAACCTTATGCATTTGCTTTATAAAATATAACAATTTCATGGCAATATGTTGGTATTCCACTGAGATACTACAGTAGGAATAACCCCTACCCCTAATTCTAGAATAATGACTTTTTGTGACAGTTTCTGTTTTGAAACACCAACAAAATAATACATTACTTGGATTTATTTACTAACAAGAACAGAATAATAATCATATTTATCTGTGATTGTATTATAATTATATTAACCACTTGAAGGGGCATGGTCACGATTTTGGTCAAAAATTATTTTTTTTTCGATTTTAACGTTAACAATGCTTCAGTAAAGCATTTATAATAGGCAATCAAAATTTGAGTGTCATTTGATGAGTTATAAGCCAGTTACAGAGCTTATAATTCTTTGCTATTTAAACAAAGCTTTTGTTTACATTTTGAATGCTGAAGTAAAAATTTCAGATTTAGACCTAAAATGAATGTGTTAAACGTTAGGAACTGTTTATGTATGCTTAAAATTATTAAGATTAAACTAACTTTAAAACATATATAATCAAATGATAACCTAATACGTTCTGTTCAAGAAACGGTCATTAATAGGACCTGACATTTTGTGTAACGAAACTTTCTAGTCAAAACAAGATCAAACGGATGAAACACTGATGGAACTGTTTTTATACTAAAGACAAATTGGTTGTTTACCGGCAACGAAAAAGTCTTATCCTATCTAAAAGTTTTATCCTTTTTACGGCTGTTAGTTCAGGTCCAATCAAAAATGATTTTATACCGGTCAAATATAAATAAGAGGCTGCGAATCCATTGTTCAAATACCATACATCTACTATACATGTACTTTACGCGGAGTGGTGGTGTCACTTCAAGTTTTTAACATAATCAGCGCTCCATGCTAATAGAAACGGATTAGCTTACCGAATTACATGTATGCTAAACGACGTCTAACGAATGGAATTACGACAAAACCGTAAATTATCCGTTTTTAAATGTCAGCTCTTTTTAAAAGGGTTATCAGCTAAGTATATTGAAGCTTTTAAAACAGATAACAATTAAATGATTACCAGAAACGTTCTATTCAAGCAACTGTCAATTAACGGACCTTTTCGTTTACGCACAACCAACATTCGCCAAGGAGTATGCCCTATTTTTATGTATCTGTACACATGGCGCAATTAGTAGCTCGTTAAATTTTCACATTTTACAGCACTGTAAAATAATGGGTTACTGTATACAGTGTTATTTTCTCCCCGATTTATTTTCGCCCTTTTCACTTGCAAACGGGTTCGCCCATCTTGAATTCGCCCAAACAAAGTTGAGATAAGAGAGATTATTTGAGACTTTGGAATTCGCCTTGTCTTAAATTAGCCCGCTGACAACGAGTGCGAAAGGGGCGAACATAAAACGGGGGCGAATATTTCCCTGTAAAAAGTATCGAGTGGGAATTATTAATTATGAATTTCTTTTAAATTTGTAGAGTATTACTGTGTATATGAATGTTTTAATATTTTCAATAAAAGTTGAACATACTTCGACTATTGAGCTTATTCCTTAAGAACAACAAACAAATAAAAATACTGAAGTCAGGATAACACGCCGACAAAATACATTTGGGACCATGTACTTTCACCAGGATTAGGCGTTAAAAAGCAGCAATGAAATAAAATTAAAAAAAAAACACATTTGCTTAAATTTGAAGTTAATTTACAAAGTTAGGTGCAACACGAATTCATCCACTTACGGTTAGTCTACATAATGCTAGGAAGCTTAAAAAAAATCAAAATTATGTCACATACAGCAAAGACTACGATTCATTCTAATGTTTATTTTCTAAACAAAATTGTCATGATATTGCAGACACTGACACATGCTTCTACAACGTCATTAAGAAGGTGTACTGCAACCACTATTGAAATACAACCACTATTGATATAATGATATCGGTAGTAGTTGGGAATGGATTTCACTATAAATACCACTTTGAAACGACTATTGAAACACAAAGTGCATTATAATCAAAATACTTTTACCCTTTAAAAATTTTCAAATTGTTCAATATTTGACCAAAAAATACGTTTTATAAATTTTTGGAAATGTAAATTAGTTATAATTGTCCAGTTTACTAACAAGAATAAGCTAATTAAAGCATAAAGAAAAAAATCCATGTCCATTTTGAAAAAGTGTATATAATTTCATACGTGAAATTTCTACTAAGGTGGGAAGTGCTAAGCTTTATTGATCGGTTTAAGGTTTAAACTTTGAACTGTTGACATGAAAAACAATAGGGGTCATACTTAGGCTATAGCAAATGTTGATATAAAAGTTAATTACGGACAGACAATCAGACGGACGGACAGACCCAAATCAATATCCCACACTTTCAGTGAAATCGGGGGACAATATTTATTTCAATAGTGGTTGTGTTTCAATAGTGGTGACAAAGTGATGTTTATATTAATTCGGATTGCGTATATAAGTACTTTGAAATTGATATAAAAAAAAGATGCTTGTCTTTCTCATTGACACCATCTATGCAGTTTTTGGAAATCAGGTCTTCCAGCAATCTGTTGCAATTGCTATGGGTACCAATTGCGCTCCATTGTTAGCAGACCTATTTCTATATTCATATGAAGCAGAATTTATTCAGGAAATTTTACATGAAAAAAAAAATTCACTCGCTTTGGCCTTCAATTCGACATTTAGGTAGAACGAGGACGTATTATAAATTAAAAATTGCTACTTCCACCCTACATCGACTCTATATATCACAGTGAACTTGAAATAAAAGGTACCACAGATTCTGAGGCATCTGATTCATATTTAAATATTTTACTAGAAAAAGACATTAATGGTAACCTACCAACAAAACTTAATGATAAACGTGATAACTTCAACTTTTCTAACGTCAACTTTCCTTACTTATGTAGCCATATACCTTCATCACCTGCATATGGAGTATATGTCGCTCAGTTGAATCGATACGCAAGGGCATGCTCTACGTATGAACACTTTCTAAAACGAGGCAAACTTCTGACAAACAAGTTGATAAAATAATATCATTAACAGTCTCGATTAAAGTCATCACCGGTCCCCAGTTAATTAGGAACTAAATAAATTTCGGTCTTTTTCTTTTTATTTTGCATGTACTTAATCTTTAATATATGTACACTTATAAAATGATCCCTTTCTTACCCATGAACAAAAACATCACATTGGGTATATAAATCATTATTTACGGTAGTGGTACACCGTTTACATTCAATCTTTGTAGACTTTTAGCTCCGCCCCATATTTGAAAGCCTTTAAAATACACGAACGCATTTAGGTACATTTTTATTGTTGAGATGGTCAATGTATTTTGTCGAAATGTATTTATACGCTAAAGAAGAAAATTTACCTAACTGTGTCCATATGTAACTTCTAAAAAAAAAAAGAATGCAAAAGTCAATTGGGTCTTTCCTATTATTAGCTGATGTTGTTTACCTGGTGTGAACTTGCTTAACCTTTTATAATTTTACTCGTATGTGCCACTCTTGTCACGTGACATGGATTTCGATAAGCGTGTTCGACGTGAATTTATATGATGTTCTGTTCAAAAACCTTGTTCGCTTAGTATTGACAACACCAATCACAAATACCATTCATTTAACATAGAGGCGGTGTAACGAGGAAATTTGACCCGGGTTGAAAATTGAACCGGGGGTATTTTTTCAACGTTGAATATTGAGACCAAAGGTATTGAATAAAGACCCTGTTCCGTTGAAAATTGACCCGCATCGTGGATTTTTGATCATGAAACCGGTTCAGAATTCAATAACAAATAAGCACAAATTAACGAATGGATATTTATACATGTGTATCTTGGATTTATTTAACCCCAAATTTACAGTTTTATTCATATTTATTCTTTATATTTACATGTTTACATCTTTTAACGGTCTGACGAAAAAATATGAAGAGCAAGTTCCAGTTCAGTTCAAAGACAGCTCAAAATAGTTGGAGTCAATTTTCAACAGGGTCAATTTTCAACTGGTCGGGGTCATCAGTGTTTAGAAAAATCTTTTTCAAGCTGTTGAAAAATGACCCCGGGTATAAATTTTACGACCTTGGTCTCAATTTTCAATGTTGAAAAATGACCCCCGGGTCAATATTCAACGTTGAAAAATTACAGCTGGGTCAATTTTTAACCCGGGTCAATATTCTTCGTTACACCGGCAACAACTTTCGCCAAACAAGGTTTGATTAATAAACCATTCAAAATTGCGGACGTTGGTCTCTAAAGGATTATCATTTAAAGTTTCGTTAGATATTTTTTTTTTTTTTGGCGAAACCGATAAGCAATGTAACTATTTAATCATTTAAGATTAATTTGATCCTTGAAATTAACGCACTAGTTTTTATAATTGGCATATCGATCACGAAGCATGCGTCTGCAACCGCCCGAAATAAACATGGAGTCATACAGATAATGAGATGTAAGGATATTGTTGCATGAATATGGAGATAACAGGGTATATGGCTTCGTCTAAATAAATGACTAATTAGTATAAACAAAGATGTTGAGTTTTTTGTCTAAAAAATAGTAAAAACTAGACACGATCTCGTTACGAGTAACGAGTAGGTCTTCCGTTTGATTTTTTTAAATGATAGGATGATTTATCGATTAAACTTAGGATATAAATGACTGAATATTTTAGGGGCCACCCCTGTAGATCCTAAATGGGGACATATATTGGTGTTTTAATTAGTGGAATCGATTAGAATAATCAATGCAGAGAATTTCTCTTATACATACAATGCTTAACAAAATATGTCTCCTTTTTAAATACATTGCATCAAAAGTTAAGGACTTTGGCCCCTAATAAATTTATAAATGGGCGTGGCAATGATTTTTTTCGAACAGATATTGTTACGATCAACAACTTTGCTTCTATAATGCATTACAAAATCTTTATCGTTTTTAAGTTATTAGTAATAGACTTTACGTGGGTCTTGGCCCCTAATTAAAGGAGCCAGCCCCTTTTTGTTCATTTCATACGAAAGATCTTACAAATACTAACAGTTTTTGTTATTACACCTATCTTGAATTGTTGTTCATTTTTGAGATACAAATGATTGAATATTTTAGAGGCCAGCCCTGTAGATCCTTAATGGGGACAGACATTGGTTTTTCCAATATTGGAATCGATTATAATTATCAATACAAGCATTTTCTCTTCTACAATGCTTAACAAAATATGTCTCGTTCTCTAGATATATTGTGTCAAAGTTTGAGAACTTTGGCCCCTAAAAATCCCTAATTACGTCATAAATGCGCGTGGCAATGAGTTTTTCAAATAGATATTGTTACGATCAACAACTTTGCTACTATAATGCATTACAAAATCTTGATTGTTTTTAAGTTAATTGTAATAGAGTTTACGAGTCTATTGGCCCCTAATTAAAGGGGCCAGCCCCTTTTTGTTCATTTCATACAAGAGATCTCTCAAATACTTACAGTTTTTGTTCTTACACCCATCTCAAATTGTTGTTCATTTTTAAGATACAAAAGATTGAATATATTAGGGGCCAGCCCTGTAGATCCTTAATGGGGACAGACATTGGTGTTTAAAATATTGGAAACAATTATACTTATCAATACAAGCATTTTCTCTTCTACAACGCTGAACACAATATGTCTCGTTCTTTAGATAAATTGTGTCAAAGTTTGAGAACTTTGGCCCCTAAAAATCCCTAATTACGTCATAAATGGGCGTGGCAATGAGTTTTTCAAATAGATATTGTTACGATCAACAACATTGCTTCTATAATGCATTACAAAATCTTTATCGTTTTGAAGTTATTTGTAATAGACTTTACGGGTCTATTGGCCCCTAATTAAAGGGGCCAGCCCCTTTTTATTGATTTTGTTGGAAAGAACTTTTGATTCTCTACCACTTTTGTTATATATGTCTTTAAAAAATATCAACTGATAAAAAGATATAGATCAAATTGTATGAAAATTTTGATTTGAAATTCGTACCCAATATTCAAGCCCTAGCGAGCTCCAAGAAATGGCGCCACTTGCGTAAAACGAAAACAATAGGCACAACTTCAAACTATGGACTACCTATCCTGAAAATTTCCTATTCATATCTCTGATAGTCTTCGAGATCAACTGCTCACAAAATGGGTCGTAAAAGTTTACAAAATTAGCAATAAATCGGTACCGGAAGTGACGACGGCAACAATTTCAAACACAAAATAAATTCAGACCACTTGTAATCATCTGTGAAAAAATGGTCAAAATCGGTCAAATAGTTTTCGAGAAAACGCTTGCACAAAATTTGTGGAAAAAAAATAATAATAACGAGAATGCGTTGATCGATTTTAAAACAAATTATATATTCTGAATCAGAAAAAGGGTCACTATCAACTATAAAAAATTCAAAGAAAAATATTTAAAAAAAAAAAGTTGAAAAATTAAAATTTTTCAAATTTCCTTCCGGTGACGACCAGAAGTGACGACTGGCATTCCCTTGACCGAGGTGCACCAGAAAATAGGTAGATCTATCATCTCTGAAAATTTTGGCCCTTTATATTTACTCGTTTTTGAGAAACCTGACAGACAAAATTGACTTTTTAAAATCGTAAACGTACGGTAACTTCTGACCGGAAGTGTATTTTCAAAAATGGAAAAAAACAATCAACTTCATATAAAACTGCGTTGATCCTGAAAATTTGAATGAAATCGACCGAGACATCTCCGAGAAATCGTCTGCACAAAATCGGTAAGAAAAAAAAAAGAATAATAATAAGAAAAGTGAAAAAGAAACAATAGAATAATAGTAGGGTCTTCCGCTGAAGACGGAAGACCCTAATAATAAGAAAAGTGAAAAAGAAACAATAGAATAATAGAAGGGTCTTCCGCTGAAGACGGAAGACCCTAATAATTAAAGACTGTTTTTGCCTTAATTTAAATGGAAGAGTGTTTTTCAACTTGTACTACATTTCAGCAACCCCTTTGTGAAGAATATTTTTGTTAGGAAATCAAAAAAAAAAAAAAAAGAAAAAAAAAGTGGAGATAAAGAAAAGGAGAGAAAGAGCAAATCTTGGCTCCGGCGAGATTAGAGTTATCACACCGGTAATCCACCAATGAAAATGAACTTAGTCAATTGTAGTTCCATACATTTATAGGGAATATTTTTTTCTCTTGCCCGCATTTTGCATTTTCCCATATTTGATTTGAATAAAAATGATATCTCTGAGTAGGGAAATTTCTGTACTTTGTAAATTTGATTCTACTTTCATCGGGAACTATTTCTTAAAGGGCATATAGGCCGACTTCCTGGGGTGCGCGCAGTCTGTTTACAAACAGCTTGAAAACACGTGGTTTGGGGGGTAAGCAAGTTCGCAGCTAGAAAACTTGAGAAAATGCCGTATCGCATGCGCATTTTTTGATGTTAGATAATGCGTAATGTATCATAGAACATCTATCATTTTTCTCACGAACGATTTCGATTTTTTACGAATTTTTTTCTTACATAGAATTATATAGCCCGAGCTTGATTTTCGTCGTAAATAAATCGAAAGTAGAATTTTGAGGTGTGGATCTCGGATTCGGTTAACGACAATTAGGGGAAGTCCTAAAACAATGACTGATGCATTTCACACATGTATTTCAAGCGTTGAGATTTTTTTTTGCGTGTCGTTTACTATTATGTATGACTGTTTTATTTCAACAGGATTAATACAATCTTTATAAATGTAGAAATAACGAAATCAGTAACATGTAAATTTATTCGGTAAAAATTCGATGACAGTAATTTTCACATTTCTAACATTCATAAGTAGTTCACACGCTATCATAGATACGGACTAAACGGAAAACAAGAAATATACATGCACCAGAAATATTACACGGCTGCTTACATCCCGTGTACTGTGTAAATTTTAATTCCCCGTACATGCAATACTCGCCGTTTGATCTCAGGAATTTCTTCTAAATTGTTCAATCCGCTGCATATTTTGCAGACAATAAGAATAGGGTCCGAGGTACATTTACACGAAATTTCAT
>WFKH01010211.1:9714160-9742368 GCA_016163765.1 Magallana hongkongensis | reverse complement strand
ATATCATGACTCATCATCTGTGAAAAAATGGTTGAAATCGGCTGAATAGTTTTCGAGAAATCGCGTGCACAAAATTTGGAAAAAATAATAATAATAATAATAAGAAAACGTACGAAAACAATAAGGTCTTCCGTTGGAAACGGAAGACCTTAATAATAAGAAAAGTGAAAAAGAAACAATAGAATAATAGAAGGGTCTTCCGCTGAAGACGGAAGACCCTAATAAGAAGAAACTGTACGAAAACTATAAGGTCTTCCGTTGGAAAATGAAGACCTTAATAATAATAAGAAACTGTACGAAAACTATAAGGTCTTCCGTTGGAAACGGAAGACCTTAAATAGTTCAAACCAGTAGGTTATCCGTACGAGCATATATATGCGATTCCCTAAAAAAATGTGGATGTTTTCCGAGCTTCTAAATTCTTGTCTTCTTGCACCTTTCCTTAGAATACAATTTTCTACATGGGTGAAAGTTGTGGTCGTATCAAGAAAAATGTTAGCCAGGGCGCAAAAAAGATCGGTATCTGCGAGAAGAGGATATTTAATTTAATATCCACAGTTCTGTTTGAAACAGTCACAGCACTCATGATTTTTCGGATTTGGGCAATATTTGCTTAAACAACATTCATAGGGCCATCAAATCTTCAAATTTTGTCAAAACGGCAATGGAAACGGCTAAACAGGTAAGGTCTTGCCCTTTTCCCTTTTAAGTTAACTAGCCCTAGGTGACCCTTGAGGCTAGGTGACCACCTCTGTCACCATAGTTTTATATTTAGCACTCAGTTGGCAGCGGTTACTGTTCTTCCTCAACATAAAGCATTCTTTGCCAAGAAAAAATGGCGCTATCGAAACACAACCTACCCTAAACGCTGGTTTTTAAATTGAAAGTCATTTGCATACATTTGTTGTGATATAGTTTTTGAAAGGTCTAATTAAAGGTGTCGTTAGGAGAGAAGAGATATCTCGCTGGCAAACACAAAACACCTCCTCTCTAACTCTCTATCTCTCTCCAAATTCAATTTTCTGGTGAGATTGCTAAGCATATTTATTCTGAAAATTTTCTATTTTTTTCGGAAAAAATGATCGAATAAACATTTAATATATCCTATCATATAGCTTTTTGTCTGAACAAAAGTAAGATCTTCCTAACGAACATTTTTTTCCAAACAAATAGACATTTTGTCTAAACAAAAAAAAAACTTATCCGTCTATTAATGTGATTTGTTCAAACAATAAAATTCCTAGTCCAAAAAATAGTAAAAGATAGTTAATTTCCAGGAAATAAGTCTCATGGTCCTACCAAATACTATTTTGTCTTAATGAGCAGTTAGATGGAATAAATAGGTTATTAGAAACGCAATCCGTCAAAAAAAAATACGCAATTCCTTCCCACTAATTTTAATTGGCCCGAACAAATTTTGATCTTTGACGTTGAATCTTGCACCTTACAGCATTTATGCATTTGTTGATCTTGGACCTTCAGTATTGCACTTCCCAGGACCAATATCACTTAATTGTTTTTTAATTAATGTTGTTGAAACCCTTTCGGATCTCTTAGTACTCCTCAGCTCACATTCATGATGTGTGTTTAAAACATTTTGTTGAATGTATATCAGTTGTACCCTTTAACGCCAATTAATCGGTAAAAACAAATTTTGTGTATACTTATATCTGAGATAACCACATATATTTCATGCATACCACTTTAAAAAGATTTTAGTTTTTGAACCATAATAATAATAATAAAAGAATAAAATCAAAACGTAGTTTATTTGATCAAAATAGCTATTCAATCATCCAATGTTATACTTTTAGATTGAAAACTCCATGATAAAGCTATATATATATGTTTTCAATAAATTAGCGCAAGCACCATATTTCATACCTGTCCGCAAACATGACACACAAGATGTGATACTTTTGAGAGAAAAACGGAAGAAATGTACCAAACATATCAGAAGTAATTTTAACTTACAGTGTTTGAAGCTGTGATAACCCATCAAAAGCATTGCTATCGATCGTACTTATATTGTTGCCCCATAGTTTCCTAAATAGAAACAACGTAAAATCAAAAGATGTAATAATAAATATGGTATAACAATGATAAAGAGAAAAGTGAAAAGAACACAATTGCATATTGCAAAAAATCATTTTTTAGTATGCTGATAAAAAGGAATGTTATGTCTTTTTTATTCAAGGGGACTTTATTTGGAATTTCAAAGCTTAAAATCCAATTCAATGAAGTGTTTAGGTAATAGGTACCAATAAAATATTTCATATTGTTTCCATAACTTTCTTCCTTTCAAACATTATAATATTGAACCAATTAAAAATTTTGCACAAATTCGTTTAACTGCATATATCTGAATAAATATAATATATAAGATATTAAGTAAATTAATTTAAACAGAAAGCTTATTCGAAAAATTGGAGATAATGGTTGAACAACAGTCCAGTACACTTCCATTAATTTGCATCATTGCCCTTCGTAACAAAATGATGTTTATTTCACATAACTAGCTTATAACATGCTAATATGCAACAAACATAACAAATTTTGAATCATTTGCTTCTTTTCTTGCATGGGTTGTTAAAATCCCAGTAAGTCTGGAATCTGCTCATCATCAATCAGGTGACCTCATTTTTACTAGAAACATAAATCAAGCAACTGCAATAACCTTTTAAGAGCCTTCCAACAATTTTTTTATGGTTTTTCGGTATCTTTGAATGAAAATAAAACCCAAGGACCAGCCACGATTCTCATGAGTACGTTCTGTCGATTTATATTATCAATATTTGTTAAACCGTATAAATATAACAAATCTCCAATTTATTGTGTGCTTTTTCAATGATAAGAACCAAAAAAATCAATTATTTTACAAGAGCCGAATTTTCTGCTACCTCGAATTATCAAATAATGTATTGACAGTAAATTACAATACAATTACAATTCGTTCTACTTGTTGAAACAATCAGTGTCGAAAAAAAAAGGTGGGCATTTACGATCAAAAAGGATTATTAAAGAAAATAATGATAGCCAGTACATGAACCAATTTATGAGTATATTTCTACACTTTATCCCCAAACGTTATTATAACCTGATTATTTAAAATGATAAAGCTAATTAGTAAGATAGGATGCAGGATAGTGAGGTTGCAATGTTTAAAATTAAAATTGGAATGTCAACTTTCAGAGGGGCGGCATATTACAATATATAATTAAAATAACATTAAAATTACACACTTAAATATAAGAAACATAAAACTGCCTGCGCATTATCTCTCAGAAAAGGGAGAATAGAGTAGATATCAGGCAACAGACCAGCACCTACAACTAGTTCACATTCAGTTTAGCTGATAATTTCGAACGTTCAGTCAATCGTTTGTTATAGTCACCATCAGAATCACCCTTAACTTGGTTCAAAGTTAATTAATCTTTAAGGGAATACATATACAAGCCCTCAGCCGCCATTTCATACCACACAACAATCACTTTTTGTTGTACATGTACTTACACAGCTCTTGTAGTCCTAACGCATATTTCATTATTAAGATGTTACAAAGTATGGAATGTACTAGAGCATAATTAGACCCCAGATAACCTTTTTGTTGACATGAATATCCTCTATCTTCGAAAGGATGACTGCACTAGCGCCGGGTTTTAGGTCTTTTTCGGTCGCTTCTGTTGCGTTTATTTCGTAACCTAATATCACTTTTGTTTATTTTATTAAAGAGTCTTGTCGATTTCCGACATAAATTAAGATTTTAGACTGTAATACAATAAACTCAAAAAATAAAAAGAGAATTTTTGCTTATCTACCCTAGATCGAACATAAGATTGATATTGATGTGCATGAGAACTGGAGCTGATATCATCAGAATGGTACTAAAATTGGACTAGCATGAATAACAATGTCATGTATAAAAAATTATGTGATCACTCTTTCACCATAGCTCTTTCTATTCTATATGGTACAAGTGCATGTATACTATTTACTATTGTTTCAAAAATAAGACCAAGCCCATGTAGGTACAGAAAAATTTTAATCAATGCTTGACAACTTAATGAGTTATTGTACTAGTTAGCACATAACATGCTACCTTACACGTCAAGTGATAGAATTTTTTATTCACAAAGTTACCTGAGGTGAGAAATCACGAGGTGATTTATAATATTCAACATGTATCAAACCTTGGTTACAACAGTGAAAGCGAAAGTAAGAAGAAGCAGTTTTTGTTCTCATTTAAACCATATGTGCATGTTTATCTATAGTCTCCGTTTGACATATCTTAGATAATGGAATGTATCCCTAAGGATAAATTCATTTATACAAGCAACAGCAACCTTATCCTTAGTCGTGATCCTAATAAGGATCGGGTTAGCTTTAGCTAAACCATCGGGTTGGGTGTTCGCAATTGATATCGGGTTCGGCATCCTTTTTCATCAAATTCTTCCATGATGCCGGATCATCAAACCAAATTTCAGGTTGTAAATCCATACTAAAGTAATCATCGATCGAAAATACATTGGTTAAGTATATGCTCAGCTACTGTAAGTATTGCCTTTTAACCCAATTTATTCCCAAATGTCGTATTTTGTTCATAACAAGCTAAAACTTAGGTATCACGTTATTTCGACACGTGCTATCAAAATCCCCCAACATCACTTGCGTAGTATATTCTTCGATATTTAAGAATTAAAGTAAAAATCAACAGTTATCATAATTTCCTCATGCTATTAGACAAATATTTAACGTATGTATACTTCAATTACATACTGATGCTACAATTACTTATGCTATTATGTTACACTTGTAGCACAATCACAATAAAGATAGCGTTGAGAATAAGTTTATTTTGGAACACGTGCAGCATCATCATGACAAAGAAACACAACTCTATTCAGTATCATAACAATTATTTTTAGCACAATCACAATAACGATGGCGATAAGAACTAGTTTATTTCGGAACACGTGCAACATTATCATGACAAAGAAAGACAACTCTATTTAGTATAATAACTATTATTTAGAGTTATTGTTATTGAATCTTTAATATGTGACAACACTTTTGTTAAAACTTATTTATCATTTTAGAGCTATGCCGCCTTTAAGATTTTGTAGTACATGTGTTTTTCCAACACCTTGACGTCTGTGTTAAATATATAATCAACTACTCTAAGTACTGACTTGCATAAATTTAATTCACAATGCAGTATTGACCACTTTTATGTTGATCAGGTAATGTCATACATTGATGCGGGTGACACTAAACCAACATTTCAAACAGTATTTTTTGTGTTAAGACAAATCTAGATTTAATTTAGATTTCAACCCCAAAAAAATATATCTAAATTTTCATGATTTTAATCCTACCAATTTGATATAGAATTAACAATCAAGCTTTTATTTACACTTGGCTGATACTTTTATTTAATATTGTTGAGAATTGCCACAAGTAAATGCTTTCAGCATACATGCCGACGTTAACCATTAGAAGACATAAAACAGCTTTCTAGCATGCTGACCACCGCTTCCCGACGCATGTAGGATTTGTTCAGACCTTTACAAATGTTCATATACTCATTTCTACATAGATACCAAACAGCAGAGATCTTCTAACAGCGTTTTCCGGTATTCAGGTACAACTTAACAACCTCAACCAATGTACTTAAAGGTCCTCAAATGGGACCTATTCTTTAAAAAAAATAAAAGAAAATAAACTTACGGCAATCAAGCATAGCTCTCTCAGTTCATTCTTCTAGTTAACATGTTCAGTTATCCTTGAAAACTCCCGTATGTCTAGTTATGAAATGCACATTTAAGCCTCTATTAGCCAGCGTTCACATCTCTGGCCATATTGACCAAGCCCTCATTGCTTAATATAAAGTCTTATTAACACACAAACTCAGGCGCTTGGTGCCCAAAAGAAACTACTTCCGACAGGTTTGGCTTGCTCATTGCAGGCAACTAGCATACATAAATGCTGTTTAACCCTTCTACATTGCATATTGTCTAATTATTCACACTTCCTAATTAATACATTCCGAAAGTGCAGGTCACTAAAACATATATAATACTTCTTACTTCAAACGACAGTTTTACATCTTCATTACTCCAACCCTCGGATCAATTCTCTGAGGTTTTACACAATTCTAACCTCAACAGTTGACTTTAAATTATTGAGTTAGTAGTCCATCCTAATGTTGGTCTTTGGTTCAAGTTCTACAGATTTGGGTGTGTTCATTGCTGCTGATAACATGTTTAATCATTTACTAGGGATAGTGTCCCATCAGAATTTCTAATCTCTATTGTCATTTGTTTTCCCTCGGACTGAAATGTCATACTTTCATTGGTTTTAACATGGCACGTGACTGCCTCTTATATCTCTATATAGGTTCGTTGAGAATAAATATTAGGCAATATGGCCGTCATTGGCCGCCGCTTCGCCTACTCATCTCGATATTTCATATTATTTAACACAGAAACCGTGTTCCGTAAGTTCTTAAAATATTCAGAGTAGTTGCCCTTTGGAATTATTTTTAAATTAGATTAGTTGCCCTTTGAATTGACATCACATTGTTGTGTCTGGAGCAGAACAAAATGGCAGCATCGAGATCTCTGCAGAGGGAAGGGGGAAAATGTTTAAAATTGAATAGCAGCAAAATATTGTAAGTAAACATGGGTAAAGCGAAGAACTTCAAAGAGTATTTGAAAGGTGACATTGATAATTTTGAAGAGTTTAAATGAGTTAAATTTGGCGAGATGTTAGGCAACTTGTACATGGGTTTGCGAAGATCGTCGCTTTTTGTGAATAAATGTGTCACTTGATAGTCCTCGGGAAAACAAAACACTTATTAGGTTTGCTACTGACTGACTGTAGAAATATATGGGGTTGATCAATCTCATAGATGGCGAGGCGAAGCCAGTCAGTAACAAACCTAATAAGTAATAATATCAGTAACAACATATCTTCACTTGCATTACCAGTAATCATCTTGCCAGTCACATTGTCAAGTCATTTATACCTTGCATGTATCTTTACACCTTCGGTAAAATGCCAAGCAGTCAACTTTATTGTCACGACCACCCGTATTTCTCATTTGCTGCATTCATTTAATCTGCATGTCCCTTCTCTGGTAAGTCATGTTCTTTATGCACAGACGTCAAATTCTTTATACATGTTGATTAAATGTACCTGTGTTTAATTCATAGGGAACGGGTTTACATATGATCCAAACACAGGACATATCCATTACACTAATATCTCCAATTACAAAAAACTTAATTCTGTTTCATGTAGCGTGTTGTAGAAACAGAGGGACATTAGGGTGTTAGACCAAATTCTGCTTGTGGAGGGTACAAACTTTTCTTTAGCTCATACTCATACTCAGCATCAACCAACTATAAACATCGGGCATCCTGCAGGCAGGCTTCATATAGTCTACCATACCAATGATCATATGTACCGGTATGTATTTTACAAGTTCAAATATTTTATCGCAGCTGTCAGGAAGTAGTATTAAGCGCTAGTTTAACCTACCACTTTGTGGACCTCATCTAAAATTTAATATCCCATGTCAGCTTCAGGCATATTTTATCAATATCCCAAATCCTGGCAACGATATAGCATTGATCTTATCAACTTCTCAAACATCACTCATTACCCATAAGATGCTCTTTCCCGTCTCACCCACAGACTTATTGCAGCACTTCCAAAACGCAATAATTTAAGTACTCCCTTATTTACAAGCTGCATTATCTCGACTCACCTTTGAGCTTAACCTTGTTTCTTGCGAGTAAAAGCATTACATTATGCATCTCATTGCAAGAAATTTAAGCCTTTATCATGTACCACAGTACAATCACTCCTGATTCCCACGTGCACAAATAATCAAGTTGGTAAGGCAACTACTTCTCCACCCAACCAGGTGAATTCTGCTATTTGACAAAAGTTTTAACAAATTATTTCAGGCATGGCCACCTGCGAAGACCAGTCGCTTATCTACTTAACTACCACATTATACCTGTCCACAGTTTATTCCTATTTCACCTCTCACATAAACTTTTAAGTCACATGATTTCAATTACAAATTTAGTCTACTTGTATGGGGACAACATGTTAAGGTACATCACTCACCTAGACTTATACTTTTCAAGACACATTGTCACAAGATGGCGATTTAAATGTTTGTTAAACTGTATCAATTTATTTGGATGTGTAGTGGTTTAAGTATCTGCCTTGTGAACTCCATATTACGAGTTCGAATCCGTTTGGGATTTTTGTTAATGTTTAATGAATTTTTTGAAAACAAATTTTTATATCCTAAATTGCAAATTGTTTAACCTGTTTGGCTTATATATTCCATCCATCATAATATCTATCATAATCATTTAATTTTATGCTGATGTTAGAAACTCTTTCAGGGTGTAGCGAGCCACCTTAAAGCAAAGAATCAACCTTTATTTCAGATTATGGTTGTACTAACCATTGCCAGCTCCAACCCTATCACATACGCACTTACAAGTCAGGATTTATGCATATCTATAATCGACCATTATCTTAAACATGTGATGAATACAGTAAAAAGGGTCTTTCTGCCTTTGAGCTGCTTGAATACACTGAATAGCAATTGGTATGAGATTGGGCCAAATTGTACATATAACCCAAACATTTACACTCAATAGTCTTCTAGCTGACTTGCTGTACAATGTCTTGTTAATATTACATCCATTTAACTTTTATGGCTTTATGGATTCAAAAGTTTTACACAATTTTATAATTATCTATTTTCCATTTTAAAACATGTTTAGCTTACAATAAGTTAATATCCCAACAGGTCAATGCAGGTTGATCTAAAGTTCATTATTTTTCTGATTTAGTAAAAACATATTTCTGGCCCATGCTCCCAGTTGCCCCTGTACCCCCCCCCCTCCTCAATTTCTGGTCATGGCTTACCCTTAACATTCCCCTCATCCCTGCGTTCGTCCCTTCAAAGGGTTTTGGGTTGCGAATCGTCTGGCGGACAAACACCTTAGCTAAGCTGTTTGTATGGCGGATTTGCAACATGGCAAGGTTTCTCAGGTCTTTGATGTAGGCAACTGTTCCCAGGGACTGCTCAAGCGGGGAATAGGTGGTCAACTGCTCCCAGGGTCTACCTAGCCTAGCCATTAACCCGCTTTAAGCAAAGCGCTATTTATCTACTATTTGTTCCATTGATTATTTATTGACTCAATTCATCAATTGACAATGATGATTGATATTGATTGATAGATTGATTGATTATGGATTGATTGATTCAATAATCCTATTGCTAATGTAATTGATTTATATTGATTGATCAAACAATTTGATTGATTGATTATTTATGGATTGATTGATTGAACAATCCTATTGCTGATGTGATTGATTTATATTTATTGATTTAACAATTGATTCTTGATGTGATGATTTGATTAATTGATTTATTGTGCAACCATATACCTGGTCACAAATTCGGTGACAGGTCGGTTGTTAAAATGCATGTTCAATTTCAATAAATAAGCCATGACCAAAAACGCCAGTTGGTGTTCAGCTGTTGTCTTTTATAATGCAAATGTACAACTACTGTAAAACGGAGAACAATAGACAAACATGCACTGACTATGTATGAAGTCAGTACAAAAGTGGGCGTCCTCATTATCGTATGGAGATTCAAGAAATCGTGATGACCCCCGCCTATGAAAACAAATTCGTACTCGGTAACAACATACTTCATGCAACGCAATTACGTAAAGTTGCAGTTTGGATGTTGACCATTTCTGTAATTGAAAGAAAAATTCGTCTTCAAAAAGTTTATTTTCTCGCAAATATCGCATGTCTTTAAGTGCAGTCATCCTTTGTAGTTACAAAACCAAATTATTCAAGTACAAGGCTTTTTCATTATTATGTTATTCATTAATACGAGGGGAAAATGCAAAACTGAACTGAAGATTGTGCAATTTTAGCACATCTCACTCCTGTACAAAAAAAAACAAAACATTGTTCTACAATCAAATATTTCAAACTTAACTAGCTGAAAAGGGACTACTATCACATAAGGCCTTGTTCATTGGAGGTCATGATGGTTTATTTCGCGGGTAGGTTAAAGAAGCATATGGGCAATTTAGCGTCTTATCTTGACTGTAACATACAAAATCGATTAAATAACGGTTTTGAATCCGACCATACACTTAGCATTACCGTTTGAAATAGATGTCAAAGTAACATAAAATCGGGTAGTACTTTGCTGCCACATCGGTGCATTATCACGTGATAACTATAAATAGCTGACGTATATTCCTTAACATAAAATGAGATATAACAACACTACCCCGCAGT
The DNA here is from genome assembly GCA_016163765.1 of Magallana hongkongensis. Classification (NCBI taxonomy): domain Eukaryota; kingdom Metazoa; phylum Mollusca; class Bivalvia; order Ostreida; family Ostreidae; genus Magallana; species Magallana hongkongensis. The sequence goes on along the minus strand of WFKH01010211.1, from coordinate 9,732,009 downwards.
TTCTACAAAACAGTGAACATGTCTAGAGAAATCAAAACATCTCAATGTTATCAAAACAGTTGCTAGTATCCTATATTCTCCTCAATTAAATAGTTATTCATCCGGTTCTCAAAACACCTTCCTTACTTTGACACAGTTTGCACGGAAAACGGTATTTTGCATCAAAGCAACACAAAATGCAGGATTCTAGCAGCACTTTTCAAGTAAAGCATTGATCAAACTATTTATTTGTGTTGAATTTGAAGTATATATATATATATATATATATATATATGGGGTTGTGTTGTTCTAGTCAGATTTTTATATCGTAAACAACGACAGAGGAAAGCCTGGCCAAGAATTAAAAGCAAAATTGCATACCTTTTAGCGAATGATTGATAAAATTAACATCTCTTCCAATATTCTGTTGTTCAATTCTCAATAAATCACACCAAAATACTTTATTTGAGTTCTTAGATTTCTTATATTTTGATCTATTTACAATGCTTTCCGATCAAATTTACACGACATTCAACTTTTAGTCATGACGTCATTAATGTGTAAATCTACGTAATACAATTTAATTTGTGAAAACAATTATCTCCAGTATTTTTTATTTGTTTATGGTCAACGTTTCGTTGTTTGAATATTTGAATAGGTACATAATAACTAAGATTTGTGATTTTACGGAATTACATGTAGCTCAGATTCCATATGCTTTCTTAACACCCCTGCGTTGCAGATACGTCTAAATGATCTAGGTCCACAGTTTAGGCATTTTGGGTCAAATATTAACTCGCTATCATTTTAATGCTTTTATGTTAATTCTGTTTAAAACTCTTGTTCCACATGGTATTGACAACAGCAATTACAAATCTCATTTACATTGCATAAGAACAGCAACAACTTTTGCCCAGTAAGGTTTTATTATTAAACAAATCAAGATATTGGACTTTTGTCTGCAAAGGCATATCATTCAAGCATTCGTTAGATATTTTATAAAGGTGGAGTGCATTCACATTATATTCATATCAGCATATAAGATTATTTTGATCTTTGTCCGAATCTCAAAAACTGGAGATTACACATGTACCACTTCACCATATTTTCACAGTGGAACTGGTATTGCACTAGTAGATGACCCTGAAAATTTTAGGCCCTAAATATGAATTATAAATTTTGAATTGTGAACTGTGTTCTAGAACGCAGTTCACTTTTGAATTGTGAATAGCGAACTGCGAACTGCGTTCCAAAAACTGATTGCCCAATCTATTGCATGTTTTTTATTCCTAATTGAATGATAAAATATATCAGAGAAGCATAGTTTGGGCTGTATTCATGCCTTACCTGCTGACATGTATAAGCTCACTAATACTTAATCAATTATTTTTTTCATTGAAAAAGAAATATTTGATCATCTTTGCTATAACAATGGCAACTCAGTGAAAGTTTATTGGCAGTGTATAAGAACCGTGGATTAGAACCATGCAATAAAAAATTTCTATATTGTAAACAAATAGGCGGAATATTTTTTCCTAGGAATAATAATTAGAGTAACAGACTTACAGTTCTTGAAGCTGTGATAACCCCTGAAAGGCGTTGCTGTCGATCTTACTTATCTGATTGCCATGAAGGTACCTATATAAGTAAAATAACAAACAAGTGACAAAGATAGACTTTGTAGTTTAAAATAAAAATCCAAGAGGGAAAAATATTATGCGTACCAAGAATTAATAAGCGTACACGTGGGTTCATATTACTAATATGTTTTTCTCTCTGTACTCATGTCTGTGTTTGTAACATTTAAGATACATAAAAAATTGATGTTTCCCTTGAATGCTCGTTAAAACATTTTTATTGGACCTATGTCATTACATTTAGAATTTGAATATTTTAGAAAAAAAAGAACTGGGTACGGTAAACAGCGAAATCGGCCCTGTTTTCAAACTTAATGAAATTTTAAGTGAAATATTTGGAGAATTAACCTGTTTTAAAACAGTTTGATTTTTGAAAATATCTTTTACGGTTTCCATATAATAGTTATCTAAACATAGCATTGTTTATAGCTAATTAGTTAACCAATAACGTCATGACGTCATGAAATGTATTGACAACGTTCTTCAAATAATAATTACACAGCAGGATGTGCTGGTATATAATGTAAATAAAGATATGTTTTATCCATTATTTCTTTGCCTTTTTCAGTAAGAAATTAATTATGTTTCATGTCATATAAATTCATACATCATCATCATAATAGTTTGCATTCTCTCACCAGAGGTCGAGTTACGCAAATTTCGCTTACATCTCTGTCAACGCCCAATGTACAAAAGTAATGTACAAACTGAGACGATGGGCAAAATGTGTTTAAAATCAATGTAATTTTTTTTCTTTAAAAGCATGATAATAAACAAATCAATTAAATGCATGTGAACATTGGAACTTGCAGATTCAAGTAGAAAACTCAGCCTTTTTCTTCGATCTATAGCTCCATCATGTACATGTATATTATTTGAAATTAATTTATATCATTATTTCAAACTATCTTTCAAGCTTACATGTATTAAAAAATTGCATGTAAGCTTGAAAGATAAAGCAGTTAAATTGTATTTGTTTTATTAAGATGGAAAATCTAAAGCCTTTTTGGCATTTTCAACCATATAGGAAATAAATAGGAATGGTTTTTGTTTTTCAAATATTTATAAAGCTGCATGTCTACACACGGTGAGATCTGGGGTTTTCCCATGATCCCCTTTACTAATCGGAACGCGAAAATTATTAATTCAGGTGATTCATCGCGCGAAGACCTGCTTTTAAATTACTTAACACTCAAAGGATGAGATCTCCTATGCCTTGAAAAAACACTTGCACACTTGGCTACTAATTGATTAATATACATTTAGTAAGACACGCAAGTTATATCTTTTCAAGATGAATGAAATCGATCAATTGATCAAAAATCGGGACACACCCCTGTTCGGCGATTTAACTCCTTCGGTAAATATTCCAGCGACATGAATATATATTTGACAATGTTTTAATCTGAACTGATTATTTTTTGTAATAATGATAATCCAACACCAATTATTACCTTCATTCTACCGTAATAGATAGTTTAGATCGACCAAGAATTAATTAACGCAAGTATTAATAAGACATCCATCAACGATGTAAAAAAGTATTTAACTCATTTCCTAGAATTAAAGTTGTCACGTAAAAATCTCAACACAGCTAGATCTAGCATTAGTTTGATTTCCTACATTCTTACGCAAAATGTATTTTTTTATAGTACTGTAGAATTGAATTTTACCTTTTAATACTTTCTTCAGCTAAGTTTTAAAAATTGGTGTGGTGGTTTTGTGTGCATAAATTATGTGTATTTATTTACTTATTTATTTATATGTGTCCATGTTTTATTCACACTTCCCCTATTTTCGTTTACTTGTCGTATGGAGGTTTTTATCCTTTGATTATATTATAGGTGCGCCCGGGTCTATAGTACCCTGCCAGGATTTGTTGTTTTTTAAGTACTTTGAATATTATGAGGTGATAATTAATAAAGTCCGGAGGGCTTTATGATAGATTTGATCACGCATCGATCGAAATTATTGCCTCATAATATTCAAACAATGATTCTTTCTTACTTATATTTATATAAGTTTCAGGAATTGTATGATTAAATATTTGAATATAAATAAGCAAAACCCACTTGCGCCCCAGCTTTACGTCCTTTGAATTTACTGAACTGTATAGTACAAAATCACAGTAATCACAAGCATAGACTCTGAAAAATGTAAATATTATATAATATGTACGCAACTAACCCCTAGACAGTCCCGTTACAGAGACTAATGACACCCATGCACTAGTAAATATACTGGGTGCTTAAAATGCATGCACATAGAAATAATCAGTATTATTTTTTCTTTTCAAATAAAGTTTTTAAGTTTGATTCAATTACTTCAACAGGATCGGCAAACATTCAGTGTTTGATTTACTGGTATATATTTCTAATAACTTTGTACCAAATACATTGTCAAATGTATAAAGATCTACACATATATCGTGTCTTGAATCTATCTTCTGATTTGATAATAAAACTGTTTTGAAATTTTAAATGTATCTGTACAAACTCTTTTTTCTCTCTCTCTTTCTCAGCTACTTTATAACGTCATTTGTTTACACTTGTTACGTCATTTATGTAGAGTACAACGGCTTACAGATAACTTCATATTCATTTTCAAATAGCAAATTATAAGAAATGTTAAGGTTTTTTAAATAATATTTCTCATTATATCAATCATGAAATCAATATTGTATATTTGTTTTAACAACACAACAATGTAAAGCATTTTATATGCAATACATTGTATGTATTTGTGAGTAATTCAAATACACTGTGTCTAACGCCTAATAAACTAAAAACAATTCTCCAATTTCTCCATGGAACAGTTTTAATTTTCTTTAATTTAAGTCAATTCAACATAAGTCGATTTTGACTTTTAAATATTTGTTTAGGCATTGTCATATTAAAGAAACTCATCTTACGTCTTAGCTGACCAATGAAAACATCCATTTTTTGTTCAACTTGAAAATAGAAAATAATTAAAAACGAAAGTGGCCGCAGTCTTGTACATAATTTTTTCCGTTTTTATGTTAATAAGCAGTCTAAAATTGTGCTATTCTGAAATTTTGGTGTATGTACTCGAATGCGGCCTTAAAGAAATATCAGATCAAACATTACAAAACCCCATATATTTTACAAAATCCGTAAACAAGGTCCGGTTTCGGAGTTTACAATTACCAAACGAACGCGAATTTTAGCAAACGAAAAATATTTTCATACATGGGGTGTCCCACATGAATTATTCCGGCAAACTATTTAAAGATATCATGTGTTTGATTTTTCACATTTCGACAGGGCCGATTTGTTATACTTAACGTACCCCGTTCTTTGCGTTGATATCAGCCCGACTGTTGAAATACTGTAAATTCCTAATAAAACGCGAGGAATTAATTCCCGAGTCGAAACGCGAGCCGCAGACACCCCCCCCCCACCCCCCCCCGTGGATATTAAAATCTCGCCATTATTTTCTGAGAGTTGGGAACTATATGAAATATTGATAAATGTTCTTTGTTCGCGATTTTATATTATCGCGATTTGATAAAAAACAGTGGGATCGCGGAATTAAATACTCGCGTAATATAAGGAATTTACAGTATATTCAGTGACTGTCATGCAATAAATGAACGTTCAGGTGAAAATATATCCATTCTGGGGCTAATCTAATTCATGATTCAAAAATACTCTATAATTTGAAAATACGATATACACAGGTATCGCCTTAATAAACAGACAGACAACAGCCCCAAAATGAATCATTATATAGTTAGGCAGACTCGCAAAATATATTAAAGGGGAATTTTTCTGCACATCTCCGATGGTCAAATCATCTTTTAAATGTGTGTACCCGAGCCTTAGACATAATTATTTTTATTTTAAATATAAACACAATGAAGCCACAACATTATTTAGAACAGACAAAGTTCATTAGTTTATCTAAAAACTGTTTCAAATTAGATTCTTTTTTGTGCACCTAATTGATATAAACTCAGAACAATTAAAAAAATCCCAACTGCTTTTGTTAATAATGATTATTTGTCATAATAAACCGTAAACTATTTTTTAAATGTATCAGATCATAGGGGTGTCATTTTTTATTGTGCATATAGGAGGTTCAAGTATTGAGTGATAAACAATTAATTTTATTTCCATTGAGTTATATACATTTCAACATCTACATGTGCATGGTATAACAAAAATACTCTATAAGGAAAGCATCACCGTCCTTTGATACATGCCACCACAATTTAGATATCAATGTTGCACTTATTTGTTCCTTACTTGTCATTGCAGTGATGTACATGCCTTATAAAAACAAGTAACATAAATGACGAGTAGCGTTTCTGATTTAATATTTTATCAAACGAAAGGCCCCGAAACATTCCACGTATATTCACAAATAGGTGTATGCTTTATTACGCTGATAAACGAAAAAAACCTTGGTTTCGTAATGAACATTTTTATTTATCTAATTATCAAAAATACAATAGAGTGCAATAAATAATCATTTTAAATTTATAGTCAAGGGAGTAATTGCAATAATGTCCATCGGAAAAAAGCTTCAGTTAAGTAACGCTTGAAGAATTCTCTATTACACCACTATTATCACTACTTATTAATCACTACTACAAAAATATATTTGAAGAACCCATTTTTTGAGAAATTATTAAGTCACATAATCTCTAAAAGTTTCTTTGGAATCAGGTGAAAACTATTTGAGTTATGAAAGCAAAAAAGAGTCAGAAAAAAAGAAAAAGAATAATGAAAATAACTAGAGCAAAGCTCGTTGCAAAGCAACGAGTGGGTCTTCCGTTAATGTCGACAGTAAAGCTAGAAGTTCCTGCAAGAAGCAGAGTTCTTAAACCAATAACAAGACTAACTAAAACAAAAAGATAAAAAATCGAATAATTCTTGGTACGACTTAACAAAATCCGAATGATTTTAAGTACGAATTAACAAATACCTTAACGATTTCAAGAACGACTTAAGAAGAAAAAATCCGAATGTGTTTAAGTACGACTTAATAATTATAGAATTATTTTTGGTACGAGTTTATTTCACTTTTAACTTAACGCTACTATTTAAACCAAGAACGCGGTATCAAAATTTCCGGAAAATCAATATTAAACCCCTATATATCAGTAATGCATCGTCCGATTTCAAAACAGATTTCAGTTTTAAATTAAGAGTAATAAGCTCTTATTTTTGCATTTATGATTCATAATAAATTATAGCTCAATAAAAAGTTATTATAAAAAGACTTTGTAGCCCTCCCAGCCCCTAATTTGAGGTGTTAGCCCCTTTTTCTTGATACCAAATGACAGGTCTCGCAAATATAAACATATTATAAACAAGTGTTCACGAATTGTTAACCGTTCTAGAGATATCCGAACAATTGTGTTTTAGGGTCGACTCCTTACCGGGGCTACCAACAATTTTTTTTTTAGGTATCATATTGTTAAGAACATTATTTTCAGCAACTTTTCTTCTACCATGCTTTTCAAAATATTCTCCTTTTCTACATATTAATGATCAGAGTTCTGGACTTCTGGCCCTTGAAACTACTAATTACGTAACATATGACTTAAGTATGGTACTGTATAGATAAAGAGCTGTACAATGAACTTTTTTGCTTCGATAATTAATAACAATTTTTTTTTCAGTAAAAAGTTATTGTAAAATGACTTTAGAGCCCTCTTGATCCCTAATTTGAGGGACCAGTCCTTTTTTCTTGATATCAAATAAAAGGTCTCGTAAATATATACACATTTTGTTCAACAAGTGTCAGGAATTGTTGACCGTTATAGAGATATCTGAACAACTGTGTTTTAGGGGCCAACCCTTAAACTCCTTACTTGGACCAAAAACCAAAAATTTAAAGGTAACATATGGTTGACATCATTACTTTGAGCAACTTTTCTTCTACACTGCTTTTCAAAATATTTCTCCTTTTTCAGATATAAATGATCAAAGTTTTGGACTACTGGCCCCTTAAAACCCCTATTTACGTAACATATGATTTCAGTATGGAACTGTGTAGATAAACAGCTGTACAATGAACATGTTTGCTTTTATAATTAATAACAAATTCTTCTTCAGTAAAGAGAAATTCTAAAAAGACTTTAGAGCCCTCTTGGCCCCTAATTTGAGGAGCCAGTCCCTTTTGGCTGATATCAAATGAAAGAACATGTAAATCCTAACAACATTTGCATTACGTGTCATAACAAAATATTTACACATTTAGAAATAATTTAGAAAATGTGCAAAAATTTCGTGAAAAAAATTGCTGCCAATTTTCGAGCTCGGGCGAGCTTCGGCGCCTTGCGCATTTTTCACAATATCAAACCCAGAGAATCATCAACAGACATTCAGCTACTATCCCTAAAAGTTTCACATTTTTATCGTAATTAGTTTTGAAGGAGTTAAGTGAACAAAATGGTCGTTAAAATTTATCGAGTAATAGCGTCTGAAAAAAGTCAGAAAAAATAATAACTAGATGCGATCTCGTGGCGAGCAACGAATGGGTCTTCCGTCACATTTTTCATCAGATGCAATGAGATGAGATTTTTGACTGAGATTTAAATCTGCCTAATGTCATGTTAAATCGATTTAAATGATTTTGAAATTTCTAAAAATCCTATAATTCATCCAATGATTTTGAACAAGATGTCACTTGACGCAGAAATGCAAAAGCATTTCAAACATCATGTTTAAAAATCAGTTTGAGGTCAATTGAACACGATTTAAACGAGTTTAAATTTTTAAAAAAATTTAATTTTAATCCAATCATTTCGAGAAAGATGTCATCAGACGCAGAATTGCAAGCGCAACTTAGATATGATGTTTCTAAATTAGTTTGAGGTCATTTTAAAACGATTTAAATTAGTTTAAAATTTTAAAAAAAATAAATTTCATCCAATCAATTCGAGAAAGATGTCATTAGACGCAGAATTGCAAGTGCAACTTAGATATCATGTTTTAAAATTAGTCTGAGGTCATTTTAACACGATTTAAATGAGTTTAAAATTTTTAAAAAAAATAAATTTCATTCAACTAATTGGAAAAAGATGTCATCAGACGCAGAATTGCAAGCACAACTTAGATATCATGTTTTAAAATTAGTCTAAAATCATTTTAACACGATTTAACTCGATTTAAATGAGCTTAGAATTATTTTAAAAAAATAATTTCATTTAAACAATTCGAGAAAGATGCCATCAGACGCAGAATTGCAAGCACAACTTAGATATCATGTTTTAAAATAAATCTGAGGTCATTTTAACACGATTTAAATGAATTTAAATTTTTGAAAAATTCACATCAGACGTAGAATTGCAAGCGCAACTTAGATATTATGTTCTAAAATTAGTCCGAGGTCATTTTAAAACGATTTAAATGAGTTTAAAATTTTTGAAAATTTTAAATTTCATCCAATCAATTCGAGAAAGATGTCATCAGACGCAGAATTGCTAGCGCATATTAGATGTCATGTTTGAAAACTAGTCTGAGGTCATTTTAACACGATTTAAATAAGTTTAAAAATTTTTTTAAAAAAATTAAATTTCATCAAATCAATTCAGGAAAGATGTCATCAGACGCAAAATTGCAAGCGTAACTTAGATATCATGTTTTAAAATTAGTTTGAAGTTATTATAAAACGATTTGAATGAGTTAAAACATTTTGAAAAATTAAAATTTTATCCAATCAATTCGAGAAAGAAATAATCAGACGCAGAATTGCAAGCGCAACTTAGATATCATGTTTTAAAATTAGTCTGAGGTCATTTTATCACGATTGAAATGAATTGAAATTGTTTAAAAAATTTAAATTTCATCAGATCGATGCGAATAAAATGTCATCAGACGCAGAATCTATCATTCCTTAAATTTTCAGTATTATACTTTTAATCGTTTTTAAGGTGATGCGTGAATAAAAGAAAATTCATTGCAAATTTTTGACCTATATTTTGATCCGAGCTAGCTTCCGTTCTCGGAAATTCCGAAAAACAATTTTTCCTGGAGCGACCAGACTAGCATGTCTATCATTCCTGAAGATTTCAGCTTTCTATCTTCACTCGGTTCTGAGGAGATGCGTGGACAAGAAGTCAATAAAAAATGACAAAAGTTAAGTCCGAACCTGAAGTGATTCTTACAAAATCCTAAATGGGGTACAAATTTCAAATGACAATAGACCGATGCTGAAAATTTGACGAAAATCGGACGACCCATCTCCGAGAAATCTTCTGCACAAAAATTGTTAAGAAAAAAAACTAGAGCAAAGCTCGTTGCAAAGCAACGAGTAGGTCTTCCGTTAATGTCGAAAGTGAAGCTAGAAGTTCTGCTAAGAAGCAAAGTTCGTAAACCAATAAACATGAGTAACAAAAACAAAAAGAAAAAAATCGAATTATTCTTGGTACGAGTTAACAAAATCCGAATAATTCTAAGTACGAATTAACAAAAACCTTATCGATTTCAAGAACGACTTAACTAAAACAAATTTGAATGTGTTTAAGTACGATTTAACAATTATCGAATTATTTTTGCTACGAGTTAATTTAACCTTGAACAAAACACTATTTTCTTAACCAAGAATATGGCATCAAATTTTCCGGAAAAATCAATTTTTGAACCCTAATATCATTGCTATGCATCATCCGATTTTAAAACGGATTTTAGTTTTAAATTAAGCTAAATAAGCTCTTACTTTTTGCTTGTATGATTAATAACAAATTATCGTTAAAAAATAAGTTATTATAAAAAGACTTTGTAGCTCTACTGGCCCCTAATTTGAGGGGTCAGCCCCTTTTTCTAGATATAAAATGAAAGGTCTCGAAAATATAAACATATTTTGTTCAACAAGTGTTCACGAATTGGTGACCGTTCTAAAGATATCTTAACAAATGTGTTTTAAGGGACGACCCTTTAACTCCCTACCGGGGTAACCAACACAATTTTTTAGGTAGTATATTGTTGAAAACATTATTTTGGGCAACTTCAATGCTTTATAAAATATTTCTCCTTTTTATATATTAATAACCAGAATTTTGAACCTCTGGCCCCTTGAATCCCCTAATTACGTAATATATGACTTAGGTATGGTACTCTATAGGTAGACAGCGGGACAATGAACATTTTTGCTTCGATAATTATTTAACAAATTATTGTTCAGTAAAGAGTAATTATTAATAGTCTTAAGAGCCCTCTTGGCCCGTAAGTTTAGGGGCCAGCCCTTTTTTCTTGATATCAAATAAAAGGTCTCGTAATAATAAACACATTTTGTTCAACAAGTGTTCAGGAATTGTTGACTGTTTTAAAGATATCTGAACTAATGTGTTTTAGGAGCCGACCCTTAAACTCCTTACTGGGGCCACCAACGAAAAATGTTTAGGTAGCATATTGTAGAGAACATTATTCTTAGCATTGTTTGTTCTACAATGCTTTTCAAAATATATCTCCTTTTCAAGATAATAATGATCAGAGTTTTGGATTTCTGGCCCCTTGAAAACCCTAATTACGTAACATATGACTTAGATATGGTACTGTGTAGATGAACAGCTGGCTGTACAATGAACATTTTTGCTATTATAATTAATGACAAATTTTTGTTCAGTAAAGAGTTATTGAAAAAAATACTTTAGAGCCCTCTTGGCCCCTAATTTGAGGGGCCAGCCCCTTTTTTTGATAGCAAATGAAAGCCCGTGAAAATTTAAACAACTTTTGCATTACATGTTTTAACAAAATATTTATACATCAAAAGATATTACAGAAAATGTTCAAAAATTTTGTGAAAAAAATTGGTGCTAATTTTCATGTCTAGGCGAGCTTCGAGGCCTTGCGCAATTTTCATAATTGGAAGTATGGGGGCACAACTTCAGATATTTTTCTACAATCCTCGAAAAATTTCAAGCTTCTATTTTGATTACTTTTGAAGGAGATGCATAGACAAAATGACCCTTAAAAATTTACAAAATCTTCAATATCTGAAACCGGAAGTGACGTCATCTTTCGAAAATTCAATAATATGTAGCGCCCATGATGCTCTATCAGTCCTGAAAATTTTGTGCAAATCGGTTGGAGAGTTTTGAGAAATAACGCCTCAAAAAAGTCAGAAAAAGAAAAAAAAAAGAATAACGAGAGCAAAGCTCGTTGCAAAGCAACGAGTGGGTCTTCCGTTAATGTCGAAAAACGAGCTAAAAGTTCCTCAAAGAAGCAGAGTTCTTATACCAATAAACATGAGTAACTAAAACAAAAAGAAAAAAAATCGAATAATTCTTGGTACGAGTTTACAAAATCCGAATGATCCTAAGTACGAATTCACAAAAACCATATCGATTTCAAGAACGACTTAGTAAATAAATATCCGAATGTGTTTAAGTACAATTTAACAATTATCAATTTTTTTTAGGTACGAGTTAATTTAACTTCGAACATCACACTATTTTCTTAACCAAAAATGCGGAACCAAAATTTCCGGAAAAATCAATTTTTAAACACCTTTATCTCTGTAATGCGTCGTCCGATTTTAAAACGAATTTCAGTTTTAAATTAAGCTTAATAAAATCTCTTTTTCGGCTTTGATAATTAATAACAAATTATCGCTCAAAATAAGTTATTCTAAAAATACTTTGTAGCCCTCTTGGCCCCTAGTTTGAGGGGTTAGACCCTTTTTCTTGATAGCAAATAAAAGGTCTTGTGAATATAAACATATCTTGTTCAACAAGTGTTCACGAATTGTTGACCGTTATAGAGAAATCAGAACAACTGTGTTTAAGGGGCCGACCCTTCAACTCCTTACCGGGGACACCAACACAGATTTTTAAGGTTGCATATTATTTAGAACATTATTCTGAGCAACTTGTCTTCTACAATGCTTATTAAAATATTTCGCCTTTTCTAGGTATTAATGATCAGAGTTTTTTACTTCTGGCCCCTTGTAACCCCTAATTACGTAATATATGACTTAGGTATGGTACTGTATAGATAAACAGTTGTACAATGAACATTTTTGCTTCTATAATTAATTAAAAATTATTTTTCAGCAAAGAGTTATTATAAAAAGACTTAAGAGCCCTCTTGGCCCCTAATTTGAGGGTCCAGCCCCATTTTCTTGGTATCAAATAAAAGTTCTCATAAATATAAACACATTTTGTTATACAAATGTTCAAGAATTGTTGACCGTTCTAGAGATATCTGAACAGATGTGTTTTAGGGGCTGAATCTTAAACTCCTTACTGGGGCCAAAAATCAAAAATTTAAAGGTAGCATAAGGTTGACAACATTATTTCAAGAAACTTTTCTTCTACAATGCTTTACAAAATATTTCTCCTTTTTCAGATATAAATTATCAAAGTTTCGGACTTCTGGCCCCTTAAAACCCCTAATTACGTAACAAATGATTTCAGTATGGTACTATGTAGATAAACAGCTGCACAATAAACATTTTTGCTTCTATACTTAATAACAAATTATTTTTAAGTAAAGAGTTATTATTAAAATTCTTTAGAGCCCTCTTGGCCCCTAATAAGAGGGGTCAGCCCCTTTTTCATGATATCAAATGAAAGAACGTGTAAATCTGAACAACTTTTGCATTACATGTCTTAACAAAATATTTACACATTCAGAAATAATTTAGAAAATGTGCAAAAACTTCGTGAAAAAATTTGCTGTCAATTTTCGAGCTCGGGCGAGCTTCGGCGCCTTGCGCATTTTCCACAATATCAAACCCAGAGAATCATCTACACACATTCATCTACTATCCCTGAAAGTTTCATGTTTTTATCTTTATAAGTTTGGAAGGAGTTAGGTGGACAAAATGGTCCTTAAAAATTCACTAAATCCTCAAAATCTCAAACCGGAAGTGACGTCATCAGCCCAAAATTTAATAACCTCAAGTACCTTTGATGTTCTATCAGTCCTGCAAATCGGTCCATTAGTTCACGAGTAATAGCGTCCGAAAAAAGTCAGAAAAAAAAATAACTAGACACGATCTCGTTGCGAGCAACGAGGAGGTCTTCCGTCCGATTTTAAGAAGGTGATATGACATCATCGACTTTGATTTTCGACAAGAAAACATGATCTGTAGAAAGGAGTGGAGTACTTATGCTTTTCTGCATCGCTTTTTATAAGTTCTCTTACGTTGCTTTTTTAAATACTAGCATTTCTTCCAATTGAAATGGAAACGATTAAACTTTTTACTGAGATCTCGCTTGTACAAAATTTGTTATTAAAAAGCGTCCTGAGATAATCGAGATAACTCACCGGAAGTAGAATTTTTTTGTTTAATTAAAATCGCTGATATGACATATGTACGTATTTATACTAATATGTTCATTCTATGCTAATAAAATCAAAAACGTAAATAAAATATTTTTTCAAGTACTTCCGGTGACGACCGGAAGTTACGACGAACAAAACAAAATAGTTTAAACACATCTACACATATATTCAATAGATATTCAAGTCTTTTTCGTTTATGAGATCTCAATGAGACAAGTTTTTTTGACGCGGGACAGGAAACGGACGACAGGAAATGAATTTTGAAAAAAGAACGCCTCGAGATATTGCCATTCTCTATCATTCCTAAAAATTTCAAAAAAATCTGTTGAGGCATCTCTGAGAAATCTTGTGGACAAAAAATGAGAAAAAAATAATATTAATAATAATAACTAGAGCAAAGCTCGTTGCAAAGCAACGAGTGGGTCTTCCGTTAATGTCGAGAGTAAAGCTAGAAGTACCTGTAAGAGCAGAGTTCTTAAACCAATAACAAGAGTAACTAAAACAAAAAGAAAAAAATCGAATAATTCTTGGTACGACTTAACAAAATCCGAATGATTTTCAGAACGAATTAACAAAAAACTTTCCGATTTCAAGAACGACTTAACAAAAAAACCCCGAATGTGTTCAAGTACGACTTAACAATTATTTTTGGTACGAGTTAATTTTACCTTGAACTTAACGCTATTTTTTAAACCAAGAACGCGGAATCAAAATTTCCGGAAAAATCAATTTTTAAACCCCGATATCTCTGTAATGCGTCGTCCGATTTTTAAACGAATTTCAGTTATGTACTCAGCATAATAAATTCTACAAACATTTAAAACATTTTAAATTCAAACGAAAAATTCGAAAATTCGGAAATTTTAAAACACTTCCGGTTTGGACCGGAAGTGACTGAAAGTAAATTCCAGCCATATGTCCCAATAAAAATGATGAATGCATAAACACAGAAAATTTCAAATCTGTATCTTGAAGCGTTTTTGAAAAACGCCCTGGACAAAATCACTTTTTTAAAATTTTAAAATTGAGGTAACGTAAAAACGGAAGAGACCTTGTAATGGAAACTTTAACATCTTCGAGGCACAATAAAGTTACATCATCCCTGAAAGTTTCATGTAAATCCGTTGAAAACTTTTTGAGATATTGAGCTCTAAAAAAGTCAAAAAAATATAGAAAAAGAATAATAATAATAAGTAGATACGATCTCGTTACGAGTAACGAGTAGGTCTTCCGTTCAATATGTTTAACGATATGATTAAAATATTAATGAAATTTCAGAATTCCCAATTAACCCCTTTCCTTTCAGGTAATGTATACGATTGTCAATATCCTGTACAATGCTTAACAAAGTGTTTTGCTTTTTCACATACAGCACATTAAAGATTTAAGATTTTAGTGCCTTAAAATCCCTAAGTATGTCATCAATGGGTGTGGCAATGAGTTTTACAAACTGATATTGTTACAATCAACAACCTTGCTTCTTTAATGCATTACAAAATCTTGATCATTTTTAAGTTATCTGTAATAGAGTTTACGAGTCTATTGGCCCCTAATTTAAGGAGCCAGCCTCTTTTTCTTGAATTTATTCGAAAAGTCCCACGAATACTCACATTTTTTGTTCTTACACCTATCTAAAATTGTTGTTTATTTTTGAGATACAAATGATTGAATATTTTAGAGGCCAGCCCTCTAGATCCTTAATGGGGACAGACATTAGTGCTTTAATAAGTGGAATCGATTATAATCATTAATACAGACATTTTCTCTTCTACAATGCTTAACAAAATATTTCTCCTTCTCTAGATATATCGCGTCAAAGTTTAAGTACTTTGGCCCCTAAAAATCCCTAATTACATAATAAATGGGCGTGGCAATGATTTTTCCTGATACATATTGCTACGATCAACAACTTTGCTTCTATAATGCATTACAAAATCTTTATCATTTTTAAATTATTTGTAATAGAGTGTATGAGTGTCTTGGCCCCTAATTTAAGGGGCCATCCCCTTTTTCTTGATTTTGCTGAAAAGGTCTCACGAATACTAATATTTTCTGTTCTTACACCTATCTAAAATTGTTTTTCATTTTTGAGATACAAATGAGTGAATATTTTAGGGGCCAGCCCTCTAGATCCTTAATGGGGACAGACATTGGTGTTTTGATTGGTGGAATCGATAAGAATCATTAATGCAAGCATTTTCTCTTCTATAATGCCTAACAAAATATGTCTCCTTCTCTAGATATATTGCATCAAAATTTAAGTACTTTGGCCCCTAAAAATCCCTAATTACGTAATAAATGGGCGTGGCAATGATTTTTTTCTGATATTGTTACGATCAACAACTTTGCTTCTATAATGCATTACAAAATCTTTATCGTTTTTAAAGTATGTGTAGGAGACTTTACGAGTGTCTTGGTCCCTTAAATAAAGGGCACAGCCCCTTTTTCTTGATTTTGTTGGAAAGAACTTTTGATTTACTACCACTATTGTAATATATGTTTAAACAAAATATCAACTGATAAAAAGATTCAGATCAAAACGTATGAAAATTTTGAAAAAAATTTGTACCCAATTTTCGTGCCTAGGCGAGCTCCACGAAATGGAGCCACTGGCGTAAAACAAATTAATAGGGCACAACTTCAAACTATAGTCTACCTATCCTGAAAATTTTATAATCATATCTCTGATAGTTTCTGAGATCAGCTCTGCACAAAATAGGTCGTAAAAAAACTACAAAATGGCCGATAAATCGGTACCGGAAGTGACGACAACAAAAATTTCAAAAAGATATAAGATTCAGATCATGCCTCATCATCTTTGAAAAAATGGTTGAAATCGGTCGAATAGTTTTCGAGAAATCGCGTGCACAAAATCTGGAGAAAAAAAAATAAGAAGAAGAAGAAGAAACAGTACGAAAACAATAAGGTCTTCCGCTGGAAACGAAGACCTTAATAATAATAAAAAGAAACTGAAGAAAAACAAGAGGGTCTTCCGTTGGAAACGGAAGACCCTAATAATAAAAAACATTACAATCACTATAAGGTCTTCCGTTGGAAAAGGAAGACCTTAATAATAAAAAGAAACCGTAAAATAACAAGAGGGTCTTCCGTTGGAAACGTAATTACGTAACAAAGGAGTAAACAATTGTCATTTATAGATGTATAGTGTTTCGATGAATATAATTGCTTCTATAATGTATTACGAAATATTTCACACTTAAAAGTTATCATCAAAAGACTTTTAGCACCTTAATTCCCCTAATTACGTAACATATGAGATTTTTTTTTATCATATATTGATGCATAACTGGAAGATTAACATTTTTGCATTTTAAAAATATTACAAAATATTTCTCAGTAAAGTGCTCTCACTACTAAGTCATAAAGGTACTGACATTCCCATTTTTTACTGATAAACTTAGACATTTACTGACAATGTACTGACGGTACTGATAAACTTAGAAAAGTGCTGACAAACTTAGATAGTACTGATAAACTTAGAGAAGTTCTGACACTTTTTACTGACGGTACTAAAAAACTTAGAGAAGTACTGACAAGTACTGATAAGTACTGACACCATTGTTCTTACTCCTGCTAGAGCTTAAAAGGTGTAAAATTGTATTAAATAATGTATTTTTAATATAAAAAAGAATTAAACGATTATTAAACTTATTGATAACATTTTCCTTGAATGAAAATGTCAATTTTATATGTAATTTTATAAGTGAAGGAGAAATTGAGCCTTGTTTTTTGAAAAAAAAGAAACTGGTGGATTTTATAATATTTATGTTGTTAGCTTGAGTTTTGATAATTATTTAGAAACGAAAAGTCAGTAAAAAAAACATTGACACTCTTGAGCTGAACATCAATAAACTTGATCATCTATAACAACACCTAGTTATTAGCATTCAATCTACCCGTATTACCCATGCACGGATTTACGGGGGATCTGAACACCCCCCCCCCCCCC
>WFKH01010211.1:9702111-9712485 GCA_016163765.1 Magallana hongkongensis | reverse complement strand
TCTCTCTCTCTCCTGTCCGACAAACTGTACCAATGGTTGTATAGTGTTAACACGACTTTACCATGTCACAATACACCTTGTAATAGTTGATCTTTTTTTTAGCGCGGTAGGTTAGCCTTACGTTGTATCCCGCATCAAATTTTATGTACAAATGATTTTTTTTTACCTGTGATTAGCTGCATATGGCAAAACATATTGAATTAAAACATTAGGATGTTTTACGTCTTAAATTGAACATAAAAAACGTGGCATTCCGAGTCATTCGCAAACATCCAACTCCAATTCCACCACCTTCCTATTTGTACAACACAATTTCATGTGTAACAAATAAAGCCCCATATTACACTTTTTTTTTAATTATGACAATTTTTCTAATCATAATTTTTTGTTAACATTAAACAAATTAAATACAACAGACCCAGTTAATATTTCAAAATTAATATCAGTCTGTATAAACTTTACACTGTATCTAGGTAGCTTAATTAATTAATGGTGAAAAATGACATAAAAGAAAAAAGATCAGGTAAAATTTCATTCAGTAAGAGTAAGAAATATGGGGTCAGTACTTATCAGTAGTTGTCAGTACTTCTCTAAGTTTTTCAGTACTTCTCTAAGTTTATCAGTACTGTCTAAGTTTGTCAGTACTTTTCTAAGTTTCTCAGTACTGTCAGTAAAAACGTCAGTACTTTTCTAAGTTTATCAGTAATGTCAGTACATTGTCAGTAAATGTCTAAGTTTATCAGTAAAAAATGGGAATGTCAATACTTTTTTGACTTAGTAGTGTATGAAAAAAAGACTTCAGAACCCTTTTGGCCCCTAATTTGAGGGGCCAGTCCCTTTTTCTTGATGTCAAATGAATGGTCTTTTGATATTAAACATATTTTGTTCAACAAGTGTTTAGAAATTCGTTACCGTTCTTGAGCTATCTTGGAAAGAATGTTTTAGGGGCCGACCCTTTATCTCCTTACTGGGGCCAGAGAACGAAATTTTGAATGTTGAATATTGTTTAGAACATTATTCTAAGCATCTTTTATTCTATATTGCTTTTCAAAATATTTGTCCTTTTTGTGATATAAGTGATCGAAATTTTAGACTTCTGGCCCCCTTAAAACCCCTTATTACGTAACGCATGAATTTTTTTTTAATAATGAATAGTTAAATAACTTTAAGATTAACATTTTTGCTTCTTTATTATATTACAAAATATTTCTCAGTAAAGTGCTATGGAAAAAAGACTTCAGAGCCCTTTTGGCCGCTAATTTGAGGGCCCAGCCCCTTTTTCTTGATGTCAAATGAAAGGTCTTTTGATATTAAACATATTTTGTTCAACAAGTGTTTAGAAATTTGTTACCGTTCTTGAGCGTTCTTGAGCGAACGTTTTAGGGGCCGACCCCTTATCTCCTTATTGGGGTCACAGAACGAAAATTTGATGGTTGAATATTGTTTAGAACATCATTCTAAGAATCTTTTATTCTATATTGCTTTTCAAAATATTTGTCCTTTTTGTGATATAAGTGATTGAAACTTTGGACTTCTGGCCCCTTAAAACCCCTAATTACGTAATGCATGATTTTTTTTAATAATGAATAGTTAAATAACTTTAGGATAAACATTTTTGCTTCTTTAACATATTACAAAATATTTCTCATTAAAGTGCTATGGAAGAAAGACTTTAGAGACGTTTTGGCACCTAATTTGAGGGGCCAGCCCCTTTTTCTTGATGTCGAATGAAAGCTCTTTGAAAAAATAAATTTTAATTGCTCTACATGTCTTAACAAAATATTTTCGAGAAAAGAGATAATTAAAGAAAACCAGGAAAAATCACTACATTTTTTCTATCTCAATTTTCGGGTCCAGGCGAGCTTCGGCGCCTTTTGCGCCAGACATAAATGGCTCACTTTAGACAAAACTACAATCAATCGTTTGCAATTCCTGAAAATTTGAATTCGATATCTTTTATCGTTTAGAAGTTCGAACGACAAGCTGACCCTTTAAAAATCGCTAAAACGTCATTATCTCTGAAACGGACATGACGTCATCAAAACAAAAAATTTCCAATAAGGTTCAGATCAATATCTATTAGATCTGAAAGTTTCATAAAAATCGGCCGGGCAATTTCCGAGAATTCGCGTGCACAAAATTTGTAAGAAAAAAAGAGAAAAACTAGAGCTAAGCTCGTTGCAAAGCAACGAGTGGGTCTTCCGTTAATGTCGAAAGTAAAGCTAAAAGTTTCTCTAAGAAGCAGAGTTCTTAAACCAAGAAACATAAGTAATTAAAACAAAAAGAGAAAAAATCGAATTATTCTTAGTACGAGTAAACAAAATCCGAATGATTCTAAGTACGAATTAACAAAAACATTAATAATTTTAAGAACGACTTAACAAATACAAATCCGAATGTGTTCAAGTACTATTTAACTATTAATGAATTATTTTTGGTACGAGTTAATTTAACTTTTAACATAACACTATTTTCTTTACGAAGAATGTGGAGTCAAAATTTCCGGAAAAGTCAATTTTTAAACCCCTATATCTCTGTAATGCATCGTCCGATATTAAAACGGATTTCAGTTTTAAATTAAGCTTATTAAGCTCTTAACTTTGCTTTTGTGGTTCATAGCAAATTGTCGCTCACAAAAAAGTTATTATAAAAAGACTTTGTAGCCCTTCTGGCCCCTAATTTGATTGGTCAGCCCCTTTTTCTAAATATCAAATGAAAGGTCTCGCAAATATAAACATATTTTGTTCAACAAGTGTTCACAAATTGTTACCCGTTCTAGAGATATCCGAACAACTGTGGTTAAGGGTCCGACCCTTCAACTCCTTACTGGGGCCACCAACAATTTTTTTTTAGGTATCATATTGTTAAGAACTTTTTTCTACAATACTTTTCAAAATATTTCTCCTTATCTTTATATTAATCATCAGAGTTTTGGACTTCTGGCCCCTTGAAATCCCTAATTACGTAACATATTACTTAGTTATGGTACTGTATAGATAAACAACTGTACGATGAACATTTTTGCTACTATAATTATAATTAATAACAATTTTTTTTTCAGTAAAGAGTTATTATAAAAAGACTATAGAGCCCTCTTGGCCCCTAATTTGAGGGTCCAGCCGCTTTTTCTTGATATCAAATAAAAGGTCTCATAAATATAAACACATTTTGTTCAACAAGTGTTCAGGAATTGTTAACCGTTCTAAAAATATCTGAACAACTGTGTTTTAGGGGCCGACCCTTAAACTCCTTATTGGGGCCTCAAACAATTTTTTTTAGGTAGCATATTGTTAAGAACATTATTCAAAGCATTTTTTGTTCTTCAATGCTTTTCAAAATATTTCTCCTTTTCTAGATATTAATGATCAAATTTTTGAACTTCTGGCCCCTTGAAACCCCTAATTACGTAATATATGACTTATGTATGGTACTATAGTGATAAACAGCTGTACAATACACATTTTCGCCTCTATAATTAATAACAAATTATTGTTCAGTAAAGAGTTATTGCAAAAAGACTTTAGAGCCCTCTTGGCCCCTAATTTGAGGAGCCAGCCCCTTTTTCTTGATTGCGAATGAAAGCCCGTGAAAATTGAAACAACTTTTGGATTACATATTTTAACAAAATATTTATACATCAAAAGATATTACAAAAAATGTTCGAAAATTTCGTGAAAAAATTTGGTGCTAATTTTTAGGTTCAGGCGAGCTTCGAGGCCTTGAGCAATTTTCATAATTGGAAGCATGGGGGTACAACTACAGACATTAATCTATAATTCCCTGAAAATTTCAAGCTTCTATCTTGATTAGTTTCAGAGGAGATGCGTGGACAAAATGACCCTTAAAAATTTACAAAATCGTCAATATCTGAAATCGAAAGTGATGTCATCATTTTAAAATTTCATAATATGTAGCGCCGATGGTGCTCTATTAGTCCTGAAAATTTCGTGCAAATCAGTTAAATAATATTTGAGAAATTGCGCTTCAAAAAAGTCAGAAAAAGAAAAAAAAAGAATAATAAAGAAAAAGAAACCGTAGAATAACAAGAGGGTCTTCCGTTGGAAACGGAAGACCCTAAATAAAGAAAAAGAAACCGTAGAATAACAAAAAGGTATTCTGTTGGAAACGGAAGACCCTAATAATAATAGGGAAGAAGAAACCGAACAAAAACAATAAGGTCTTCCGTTGGAAACGGAAGACCTTAATAAAGAAAAAGAAAACGTAGAATAACAATAGGGTCTTCCGTTGGAAACGGAAGACCCTAATAAACCTGAAAAAGAAACAATAGAATAATAGAAGGGTTTTCCGCTGAGACGGAAGACCCTAACTAAATGTGATCTCGTTGCGATTTTTCATAAGATGAGATAAGATGAAATTTTGACTGAAGTTTAAATC
Organism: Magallana hongkongensis; assembly: GCA_016163765.1. Taxonomy (NCBI): domain Eukaryota; kingdom Metazoa; phylum Mollusca; class Bivalvia; order Ostreida; family Ostreidae; genus Magallana; species Magallana hongkongensis. Next base: position 9,708,090 of record WFKH01010211.1, on the reverse strand, counting down.
AAGTTGGTGTCACGTTAACTTGATTTAAATGACTTTGAAAGTTTCGAAAATCTTATTATTCATCCAATCATTTTGAAAAGAATGTCATCAAACGCAGAAATGCAAGATCATTACAAAAATCATGTTTTAAAATTAGTTTGAGGTCATTTTAACACGATTAAATTAGTTTAAAATTTTTGAAAAATTTAAATTTCATCCAATCAAATCGGGAAGGATATTAAACACAGAATAGCAAGCGCAACTTAGATATCATGTTTTAAAATTAGCCTGGGTCATTTTAACATAATTTAAATAGATTTAAAAATTTTAAAACATTTAAATTTCATCTAATCAGTTCTAAAAATATGTCATCAGACGCAGAATTGCAAGCACAACTGGGATATCATGTTTTAAAATTAGTATTAAGACATTTTAACATGATTTGAATAAATTTAAATTGTTGAAAATTTAAATTTCATCCAATCAATTCCAGAAAGATCTCATCCGACGCAGAATTGCAAGCGCAACTTAGATAACATGTTTCTAAATTAGTCCAATGTCATTTTAACACGATTAAAATGAGTTTAAAATTTTTGAAAAATTTAAATCTAATCCAATCAATTCCAGAAAGATTCCATTAAGCGCTAAATTGCAAGCACAAGCTAGATATCATGTTTCAAAACTAGTTTGAGGTCATTTTAACACGATTTAAATGAGTTTAAAATTTTTGGAAAAATTTAAATTTCATCCAATCAGTTCGAAAAAGATGTCATCAGACGCAGAAGTGCAAGCGCAAGTTTGATATCATGTTGTAAAATTAGTCTGAGGTCATTTAAACACAATTTAAATGAGTACAAAATTTTTGAAAAATTTAAATTTCATTCAAATTCTTCGAAAAAGATGTCATCAGACGTAGAATCGCAAGCGCAACTTAGATATCATGTTTAAAATTAGTCTGATGTCATTTTAACACGATTTAAATGAGTTTAAAATTTTTGAAAAATTCAAATTTCATCCAATCAATTCGGGAAAGATGTCAACCGACGCAGAATTGCAAGCGCAACTTAGATATCATGTATTAAAACTAGTCAGATATCATTTTAACACGAATGAAATGAGTTTAAAATTTTTGAAAAATTTAAATTTCATCCAATCAATTCGAGAAAGATGTCATCAGACGCTTAATTGCAAGCGCAAGTTAAATATCATGTTTCAAAATTAGTTTGAGTCATTTTAACACGATTTAAATGAGTTTAAAATTTTCAAAAAATTTAAATTTCATCAAATCAATTCGAAAAAGATGCGATCAGAATTGCAAGCGCAAGTTTGATATCATGTTTTTCAAATTAGTATGAGGTCATCTTAACACGATTTAAATGAGTTTAAAATTTTTGAAAAATTTTAATTTCGTCCAATCAATTCGAGAAAGATGTCAACCGACGCAGAATTTATCATTCCTCAAAATGTTCAGTATTAAATCTTTTATCCTTTTTAAGGAGATGAGTTGAGAAGGAAAAATTCGTTCCAATTTTTTGACCTATAGTTTGATCCTAGCTAGCTTTCTTATTCGGAATTTCCGGAAAATAATTTTTCCTGGAGCGACTAGACTAGCATATCCTCTATCATTCCTGAAAATGTTAGCTTTCTATCTTCACTCGTTTCTGAGGAGTTGCGTGGAGAAGAAGTCAAGGAAAAAAAACAAAATGGCGGATAAGTCCGAACTGGAAATGATTTTTGCAAAATCGAAAATGGGGTATAAACTTCAAATGATAATACATCGATGCTTAAAATTTCATGAAAATCGGAAGACCCATCTTCAGAAATCTTCTGCACAAAAATTGTAAAGAAAAAAAAAAGAAAAAAATAATAAACCTGAAAAAGAAACAAAAGAATAATAGAAGGGTCTTCCGCTGAGACGAAAGACCCTAATAAAAAGAAATAGAATAACAAGAGTGCAACGGAAGACCCTAACTAGAGAAAAGCTCGTTGCACAGCAACGAGTTGGTCTTCCGTTAATGTCGAAAGTAAAGTTCGAAGTTCCTGTAAAAAGCAGAGTTCTTAAACTAATAACAAAAGTAACTGAAACAAAAAGATAAAAAAATCGAAAATTCTTGGTACGACTTAACAAAATCCGAATGATTTCAAGTACGAATTAACAAAACCTGAACGATTTCAAGAACGAATTAACAAAAAAATCCGAATATGTTCAAGTACGACTTAACAATTTTCGAATTATTTAAGGTACGAATAATTTAACTTTGAACTTAAGACTATTTACTTAACCCAGAATGCGGAATCAAAATTTCCGGAAAAATCAATTTTCAAACCCCAATATCTCTGTAATGCATCGTCCGATTTAAAAACGGCTTTCAGTGCTAGCAACGAGTGGGTCTTCCGTCCGATATCTCATAAGAAGCGATGATATGAGATTTTAACTGAGATTTAGATATGTCTTGTTTCATTTTATTTCGATTTAAATGAATTAGAAAAATTCGAAAATCCTATAATTCATCCAATGATTTTAAAAAAAGATGTCAGCAGACGCAGAATTGCAAGTGCAACTTAGATATCATGTTTTAAAATAAGTCTAAGGTCATTTTAACAAGAATTAAATGTGTTTAAAATTTTCAAAAAATTTAAATTTCAATCAATACAATCAATACAATCAATTCGGGAAAGATGTCATCAAACGCAGAATTGCAAGCGCAATTAGATGTCATGTTTTAAAATTAGTCTGAGATAGTTTTAAAAGGAGTTAAATGAGTTTAAAAAAAATTTAAATTTAAATTTCGTCCAATCAACTTAAAAAAAAATCATCAGACGCAGAATTGCAAGCGCTACTTAGATATCATTTTTAAAATAAGTCTAAGGTCATTTTAACACCATTTAAATGAGTTTAAAATTTTCAAAAAATTTAAATTTCATCCAATGAATTCGAAAAAGATGTCATCAGACGCAGAATTGCAAGCGCAACTTAGACATTATGTTTTAAAATAAGTTTAAGGTCATTTTAACACCATTTAAATAAGTTTAAAATTTTCCAAAAATTTAAATTTCATCCGATTAATTCGGGAAAGAAGTCATCAGACGCAGAATTGCAAGCGCAACTTAGATATCATGTTTTGAAATTAGACCGAGATAGTTTTCACACGATTTAAATGAGTTTAAAAAATTCTAAAAATTTAAGTTTCATCCAATCAATTCGAGAAAGATGTCATCAGACGCAGAATTGCAAGTGCAACTTAGATATCATGTTTTAAAATATGTCTAAGGTCATTTTAACACGAATTAAATGTGTTTAAAATTTTCAAAAAATTTAAATTTTATCCAATCAATTCGAGAAAGATGTCATCATACGCAGAATTGCAAGGGCAATTAGATATCATGTTTTTAAACTAGTCTGAGATAGTTTTAAAACGATTTGAATGAGTTTAAAAAAAATTAAAAAATTAAATTTCGTCCAGTCAACTTGAAAAAAGATTTCATTCGACGCAGAATTGCAAGTGCAACTTAGTTATCATGTTTTAAAATGAGTCTGAGATAGTTTAATTTAAATGAGTTTAAAATTTTTTAAAAATTTAAATTTTATCCATTCAACTCGGAAAATATGTCATCAGACGCAGAATTGCAAGCGCAACTTAGATATCATGTTTTAAAATAAGTTTAAGGTCATTTTAACACGATTTAAATAAGTTCAAAATTTTCAAAAAATTTAACTTTCATCCAATCAATTCGAGAAAGATTAAAACAATTCAAAAAAGATTTCATTAGACGCAGAAGTGCAAGCGCAACTTAGATGAAATGTTTAAAATTAAGTCTCAGTCATTTTAACACGATTTAAATGAGTTTAAATTTTTTGAAAAATTTAAATTTCATTCAATCAATTCGAGAAAGAAGTCATCAGACGCAGAATTGCAAGCGTAACTTAGATATCATGTTTTAAAATTACTCTGAGGTCATTTTAACACGATTTAAGCGAGTTTAAATTTTTGGAAAAATTTAAATTCCATTTAAACAATTCGAAAAAGATTTCATCAGACGCAAAATTGCAAGCGTAACAGATATAATGTTTAAAATTAGGTCTCAGTCATTTTAACACGATTTAAAGGAGTTTAAAATTTTTGAAAAATTTAAATTTCATCTAATCAATTCGAGAAAGATGGAAGACCCTAATAATATGTAAAAAGAAACCGAGAATAACAATAGGGTCTTCCGTTGGAAACGGAAGAGCCTAACTAGAGCAAAGCTCGTTGCAAAGCAACGAGTGGGTCTTCCATTAACGTCGAAAATAAAGCTAGAAGTTCCTCTACAAAATACATATACGTTTTCAATTTCATCAACAAATTCAAATTTTTGAAAAATTTGATTCACTTCCGGTTTCAACCGTAAGTGACGGATTTTCATTTGCAGCCTTATTACAAAGGTAAATTGACAAATGTATTATCACGAAACATTTTTAGCCTCTATCTTAAATCGTTTTTGAGAAACACCGCGGACAAAATTACTTTTTTAAAATTTTAAAAATAATGTAACGTAAACAGGAAAGTGACATTGTCATAAAAACTTTGACGTCTTTGAGGCATAATAGTTGCACATAATCTCTGAAAGTTTCATTTAAATCGGTTGAAAACTTTTTGAGTTATGAAGCCGAAAAGGAGTCAGAAAAAAAAAGAAAAAGAAAAAAAATAATAAAAAGAAACCGAAGAATAACAAGAAACAATAGAATAACAAGAGGGTCTTCCGTTGGAAACGGAAGCCCCCATTAATAAAAAGAATAACAATAAGGTATTCCGTTGGAAACGGAAGACCTTAATGAAAAGAAACAATAGAATAACAAGAGGGTCTTCCGTTGGAAATGAATGTACATGTTAAAATGTCATTTATCATATCAAAACAAGCATTTCAAAACTGACCCTATTCGGTACAAAGAAAATGACTTCCTAAATTAAGATGAATACAGTTTGTTAAATAATTAAGAATATTTAATAAACTAAATCATTTAAAGATCACAACTTTTAAACTCTCCATTTCTTTAAGATATGGAATATGGTTGTTACTTAGGGTACCTAAAGGCATCTCTATTCTCCCCAAAACAACAAAGAGAACTTAATTTTCATACATAAAGAATATATTCGATCCCAATCTATTTAAATGTTTTCCTTGTTAAAAAAAAATTGAGAAAAACCAGCTATAATATTGAAAAGAAAGCATATGTAATTTAACACATGAAGCAAAAATAATGATTTCAGTATGGTATCCGTTTACCTGTTTAAAAATGGAGAAAAAATGTGAAATGTAGGCAGAGTTATTCATCAATTCTTTATCATTTGTAAATTATTTGCAGGGATACACCATCATAAAATTGGAATCTTGATTACTTTTCTTGTAGCAAGCCTGTTTTGCATTTTAGTTAAACCTGATCTGAAACAAATATATGTAACTAGATACGATCTCGTTACGAGTAACGAGTAGGTCTTCCGTTCAATATGTTAAACGATACGATTAAAATATTAATGAAATTTCAGAATTCCCCCTCAACCCCTTTCCTTTCAGGTAATGTATACGATTGTCAATATCCTGTACAATGCTTAACAAAGTGTTTTGCTTTTTCACATACAGCACATTAAAGATTTAAGATTTTAGTGCCTTAAAATCCTTAATTATGTCATCAATGGGTGTGGCAATGAGTTTTACAAACTGATATTGTTACGATCAACAACTTTGCTTCTTTAATGCATTACAAAATCTTGATCATTTTTTTGATATCTGTAATAGAGTTTACGAGTGTCTTGGTCCCTAATTTAAGGAGCCAGCCTCTTTTTCTTGAATTCATTCGAAAGGTCTCACGAATACTCACATGTTTTGTTCTTACACCTATCTAAAATTGTTGTTCATTTTTGAGATACAAATGATTGAATAATTTAGGGGCCAGCCCTCTAGATCCTTCATGGGGACAAATATTAGTTTTTTGATTAGTGGAATCGATTTGAATCATCAATG
>WFKH01010211.1:9675226-9689555 GCA_016163765.1 Magallana hongkongensis | reverse complement strand
GGGGGGGGGGGGGGCAACACGGCAATTAGTTTGTTTTTACAATAAAACGATTGACCATACAGAAGATCTACAAAAGTGATCAAGTGACCGCTAGAATCTAAACAAAACTTGTTTAAAAATTCATGTGAATATTCTTAAAAATAATCACTGAATCCCTTAATTCCGCACAAATCTTTTATCGTGCCAGCAACTACCGCATACATGTAACATTGTAACACGGAACTTTGATTTCAATTCGATTTGATTTTTTAAACTGCCTTGAACACTTGGAGAATGTTTGATTTTTCGAATTCACTTTTACTTTGTATACCTTGCTAAATGTTTGTACAACTTCAAGAAAACTTCTTTTACTTTCTGCACTATTTTGTGTTGGTCGAAGATTAATTCCCACACCAGTCAATATATACATATAATACTGGTTGATCAGGCAAGGTGTGAATATTGTCTCAAAAGTGTTGAAGTCTGTAAAAAGTTCCAGCATTAATAAACGGAAATAATCATGGGTAAATATATTAATCTTTAGTAGAAACACAAGTTGATTTTACATGTACCGGTCAAAATCTCGGCGTTGTAATGTATTTAATCTTTTAAATATACAATTGGCCTTGCATATTTAGATTCGGAATAATATCTTACTTTTATTCCATTGATGGTCAAGTTTCTATCTGATTTCATGCACTATCGTTTAAACCAATGCTAAATCAACTGTACAAGTTACGTTTTTGAAAACCTTACGTCTCTAGTGTCCACACGTCAGAGCAAGCCTTACATGATTATAAACATCATTTCCATAATTACATTTACAAAAAAGGAGGACGATATCATTACTGTAGCAACAGTTATTTTATTGGCTACGGCAATTTAACAAATTAAAAGAGGAAAAGGGTAAACAGACGCGTATACGGACAAGTCTTTGGGTTCAAAGAAGAACTGTGCACGGTGCACACATTGCGCTGCTGCATGAATCGTACCTAGAAGACCCTAGTGCCTTTAAAAAGTGTAACGATGGATCAGCAATGCTTTGCAGAGTTATTGGGTCTTAAAACTCCTCACATAGCATGTGCTCACTCAAATCTACCCACATGTACGGTTTGACATAAATAGATTAACATTAGGGTTAATGATTTTCATTTGCTATGATACAACGGTCAGCTAAGTCTTGCATTAGGAAAAACGAGCAGTGCTCTATTCGTAATTTTGACTTGCAAGGCTTGCAAAAACGTGTATTAAGGGCGTACACACGGCAAGGAAAGAACTTAAGTTTTAAGACTTGTAAGGCAAGCCTTTTAGTGTGTACCGGCCCTAAGATAAATTTATCGTTTCATCTTAAACCAATATAGTTGAATTGAAAATAAAACAAACAATTAAATAGTGGTGTTCGTACAAATTATCAATAAACACGCAAGTGTGATAAGGTAGAAGCACAAGAAGCTACCGCGGATCACTTGTCCACTCGCGCGGAATCCCTCGGCCATGTGCAAGGGATGATCATCATCTTTGTGGGGTTTTTGTGTTCTTAAACATTATTTGTACAGTTTTTAGAATATTTTAGACTTACAAACCCACCATTGATCTATGTCTGACGATGCTTCTGATTTGGAATAATACCGCTTTTATTAATTTTCAGTTTTCTTTATTTACACCCTATCGTTTAATAAAATCAATTTAAGATGAATAAACTTTTATGGCTAAAAATTAAAACAGTTCTTGTGTTTGCTGCTAAATAAACTCATCTATGTAAACGCGAATCGTGTGTATTAGATAACCGCTGACCGCTAGGTAGTCCAGCCGCGACTGTTCTCCTCGGCCGCGGACGAGGAATGGATTACGCTCAGAACCCAGGAAGATTTGAAATGCTTGCGGTATAATGACTAAAATGTATTAAATAGATTTTTTTTACTTAAAACCCACATTTGATCTATGTCTGATTATGCTTCAGTTCGGGAATGACATTGCTTTCATAAATTAACAGAACTATTTATTAATTAACTCTCTATCGTAGAACAATAAACTTTTATATGTATTAAAATTAAACACAAATCTGTGTTTGCGGCTAAATAAACCCATCTGTGTAAGACGCAAATTTTGTGTAGTAGATACCGCTGACCGCTAGGTAGTCCAGCCGCGATCGATCTCCTCGGCCGCGGGCGAGGGATAGGTTACGTAATGGTACACACACACACAGCTCAGATCCCAGATTTCAAATGCATGCAGTAAAATAACTAAAATATATATCATAGAAGTTATTTTTTTTTAATCCGTAATTTGAGTTTTACTAGAAAAGAAAAATAATGTTTATATTTTCTGTTTCTCGTTTTTAAAGGATTGTTCACTATAAGAACTTAACAAAAATGACTTATAGTCCACAGATAAAAGCATGTATACATTAAAAAAATCTTTTTCTTATGATTTCAGGCATCCCGTATAAACCGGTATTCTTTCTATGATAACTTTATGTCATTTGTACGCACCAAGACTTTCGTTAACTTTGCCAAATTGCCGCGAGTACTGGTCTACACTTATTACTTTTTACCCTCATATTAAGCACTACCCGAACACAAAAATAGTTTTATGAGATTAACTAGATCACAAACAACATTTTTGCAGCAGCCATATCGAAAAATAACCGATTTAGAGTTTTAAAGCAAAGACTTTTAAGGGATCTAGATCCCTAATTATAGGGGCCAACCCCCTTTTTAGGTATCAAATGAAAGCCCTTAATATTTTGCACAACTTTTGTTCTATATGTATTTAGAAAATATTTAAAACTAAAAAGTTATGAAGCAAAAATATCAGCAAAGTTTAGCATTTTTTGAAACATAAATTTCAATTTGATTTTTAAGTAGAATTCGTGGGTTAATCAAACAAATAAAACGAGGAGGACAACGTTCAAGATGTCTACATTAAAGATTTGTAATTTAAAACTACTTGCCACGGATCAGCTCGGAGCCTTTGCAGGTACACGAGACCCATTAAAAAATATTTAAAGGGGAATAACTCGAAACCGGAAGTAGAGATTTCAAAGTTGTTTGTGCTATAGTGAGCTATTGACATTTCTAATGGACCCTGAAAATTTGAATAAAGTCGGATGACAAACAAGCGAGATATTAAGGTTTAAAGAAACGTATAGAAGAAAAAGAAGGAAGAAAAATAATAATGAAGAATTTCCAACAGAATCAGTACAAGGTCTTCCGTTGGAAACGGAAGACCTTAATAATGATTTCGGTAGTAGTTTGGAATCGATTTCACTATAAAAAACACTTTGAAACGACTATTGAAACACAAAGTACATTATAATTAAAATGCTTTCACCCTTTTAGAATTATCAAATTGTTCAAGATTTGACCAAAAAAAATACGTTTTATAAATTTTTGGAAATGTATATTTGTTATAATTGTCCAGTTATCTAAGAAGAATAAGCTAATCCAACAATGAAATAATCCATTTCCATGATTAACAGTTTATATAATTTCATTTATGATATTTCTACACATTTTCTTTGGATTTAAGAATAACATGCATGCAAACAATTTTGGAAATTCTTCCATTGCATATATTTAAACAACACAAGTGACAATTTTAAAACGGGTAGAAATTAATTATAAAACACATCTCAGCTTAGAGAAATGTAAGTGAAATGTGAAATGTGAGAAATCAGTATGTGAGAAAATGTTCAATTTTTCACGCGATATATTTTTTGTTTGTTCTTCTTAGAGCATCGTTACTCCCGTAAGGTCACAGATCAATTCGCGCTTAATCGGCAATTGAAAAGTGATTGGCCAACGCAATACTATTGTGTATTAAAATATTTCTTTTATTAAAGTAACTCTCCAAAATATCATATACATGTATATATAAAATGTTGTCATGTATTGCAAGTACAAAGAACTGGGTACGGTAAACAGCAAAATCGGCCCTGTTTTCAAACTTAATGAAATTTTAAGTAAAATATTTGGAGAATTAAACTGTTTCAAAACAGATTGATTTTTGAAAATATCTTTTACGGTTTCCATATAATAGTTTTCTAAACATAGCAGTGTTTATAGCTATTAAGTTAACCAATAACGTCATGACGTCATTAAATGTATTGACGACGTTCTTCAAATAAAAATTACTGACAGGATGTGCTGGTATATAATGTAATAAAGATATGTTCGATCCATTATTTCTTTGCCTTTTTCAGTAAAAAATTAATTATGTTTCATGTGATATAAATTCAAACATCATCATCATAATAGTTTGCATTCTCTCACCAGAGGTCAAGTTACGCAAATTACGCTTACACCTCTGTCAACGCCCAATGTACAAAAGTAATGTACAAACTGGGACGATGAGCAAAATGTATTTAAAATCAATGTAATTTTTTTTAAAAGCATGATAATAAACAAATCAATTAAAATGTATAATGCATGTGAACATCTTTCTTTCAAAGTTACTGTAAGAGCTTTTTAGCCGAAGTAAAAGTTAAAAACTGCATGATGACTTTATCCAGTTTGATGGATTTTTGAAACATTGAAAGGACAGTTTTTGCCCGTTCTAGATTCATCGCTGGTTTTGTAGAAATCAGCAGCAGTGTCAACTTCTATAATCTTATAAACTCGCCCACAATGTGTTTGCCGTTTATTGTCCTCTCTTTAAGATGATTAGACAGAAGAATGAAAACAGCAATACCACGTGCTTGCCATCCTTGTTTTGAGCATGTGACACTATTTCTCCAGTGTTGACAGAAGTGTAGGCTATCCAAGTAATAGCTTTTCAAAAAGCTTGCTTGACTAAAAAAATAATTCAAGGGCTGCCGTATCTTATGGCATGAATTTTAAATTTTCGCTGTTGTTCATAAATTCATAAACGGAACTTGCAGATTCAAGTAGAAAATTCAGTCTTTTTCTTCGATCTATAGCGCCATCATGTACATGTATATTATTTGAAATTAGTTTATTTCATTATTTCAAATTTATTTGAAGTGTACATGTATCAAAAAATTGCATATAAGCTTGAAAGATAAAGCACTTTAATTGTATTTGTTTTATTAAGATGGAAAATCTTAAGCCTTTTTAGCATTTTCAACCATATAGGAAAGTAATAGGAATGGTTTTTGTTTTTCAAATATTCATAAAGCTGCATGTCTACACACGGTGTGATCTGGGGTTTTCCCATGATCCCGTCCACTAATCGGAACGCGAAAATTATTAATTCATGTGATTCATCGCGCGAAGACCTGCTTTTAAACTACTTAACACTCAAAGGATGAGATCTCCTATGCTTTGAATAAACACTTGCATACTTGGCTACTAATTGATTAATATGCATTTAGTAAGACACGCAAGTTATATCTTTTCAAGATGAATGAAATCGATCAATTGATGAAAAATCGGCGATTTCACTACTTCGGTAAATATTCCAGCGACATGAATATATATTTGACAATGTTTTAATCTGAACTGATTATTTTTTGTTAATAATGATAATCCAACACCAATTATTACCTACTTCTACCGTATTAGATAGTTTAGATCGATCAAGAAATAATTAACGCAAGTACTAATAAGACATCCATGAATGATGTAAAAAAGTATTTAATGCATTTCCTAAAATTAAAGTTGTCACGTAAAAAGCTCAACACAGCTAGATATAACATTAGTTTGATTTCCTACATTCTTACGCAAAATGTTGTATTTTTTTATGATACTGTATAATTAAATTCTACCTTGTAATACTTTTAAAAATTGGTGTGGTGGTTTTGTGTGCATAAATTATGTGTATTTATTTATTTATTTATTTATTTATTTATTTATTTATTTATTTATTTGTGTCCATGTTTTATTCATACTTCCCCTATTTGTGTTTACTTGTCGTATGGAGGTTTTATCCTTTGATTATAGTATAGCCCGTCCGAGTTAGGTGCGCCCGGGTCTATAGTACCCTACCAAGATTTGTTGTTTTTTAAGTACTTTGAATATTATGAGGTGATAATTATTAAAGTCCGGAGGGCTTTATGATAGATTTGATCACGCATCGATCGAAATTATCACCTCATAATATTCAAACAATGATTCTTTCTTACTTATATTTATATGAGTTTCAGGAATGATTAAATATTTGAATATAAATAAGCAAAACCCACTTGCGCCCTAACTATACGTCCTTTGAATTTACTGAACTGTATAGTACAAAATCACAGTAATCACAGGCAGATACACTGAAAAATGTTGATAATTTATAATATGTAACCCCTAGACAGTCCCCTTACAGAGACTAATGACATACATGTACTTTAGTAAATATACTGGGCGCTTAAAATAGATGCACATAGAAATAATCACTATTATTTTTATTTTGTTAAGTTTGATTCAATTACTTCAACAGGATTGGCAAACATTCAGTGTCTGATTTACTGATATTTCCAATAATTTTGTTCCAAATACAAATGTATAAAGATCTATACAAATATCGTGTCTTGAATCTGTCTTCTGATTTGATAATAAAACTGTTTTGAAATTTTAAATGTATCTGTACAAACTCTTTTTTCTCTCTCTCTTTCTCAGCTACTTTATGACGTCATTTGTTTACACTTGTGACGTCATTCATGTAGAGTACAACGGCACACAAATAACTTCATATTCATTTAATAGCAAATTTTAAGAAATGTTAAGGTTTCTTAATTAATATTTCTCATTATATCCATCATAAAATCAATATAGTATATTTGTTTTTACAACACAACAATGTAGACCATTTTATATGCAATACACTGTATGCATTTGTGAGTAATTCAAATACACTGTGTCTAACGCCTAATAAACTAAAAAAAAAATTCTCCAATTTCTCCATGGAACAGTTTTCATTTTCTTTAATTTAAGTCAATTGTCAACGTAAGTCGATTTTGACATTTAAGTATTTATTTAGGTATTGTCATATTAAAGAAACTCATCTTACGTCTTAGCTGACCAATGAAAACATCCATTTTTTGTTCAACTTGAAAAAAGAAAATAATAAAAAAAAATAAAGTGGCCGCAGTCTTGTACATAATTTTTTCCGTTTTTATGTTAATAAGCAGTCTAAAATCGTGCTATTCTGAAATTTTGGTGTATGTACTCGAATGCGGCCTTATAGAAATATGAGATCAAACATTACAAAATACTATATATTTTACAAAATCCGTAAACAAGGTCCGGTTTCGGAGTTTACAATTACCAAACGCACGTGAATTTTAGCAAACGAAAAATATTTTCATACATAGAGTGTCCCACATAAATTATTTCGGCAAACATTTTAAAGATATCGTGTGTTTGATTTTTCTCATTTCGACAGGGCCGAATTGTTATACTTAGCGTACCCAGTTCTTTGTGATATTACGAAATTTATGTTGTCAAAATGAAAAGTACCATCAAAGTTATTGTCTGTTGTACTCTAAATCAAATCTTATCATTTTATATTTACTATAAGTATATGATATTAATTTTATAAAATCGGATTAATAGACCCGTTGTCGTAAGTTGCTATACAGGTTGCATTTATCAATCAACGGTAGCAGAAATCTATAGTGTGCTTACATAGTTGATTATGTTTGGCGTAAGACATTGATATCAAAAATTGACATTCCAAAAGTTAGCTCTCGCATGGGGAAAGTGGGTAGTGGTTAGCTTTATTGATCGATCTAAGGTTTAAACGTTGATCTTTTGACATGGAAATCAATAGGGATGATATTTAAGCTATAACAAATGTTGATATAAAAGTTAATTACGGACAGACAATCAGACGGACGGACAGATCAATGCCCCCCCCCCCTTTCAGTGAAAGTGGGGGATAATTTTTATTTCAATTGTGGTTGTGTTTCAATAGTGGTTAGAAAGTGATGTTTATAATAATTTGGATTGCGTACATAAGAACTCTAAAGATGATATAAAAAGATGCTTGCGTTTCTGATTGACAACATCTTTGTAGTTTTTGGAAATCAGGTTTTCCAACAATATTTTGGAATTATCATGGATACCAATTGCGCTCCATTGTTAGCAGACCTATTTCTATATTCATATGAAGCATAATTTATTCAAAGATGTGTTCATAAACAAAAGAAATAACTGTGGCCTTAAACTCGATATTTAGGTATATCGACGACGTATTATCAAATAACAATTGTTACTTCCATTCTTACGTCAACTCGATATACCCCAGTGAACTTGAAATAAAATATACCACAGAGTCTGAGTCATCTGTTTCATTTTTAGATATTTTAATTAAATTAATTATAAAACAAATCTCAGTGTAGAGAAATGTGTTTTTTGTTTGTTCTCCTTAGAGCATCGTAAACCCCGGAACGTCACAGAGCAACTCGCGCCAAATCGGCAATCGAAAAGTGATTGGCCAACAAAATAATATTGTCTATTAAAATATTTCCTTTATTAAAGTAATTCTCCAAAATAGCAAATATATATAAAATGTTGTCATATATTGCAGGTACAAATTTGTAATATTACGAGATTTATGTTGTCAAAATGAAGAGTACCATCAAAAGTATTGCCTGTTGTACTCTAAATCAAAAGAATATTATATATCTTCAATAAGTATATATAAGTTTATAAGTATATATAAGTATATAAGTATGAATATTAATTTCATAAAATCAGATCAATAGATCCGTCGGTGACAGTGGCAATACAAGTTGCATTTTTCAATCAACGGTAGTTGAAAACTATAGTGTGCTTACATAGTTGCTTATGTTTGGCGTATGAAATTGACATCAAAAATTGACATTCCAAGAGTTATCTTTCACGTGGGGAAGGTGGGTAGTGCTTAGCTTTATTGATCGATCTAAGGTTTAAACTTTGAACTTTTGACATAAAAATAAATAGGGATCATATTTATGTTATAGCAAATGTTGATATAAAAGTTAATTACGGACAGACAATCAGACGGACGGACAGACCCAAATCAATATCCCCCACTTTCAGTGAAAGAGGGGGACAATATTTATTTCAATAGTGGTTGTTTTTCAATAGTGGTTACAAAGTGATGTTTATAATAATTCGGATTGCGTACATACTCTGAAGATGATATAAAAAAAGATGCTTGCGTTTCTGATTGACAACATCTATGTAGTTTTTGGAAATCAGGTCTTCCAACAATCTGTTGCAATTGCCATGGGTACCAACTGCGCTCTATTGTTAGCAGACCTTTTTCTATAATTATATGAAGCAGAATTTATTCAAAGACTTGTACATGAAAAAAAGAAATCACTTGCTGTGACCTTCAACTCGACATTTAGGTATATCGACGACGCATGTCAAATAACCATTGATACTTCCATTCTTACGTCGACTCGATATATCACAGTGAACTTGAAATAATAGTTACCACAGAGTCTAAGTCATCTGTTTCATACTGTAAAACGAGAAAATTTGGCGCTTACGTATTTTAGCGCAAACGCAAGTGCCAGTAGATTGGCGCAATTATATTTTAGCGCACGCACCTTTTCTTTAAAAAAGAATACAAAAAATGTTCTTGTTTGACAAACGATCACGCCCAAATTTAGTTCTGTGTTCACTCAAGCACGTAAACACAACGACTTTGATTTCTATCTCGCATGCACGGTAAACTGTCGTTGAGAACAATACACTTACTTTTGTGTAAATCGTCAGTACGTAGATATGAAATCTTCATTTATTGGCGATGATGTGTAATTTTTGTTGGTAAACAAATTTGAGTTATCGGACTTTGAATTTAACGTGTCGACTTGGATAACACTAGAAGAGTCCCGAAACTAAAAGTGAAATCGAATGCTACATTTACCATGAGTTTCGATCACCATGAGCGAATCTTTTTCACAGTAATTTTACATTAAAATAACACAAAAAGAGGTATCGTCTTGTTATCTTTATATCCACTAATCAGAGATCAAAGAAATTATGATTAATCATGTATTGTCAGCGTTAACGCCACGCTTAATCACATTTTCACCTCGAGGCGCTAAATGGAGGTAGCATGGGGAGAATCCCAATTTTCAAGGTGCTAATGAGAGATATTAAAAAGCAATTAAAATTGAATTAATTAATCCATGTTTAGGCACTTATACCCGATAACCCATACCGTTTACCTATGTCATTGTTTAAACAAACAGAATCGACGGCATCTGATATTACGTAAACGAACACTTATATATAGCATTAAAAATGGACTGACGTTATTGTTTTGCAACTTGAAGAAATTTAATACATATGGAAAATCGTTGGCGCACTATTAATTTTAGCGCTCAGAGGCAGTTGCGCCAAAGGCGCTAAAATTTGTAGTGCGTCATATTTTCTCGTTTTACAGTATTTAGATATTTTATTAGAAAAAGACATTTATGGTAACCTAACAACAAAACTTTATGATAAACGTGATGACTTCAACTTTTCTATCGTCAACTTTCCTTACTTACGTAGCAATATACCTTCATTACCTGCATATGGAGTATATGTCTCTCAGTTGATTCGATACGTAAGGGCAGAATGTGTAATACGTTATATTTTGTTATTCTTAGAAGAAACGTACGTGGTTTTGTTGTTGTTTTTTGTTGTTTTGTTTTTTGTTTTTTGTTGTTTCAAGGTCCAGTTAAAGTTTTCCCCTTTAATCTACACCGGAATATAATGCACATCATATACTTCATTCGTATTTTTTTTAGAATCAGAATTTGCATACTTATCATTTTACTTTAATTCATTCCTTTATGAAGCTTTTATTCATTCAAATATGCACCAGCGGCATTTTTATACTTTCAACCTAACATGTAGCAATGACTGGTAAATTACCAATCATTGCCAATTATAACCAAAATAATTATGGTTACAATGGCATTGCCACAGAGCCGTGAAGCTTGGACGTGGTGTGTACCAAGTCATTTGACATCAGCAAAAATCCATTGTTCGAGGTGTGAAACATGTATTTCAGATTTGAACAAAAACGCCTCCGCA
Source organism: Magallana hongkongensis (assembly GCA_016163765.1). Lineage (NCBI taxonomy): Eukaryota > Metazoa > Mollusca > Bivalvia > Ostreida > Ostreidae > Magallana > Magallana hongkongensis. Next base: position 9,678,606 of record WFKH01010211.1, on the reverse strand, counting down.
TACAGAAGAGTACCAAACATTTCAAAGTAAAATAATAAAAATATCAAAGTTCACCATTAATCTGCAAAGTTAACCTTTATTCTTTAAAATAAAATCATTCAAAACCGAGATGAAATTATGTTGTAAGCTATGCTATGGTATGCAATGGTAGGCTATGACAAATAGGAATCTAATGCTATGCTTTTAATAAGATTCCAATGCTATGGTATGAGATTCCAATGCTATGCTATGGTGAATGTTGTATAAGATACTCTTGAACTGACTGTAAGTAAGTTATATGCCTGAAAATGTCTTTTGTCCACCCTGAATTCGGTGGTAACATGATTACAAAAAAGGATAAAACTAATAAGTATGATAGGAAGTACTATAATGAGGATGATATAGGATAATTATGGTAGCTTGCGGTTTAGTGCTAGTTAAAAAACCTACCCGGAACATTTGTCTTGTTGATCCATTGGTTTAAAAGTTTAAATTTTGTAACTGATTCGCCGACGTGGCTATGATGCTATCGTGTTTCAAACACCACAATGCTGATCAAATCAGGCAACGTTATTTCAATGATACATATAGTGAAATGCACATCTTAGTCGGTAAACGCATTTCAAAACTATGATCCTAACTTTTAAACGAATCAGACGATTTAACTTTACTCAAACCAATGTCAGAAGAGGTGATTTAGAATCAATCCATAAATAATAATAATGTGTTCTCGTCCAAATTTTTTAAATTTTTTATTAATTTTTTTTTTTTTTATATTTTTTTTGCAGAACAACCTTGAAGTGTGAAATGATTTTAAGAAATCTTGTATTTTCATTATGTCGTTACAAAGCGTTAGCGCTACGTCATAATTTGCTTGCGTCTGAAAACCCCAAAAATGAAAATGCATTGACTAACTTTATTGACTGATTAACACATATTATAACATGTTACTACTTATTAAATATTATAATTAAGTTGATATCAAATTCATAAATGCAATTAAGGTGACAGGAGACATTTTTTTTATACAATTCACTGTAGCCAAGGGATGAGTGTCTTAGGAACTCTGTAACTAGAATCTGCTCAGTTCCCATTCAGCACAAATACCGTTTATTCACTCTTTAAGGCCAATCACCAATTTCTGAGGAAAAGTACTAGTCAGAATGTGTAAAATTTTCTACATAGTGGTTTTTCTGAGATTTCGATCATTTCCTATTTCGTCCATTTTAATGATTTTTCAGCTTTTTAGACCTCCCCCAGTTAATTCCCTGCAAAGGGTTGACCTTCCGTATCATGCGCATGTTCCACGATCACGTTAGAAACTTACGGGTGTATAGGTTACAATGTCCCATCCACCTACTTTTCGTGTTATTTTACCTTCCGTCTGTAACTTGCAATTTCACTGTGTAAAGTCAACACAACAGTCATAGCCGCAAGTTTCGCATTTTACTTCTGATTCTCATGTACTTAAAATTAGGGGCCTACATATTGCATATACATATTGCATATCAATTTCAGCAAGAGACATAACTAATGATAATCATTAAAAATCATTTCATGAGTTTTAGCAACACTCAAAGCCTTCAAGTACAGCAATTCTCAATTTTACACAAATATTGACGGCTACTTTATCCGAAACTGTCCCTTGCTACATTTATGTAAGTTTGTGAAGAGAAGAAATATGCCTATTTTTCTTTTTATAAAACTCATTCAATGCAGAAATAATTGCCACAATGCTATCGACATAATAAGTTTGTACTCGTATTTGATAAGTAGCTAAAATATTTTTCATATTTTGATTTTTAGATCGGTAGTTAAATATACAGATTTTTTTACTGTAAAAGTAGTGAAGTTAATGCTAACGTTTCAATTCATTCACTAGCCTAAATGTGATATAAAATAGGAAAATTCCAACGAACATCATACACCTTGGAACAAAATGTGACCATATATGTAACGTCTTAAAAGATAATGTGAAATACGGCCCCCGGTAAATTGGGAACAAAATAAATTTCTGATTTTTTTTTTTTTTTTTTTTTTTTTTTTTTTTTTTTTTTTGCATGTACTTAATCTTTAATATATGTACTCTTTTAGAATGATCCCTTTCTAACCCAAGAAAACACAACCACATTGGATATATAACTCATCATTTATGGTAGGGTACACCGTTTACATTCAATCTTCGTAGACTTTTCGCTCCGCCCCATATTTGAAAGCCTTTAAAAACGAGCGCATTTAGAAATATTTTTCTCATTCATATGGCCAATGTATTTTGTCAAAATATATTTATACGCGAAAGGTGAAAAATGTACCTCAATCATTTTCATATCTAACTTCTAAAAAATCAATACAAACTCTTAAACAGCGAACTTTTTTCATCTTCGCCCCTGCTTGAAAACCCCTAATGTTAGGTGGTATGATCTCAATCTCGCAGAGTTGTTCTCTTTCTTTTGCAGAATGTATGATTCGATTGTACATGTAGAGTGATCACATATATGTTTAAGCGTTTCCAAAAATTATATACATGAAATATTATATTAAAGAGACGCTACAACTCATTTTGCGCAAATACTATGAAATGACAATTTTCCCATATTTTAGATTAAGTTAAAAGTACGAACTTTTCAAAAATAATGCTTTGAAAAATTTTAAAATTCTTAATTTTCTGTTACATTTAATAATTTTAGACGGTCAATACAGTAAATATTGCTAGCTCATCCTTTGAAGCATTTAGAGTAATGACGATTTATTTGTCTTGTGCATTTTTTGGTGCATGAATTATTTTCACTGCCTGTTTATTTCTTAAAACTTTGCAATTCATACATACCTCCAATCACATTAAAAATTGCTGTCATTCTAGACAGCAATTTAAGACAGTTTGAAAATTTTAAAGATATAAATTTTGAATTCCGACAAAATCTTTAACACACAATTGCTAGATTATTATTGCAGTAAAAGGGTTCAATCTTTCAGTACATGCACACCTTCTATTCTTTTATCGAACTGTGCTTAAAATGGAAAATAACTAAGATGAGGAAAATTAGCTTTAATGTCTCTTTAAAGGTAATTTTAATTTTAAATATAATATATATCTTGTAAATGCATTATTTCATTCATAGCAGGTGTAATGACGAAAAGTAACCCCCGTAGAATATTGACCCGGGGGTCACATTTCTACGGAGAAAACTGACATAAGGTCAGTATTTTATGACATGTAGGGCCCTTATTCTACAGTAAAAAACCATTCCAGACCTGCAGATCTACGATCCCCACACCACACGTTGAAAACTGACCCCCATAGAATTTTGACCTCGCTTATAAACTACATAGTAATTATAGAAATTTAAGGCGATACGTGTCGCATTTATGTTTGGCGAGTGTCCCGGGGGGTGGGGGGGGGG
>WFKH01010211.1:9662526-9675126 GCA_016163765.1 Magallana hongkongensis | reverse complement strand
CCCCCCCCCCCCCGAGGTATATGCATTATGATGTGCTCGCATGCGCTCCCTTTTTGCATTATGCTCGCTTTGCTAAATAGGCCCCATTATTATAGTAGATGATATTTCATAGACAAACCTAAGTAATGACTACGAATTTGCATATTTTTAGAAGAAAAACCCCAGGTGACAGATGTGAAATTTCGACAAATAAAGCGGATTTTTTAGTATCTGAAAATTCTATTCAGCTACACTGAATGACTGACAACCAAATTAAACTATTGAAACATATTTTTTGACTACAGGTATGAGTGATGGATTCTAATAGATTTTGATCAAGTCTGCTTTTAAATTCCAAAGTAATTTAAGAATGTAATGCTGCCATTGCATTACCATGGCATTGTTTGTTTTTTTTTCAATGTACATTGTACTTTAACTCAAACTACTCTCAGGATCGGACAATACCTATATCAATACTTGTTTGAGAAAAAAATAATTGCAGAGACCTATTTGTTTATTCTAACCAGCATTAAAGGTCACAAAACGTTTTGCGTTGTTCAAATTCTGATATTGAAGTTCCTAATTGTTTCCTAAATATGCAAACAACACATACATGAAACTCTTCTCTAATCAAAAGGTAATGATTAATGGCATCGTTGAATCACGTTATTGGAGGATGCAATGTTGCAGTCATTCACAAATGATATTATATTAGACCGAATGCTGTTTACCTGACAGATGCATTTTGTCTAAAATAAACCTAATAACTAATCAGATCTATAACGAACCGTCAAATGCACTGCAACACTGTAAAGGACCCCCCTTCTCAACTTTCTGTATGCAGTATGCAATACGTTGATGATGACTTCGTTTTTTACTTTTTTCTTTATTTCTTTAATTGAATTTTATACTTTCACAACATATATACATGTACATACGTGACATATCTCGTACATTAGTTTATACAATCATATTGAAAAACATTTGACTTTTTGAATATTTTATACTAAACGGTCCTTATATAGTGAAAGTAAATTTTGGAAGAGAGAGAGAGAGAGAGAGAGAGAGAGAGAGAGAGAGAGAGAGAGAGAGAGAGAGAGAGAGAGAGAGAGAGAGAGAGAGAGAGAGAGAAAGAGAGAGAGAGAAAGGGGAAGGGGCATTGTTTACATATGTATATAACATATGAACCATATTTACGTGATAGGTCCCTGTCCTACAGCGATACTTGAAAGAGGATAAAGAAATGAATAAAAAACATCGCAGTTCAAAACAAAACAGAAAAGAAACACAATAAAGAAGCAATTTAACCATATATACTGCAGTACTAAAGCTTATCACATATTTTTGCCAATGCCTTTTATACTCCTTATATCAGCACATATTTTTTGGTCATAAACCTATCTATTGTAACGTTTTTTAATTCATGTAAATATGGATTCGCTTTACTTTTATATTTAGCCTGCAAGAAAAAATATATTGCTTCACAATAAAAACTACCAAGTAAAAAAATATATATATTTCTCTATTTATATATTTTCCAAAAGGAACTGATTGTTCATCAATTGTTATTAACAAATCAAACTGTCTCAAAATCCATTCTTCAAGAACAGTCCATAATTCTTTTACTACAGTACATTCATAAAATAAATGTCCAATACTCTCTTCATCTCTTTTACAGAAAGTGCATACAGGAGACACTGCTTTTTAAAAAAAAAAGATATGTATTTGTCGGAAAAATTCTATGAAGAATTTGGAACTGTAACCAATGTAGTTTTGATTCTTGTGTAGATTTAAAAGGGAGTTCAAACATTTTGTTCCAGGTTTCTTGTGCATAATTATGACCCTTTTCTCTCCATTTTGATATAGATGAACATGATTCTTTCTTGTTATCTAATGATAAGTTGTACATAAGTTTGCAACCTTTACAATTATTAGTAAACAGTAGGATATGATTAGGGATAACAGGTCCATTCTCTTTTATGATTTGTAAGTTTAGAGTGTATAAATCTTGTGTATGCAATTTGGCCTTACAGCAATTCTTATACTTCGTTTTTTACTTATCATCAAATATATCTCAATAGATTGTATGCTTTATTAACACTCAGTTAAGCTAAAAATGAGTATGATTGCCTTGGACACTTACATGGGAAATCCAAGTAAAGTTTAAAGTTATGTAAGCATATGCCCGTATTAATTACTAGAATTACTACTTCAAATGTCGTTTTTAAATACCAGAGTTATATTCAAATAAAGACAAAGTCAATGCCAACGCCCTTTTTTAGTGGCATTATTTCTTTGCAATTTGCTTTAACTGTTATAGACCGAAGTTTGCAAGTACATTTTAAATGTCAATTTGATTTCTAGAGTACAACAGATATCAATTTTAAATTCATGCAAAATCATTTGAAAAGTATTCTGTTTCTTGTGTTCAATTCTTAATTCAAAGTTTGGGATTTGTGATATTCATATGGTTTTAAAATCAGGCATTGTATTTGTTTTCAAACTTGTTGTAACGTTAACAATAAAGAATTGATTGTTAAAAATATATAGATGAGATGACGCATGCAATCGATCGCGGATCTTAGGGATGGGGAATTCAAACTTATTAAGGTCACTTATTAAATTTACCTATAAAGGGCCTCGACCCTTCTCCCAAAAATATCCATCGGCCCCCCCCCCCCCCCCTCCGCGGATAAAATTTCTGATTCCACGCATGTGATGAGTTGTGCAAATTTCAGACCAATGGTTAATAATGAAATCCTCATTGTGATAGGGGCCATGATGAATAATTTTTTCTTCCCCTTTAAATTTACTGGTATCATTACCTCTTTACAATTTGTACGAGGTTTTTCTTCCATTAAGATTGATATCATTCCTTTTCAGTTATGGTTGGACAATGTACTTTAATACAAGGAATATATTTCTTTTTCTTTTTTGGAAAAAAATAATAAACAGACTGAAATGATAATGAAAGGCAATGACAGGTGATCAGAAAAGCGAACTCAAGCTGGTTATTCGTACAAGGTTAAACGATAAAAAAAACCTATGTACCAAGCAGGCAATGTAATTCTCTCTCCCCCCCCCCCCTCCCATCACCACTATCCCTGTATCCAACCTAAGGAAAAAAAATGGACCTAAAACAAGTAAACATAGAATATCATAGAATATGTAATAAAATATAGTCAATATTCTATGAGGTCATTTTTCTACAACCCACACGGAGAAAAATGACCCTAAGGCCATAATTTCTACGATGTAATCCAAGTATTCTATAACTGAGTGGGTCATTTTTCTACGTAGAAAAATGACCCCCGGTCAATATTCTACGGGGGTCACTTTTCGTAGTTACACCGGAATTAAAGTTTGCTCCTCTGGTATAATATATACCCATACCTATTAAACTTTCGAACCTACTAAGTTTGAGAATATCTCCCTTACCAACTTGACTAAGGGAAAGATTGTGCGTAAACAACAATTTCCAACGTAAGTAATGATTTTATATTTTTTAAAAATATAATTAATTGCAATCATTTTGAATTTAATTTATTTTAGTTTTATATGACTGCTAATTTGAAATTTATTGAGCTTGCGTTGCTGTGTTCAGAAAACAGATATAATTATTATTATTTATTTTTTTGCTTGGTACAAAACAAGGATAATAACCACCATTATATTACACACCATTGCTTGTGAACCCAATACATCATCAATATTCATTAATATCATGCATATTCATACTTCTTGTGAATTTGACGTAGGAACCAAAATTAACGAGAGTAATTATGTCCATCAACTGCCAAATGTATAGTTCTATTCATTTTATATTTTGTAGTTGCAAATAAGTTATTTCAATAATAATATTGAAAAGTGAATCCGTAAGGAATACTGCAAATTTTGCCGCTAGGTGGTGTCCGTCAAATCTATTTAGTTTATTAACGACGTCACATGCAAGATGACCGGTAGTAATAGAGAAAGCTCGCAGAGCCTCCGTTTAAAATTGATCCAAGCTATCAACACCAATCAGGATGTGTCATATTTATTCACTCTTTTTTTTTAAATTATCAAAAGCATGGTAGAATTTCTATAATTCATTGTATAAAAAAGGACGTTTTCATATGTTTAGGAATATCATCCTTTTTATAACCTGATAATCAAATATTTATATAAATTGCATTCAAGCTTTTGAAAATAGTTCATTTTAAGTTGCTAAAGATCATTAATAATTTGATTAAAAGTTATATATTTTGCTAAGACGGTCAACTTTCTACGTCGATTCCTACTGTGACGCAAGCAAACCCGCTAGCTACCTTAATTACATTGGAATGTCGTATTTCGGAATGACGGCATTCTATCATACAATTTAAAGCACAATACATTGTAGATAAAAGAAATTTTATTGCCGTCGCTTTATCTCACAAACAGGGAAAAATTGAGATCATCCAGTAGACCTAAACCCAAAACAATTCAGTTCATCAGTTGATACTCTCGAAAGTGAAGTCAATCGTTCGTTTAACTCTGTTATGTCATTTGATATCAACTAGTCGCAAGAGAGTGTTTAGTATGAAATGACAACTCTGATGGTGACAAGGGTCACATTTAACTAAGTTAATATCTACAAAAATGTCTTTTAGGGGATACAAGCACTCAAGTTCAAACAACACAACAATAAGTTTTTAATGTACTACACTGCACCAATGGTCCTACAATAGATTTCATAATTAAGCAATTTATAGAAGATACAAAACGCACTAGGGCATACCCAGTTACAGGTAATCCATCTCTGGGCATAATAAATCTTTTCAATCCAAATTTGCAGTTACTTTGTGACAATGACTATGAAGCAAGATCATTTAAGACAGTTCAAATAATAGTTTTCATGCGTTAATACAAAGGCAATCACAAATCCTATTAATATTACATAGAGGCGGCAACAACTTTTGACCAACAAAGTTTGATTATTAAACCATTCAAACTTCTGGACGTTGGTCTCTAAAGAATATCATTTAAAGTTTCGTTAGATTTTTTATTTTGGCGAAACCGATAAACACTGTAATTATATAATCACGTAAAATTAATTTGATCCTAGAAATTAACGTACTAGTTTTTATAATTGTCATATCGATTACAAATCATGCGTCTGCAACTGCCCAAATTGACATGGATGCATACAAATATTGAGATTTAAGGATATTGTTGCATAGATATGGAGATATTAGGGTATATGGTTTCGTCTAAAAAAAAAAAACTAACTAGTCTAAACAAAGATGTTGAGTTTCTTTGTCTGAAAAATAGTAAACAATAGTTAATTACCTAAAAAATAACTGAATAGTCTGAACAAATATCTTCAGCGTCCAAACAAATAACTAATTTATCTAGACAAACACATAGTTACATGTAGTTCAACCAAATAGGTTATCCGTTCGAGATATACGGATTCCTTAAAATTTGTGGATTTTTCCAAGCATCTAAATTCATGTCTTCTTGTACCTTTTCTTAGAATACAATTTTTCTACATGGGTGAAAGTTGTGGATGTATCAAGAAAAAAGTTAGTCAGGGCACAAATAAGATCGGTGTCTGCGAGAAGAGGATACTTAATTTAACATCTACAGTTCTGTTTAAAACAGCCGCAGCACTCATAATGATGAGTTTTAATTTTTGGATTTGGGCAAAATTTACTTGAACAGCATTAATGTGGCCATCAAATCTTTCAAACTTTTTCAAAACGGCAATAGAAACGGCTACACAGGTAAGGTCTCGTCCTATTCTCTTTTAATTTAACTGGCCGTTGGTGATCCTTGAGGTTAGGTGACCACCTCTGTCACCATATTTTTATAGTTAGCACTGAATTGGCAGTGGCAACTGTTCGTCGTCTACATACAGCATTCTTGGTCAAGCAAAAATGGCGTTATCAAGACACTACTTACCCTAAATGCAGGTTTTTAAATTGATTGTCACATGCATACATTTGTTGTGATATAGTTTTTGAAAGGTCTAATTAAGGATGTCGAGAGACATCTTGCTGGCAAATACAAAACGCCTCCTCTCTAACTCTCTATCTCTCTACAAATTCTTTTTTCTGTTAAAATTGCTTTGTTTATTATTTCTGAACAATTTCTAATTTGTTCGGAGAAAATGATCAAACATACATCTTATATATATTATCATATAGCTATTTTGTCCTGAAAAAGCAAGATCGTCCTAACGAATAGTTTTTTTTTCCAAAGAAATAGACATTTTGTCTAACAAAAAAAATAATCTTCGTTCCAACAATGAAATCTTAAGTCTAATAAATAGTAAAAGATAGTTAGTTACCTATGATAAGCTTCATGGTCCTACCAAATACTAAATTCATTTAATTTTTTGTTGGTTGTACTTGTTATATCTGATATAACCATATAAATTTAATACATACCACTTTACGGATATGATAAACATCATTTATTTTAGATAATGAGTTGTTTAATTTTTGAGCCAAGAAATGAAAAAGTCCTGCAAATATATTTATGAAAGAATAAAATTATATATAATTTACTCAATTTAAATGGTTATTCTATCATCAAATGTAATTTTTGTATTGCATACTTCATGATTAAGCTATAAACATGTTTTCATCAAATTAGCGCAATCACCATATTTCATATCTTTCCCCGAACATGTTACACAATACGCGATACTTTTGAGAGAAAAACGGAAGAAATGTACTAAAAGATATCGAAAGTAATTCTAACTTACAATGTTTGAAGCTGTGATAACCCATCAAAAGCATTGCTATCGATTTTACTTATATTGTTGATCCATAATCTCCTAAATGTAAACAATGTAAAACCCTAAGATATAATTATAGATTTGGTATAACAATAATAAAGGGAAAAGAACACAACGCGGGAAGGCAGCTCAGAGTTTAATGATCGCCGATATTATGGTCATTTTAAAAATTGTTTATTTTTATGAACAGTGCTGAATATTAATATCAAGTGAATGTATTCAACAAGATATTATATTTTTACTTCGGAATCAAGTTGATCTTTAAAGCTGCCGTTTCATGGTATCACGTGACAGTTAAAAATAGATCATTTTTGTACCTTAACAAAAAATCAAAAAGTGTAACACTACCCCGAAGTTTATTTGTATGTATAATACAATAATTCGATCGGCAATAAGTTCATGTTTATTAATATTGCTTCTAGAATTCTATAGTTAATCGCATAAAATAAATATTGTCATTATTTACCGGAAACCTCTTCAACTTTTTCAATTTCATTGAAAATACTACGTATTTTTCATTTACAACAACAAACCAAAGGATTCTAGCAGAAATTTTCAAGTATTTAAGGTCATGTGCTTTTGATATTTGCCAAATTCATCTTTCATAATATTCGGGATAGTGTTACACTTTTGTCTTTTTTGTACACACTGACAGAGGAAAGGCCGGTCAAGCCACATAAATGTCTATCTGCTTACCTTATAACACTCGCTGATAAAACAAAATATCCATGCCTTTATTATCCTGGTTATATCCTAACTGACACTCATCTAAATCTTGGGTATCTGTATAAAATAAGTCTTATTTCGGCATTGTTTACACTGCATTCCGATGATTTGTCTCCCGACATTAATCTTCTCTATTAAACATGTTTGTGACGTCATCAATGTTAACGATACGTAATACAGAGAAATCGAAGATATATTCTGTTAAAAGAGCTTCTAGTGACATTTAAAGCCTGTAGTTTTTATAATTTGGACCAGAGATAAAGTTAAAATTGACAGATTTCTTGAGTAAAATATGACATCATGCTGCTTATTGTGACGTCATATCGATCAGAGGAATTTTTACTCGATTTGTTGCCTTATCATACCCGCGAATTGCATTACAAAAAAAAAACTTTTACAGTATGTTGAAAAAAGAATGATATTCCTTCTTTTTATTCAAGGCGACTTAATTTGGAATTTCAAATTGAGAAAAGATCAGGCAACAAACTTAAACCTAAAACTAACTTATGAAAATCATTCAATTTAAAGTCAAAACAGTTGAAAACAATCGAAATTTAATAAACTACATATTGGTTTTTTTTATGTGTTTTATTTTGTAATGTAAGTGCATACTTATATGTATTTAATTTAGCAAATAATGACTATTTTGTATTCGTACTTTTTTGCGTAATTGTTATTTTCCAAATAATAAAATTAATTTTTGAAAAACAGATGTATGCAATTTTTATAAAAAAAAATAATGGTGTTAGGTGGTACATATTAATGCACATTGCTGAGAGGTGAAAACCAAAAAAAAAATTAACACGGAAACAAATCTTTTAAACAATGTCAATGTTTGTCTATTATACAGTCATATTTAAAAAAAACAATTCAAACCTGACCCTATTTAGTAAAAAAGAAAATGACAACCTAAACAAGATAACACAAAATAATTTGTAAAATAAATTTTAAAAGAAAAATGTTATAAAATAAATCACACCAAGATAACAAATTTCAAACTCTCCCGTTCCTTCCTTAAGATATGGTTGTTATGTATGAAGTACCTAAAAACAATTCTTGTTTTCCCCAAAACAACAAAGAGGGCTCAAACTTTATATACAAAAATATGTTCTACGCCACTATGCTAATGGGGTTTATCCACTATGGATAAACCTGGTTATTTCGTGCAACTTATTTAATCGGGCTCGGTCTCCATAATTTTCATTTTTCTCAAACTGCGCATGTCTTCTAGACAATTCCTTTCTATTCCGGTTTTTGATTAGAGCAGACGTCGTTTAATTTTAAGAAATGTAATCGTTTGTATTGTTTCAACCACAATTGCAATTGTGCTGAGAGCATCACGGGCTTTAAAGGCTCGTAGTCCCTATGCTTGGAATTCTGCGTCAAATACGGTTCATAGGTCAAGAAAACAAAAGGCAGCAGGACCAAGGAATCTACGACCACGTGCGGATCCTAATACCGCCATGACTGCCCCCACGGCAATCCCCCAGGGACTTGTGGACATTGGGCAAGTCACTGCATCAGCGCCGATCATTCTAGATGCATCATCTCATCCTGGGACCAGCCCATCATCCGTGAACATCCCACAGCAAAGTCCGGACGTTGGGACGTTGCAAAATGGAAATAGTCAAGGTATAGAACACTTTGATCCTCTAAATCAGGTACCAGATTCATTTGTTAGTGCTGTTTCGCCATTGACAATTCATTTACATCAAAAGGTCAAAGATAAAATATTTAACAATCAGTTTGTAAATTTTGGCACTCTTCTCTTTCATTACCCATTATCAACACAAAATCACATTGTTTTTGAGGACGGGATATTTCAAGTTAAGCCCAAACACAAGGAGCAAACCATTTCAAACATATCTCAATGGTTAGATGCCTTTCCTATTTTTGCTTCAGTTTATTTGGTCAAATATCCAACTGAAGAAATTCCGTTGTTTAGATACGTGGCTTTGATTAAAAGAGGAGCCGAAAAAGTTAAAGGAAATTGGACTTCAAGAAAAAATTGTAAAGAAATTAATTTGGGGAGAGTTCTTTTTCACATCCTCCCATATCTAATTTGCGTTTCAGCCCGATAGGTTTAGTCCCCAAGAAACAAGGCGGATGGAGAATGATCACCAACTTGTCATATCTTAGAGGTGAAAGTGTTAATGACTATATTGATCCTAATATATGCTCAGTTAAATATCATACTTTTGATGATGCGGTGTGTTTAATTGCCAGTATAGGTGAAGATGCTCTTTTAGCAAAGATGGACATTTCCAGTGCATTTCGTTTGTTGCCTGTTTGCCCTGAGGACTTTTGTCTGTTAGGTTTTAAACACTCTGGTTTGTATTACATTGACAAGTCTTTACTAATGGATTGGTCGCTATCATGTTCTTTATTTGAAAAGTTTTAACTTTTTTTCACTGGGAACTGTCACAGAGATCAAAATTGCAAAGCATTGTTCACTACTTAAATGATTTCTTTTGTTTGTAGGTCAGGCAAATTCTTCAGAATGCATTGATTTAATGAATCAGTTTCAAAAGTTATGTTCAGATTTAGACATTCCATTAGCTTTAGAAAAAACAGAAGGGCCTTCTACTCGTTTGACTTTCTTAGGCTTAGGAATATATACCACTTCTAGGACTATATTTGTTCCAGCTGATAAAGTTAGGGAGCTGTTGGCAAAATTAGATAGGGTAATCATGTCAAATAAGGTAACATTGAAAGAAATGCAGTCTTTAGCAGGATCTCTTGAATTTATTGTAAAAGCATTGCCAGCTGGTAGGGCCTTTTGTTCAAGAATTTATGGATCAATGACAGGAGTTAAACATTTTTATTATTTTGTGAGAGTTTCGGAGGAGATAAGGTTAGATTTAGAAATGTGGGTACAGTTCCTTAGTCAATTTAATGGTAAAACTCAGTTTCCAGGTCTTGTATGGCAAGAAGGTGACGTACTGCAATTTTATGTCGTTATTAGGGTCTTCCGTTTCCAACGGAAGACCCTCTTGTTATTGTATTGTTTCTTTTCCTTATTAGGGTCTTCCGTTTCCAACGGAAGACCCTCTTGTTATTCTATTGATTCTTTTTATTATTAGGGTCTTCCGTTTCAAACGGAAGACCCTCTTGTTATTCTTCGGTTTCTTTTGACATATTATTATTATACTTTTTCTTTTTTTTTCTGACTCCTTTTCGGCTTCATAACTCAAAAAGTTTTCAACCGATTTCAATAAAACTTTCAGCGATTGTTGCAAGTTAACGTCCCTCAAAGAAATTTAAGTTTCAATGACAACGTCACTTCAGTTTTGACGTTACGTCATTTTTAAAAATAAAAAAAAGTCATTTTGTCCGGGGCTTTTCTCAAAAACGCTTAAAGATAGAGGCTTGAAATTTTCCGTGGTTATGATTTTGTCATTTTACCTCTGTAATAAGGCTGGAAATGAAAATCCGTCACTTCCGGTCGAAACCGGAAGTGAATTAAATTTTTCGAAAAATTAAATTTTTTGATCAAATCAAAAAAGTATACTTGTTTTGTAGAGCACATTCGGTTGAATGTAACACTGAAATCCGTTTTAAAATCAGACCACGCATTTCAGAGATATTGGGGTTCAAAAAATGATTTTTCCGGAAATTTTGATTCCGCAGTCAAGATTAAGAAAATAGTGCAAAATTCACACTGAAAGTAACTTCTACTGAAAACAATTCGTACTGGTCATAAAACTTTATATAAAAACGTAACATTATATGCATATTGTAGAGTTCGCAAAGCTAAATACAAAACTGAATTTCGTTTTAAAATCAGATGATGCATTGCAGAGATATCGGGGTTTAAATATTGATTTTTCCGGAAATTTTGATTCCGCAGTCAAGATTTAAAAAATAGTGCAAAATTCACACTGAAAGTAACTCCTGCTGAAAACAATTCGTACAGGTCATAAAACCGAACTCTGTTTTTTAAATAGTTAATCTGAGTGTTTATTGAAACAATTTCGTTTGATAATTACGTTGAATGTGTAAAATTCGTTTGGAAAAAGAGAAAATTGTGTCAACACGAATCATAACAAAAACAATTAAAGCAGCTGGAATTGAAGACACAGATCCCGATTATAACAGCGAAAAGCGATCGAAAGTCTTTTCTAAAATTTGGTAAAAGTGTTATTTAAATCGCAATATTAAGCCTAGTCTAATCGTCGCAGGTCTTTCAGTTGTTGAATAATAGAACAACATATGTACAATGTAGATTGGATCACTGAATATAGAATTTGTAAAGATTTCAAATATGAATATATATATTTATTGTAATTATTTACTCGAAAAATAAATGCATTCATGTAATGCATGCTAATCTGTGCTTTGCATATTAAACACAAACTTATTAGTTTTAATCGAAATAATTATCGTACGATTCACCATGTCAACAACAGCTGCTAGGGGTGTGTCAACTTTTTAAAAAGAAGCATGGCCTGCAAGACGTCGATAGTGGGAAATTCAGCTCAACTATCGTATGAGAGATTATAAAGGTATGTTTCAATACAGGATATATCGTGTTGACTTTTTCTTTTCAAAGTATTTGTACTTTTCAATCTAATCCGAGATTCCTCTGACCCCAACCTCCGCTTTTGACGTGCGTCACAATATTAAAGCGGATGTAAGAGTCAGATCAATCTCGGAATATTTTCTGTCCCGTGTATTTTCACGTGTATGTTTTGCACATCACTCTTTCGAATTTCTATTTATTATTTTCCTATGTATATGTTTGTCTTATTGTGTATTGACCAACACACCATACACTGTAAAACAGTGCAATTAAAAGGGGTGGGGGTCCAAGGTACACAAGAGTAGAATGCTGTAATTAGAGTGCACGTTTGCATGATGATAACTTTACCTAAAATATTTGAATATAGCAGATCTTTACCATATCGCCTTTCACTTAATTTATAAATTAAAAAACTCAGACAGGCTTCATCTTCGCTAGCCAAATGGGAGCGAAGTGGACCAAAAACCCTTGGCTAGCGAAGATGGACAGGCTTGTGCTTAATTAAATAAAGATATTTCACACGGTAAATATTCAATCTAATTAAAATTAGACCTTTCGTCTGCCTCTGTTATATATTGTTATAGCTGGGGAAAGAGCATGTAAAACA
>WFKH01010211.1:9623947-9643102 GCA_016163765.1 Magallana hongkongensis | reverse complement strand
ACAAATAGCTAATTCGTCCGAACAAATCCTAATTCGTCCGAACAAATCCTAATTCGTCCGAACAAATAACTTATTCGTCCGAACAAATCCTAATTCGTCCGAACAAATAGCTAATTCGTCCGAAAAAATCGTAATTCGTCCGAACAAATAACTTATTCGTCCGAACAAATAGCTAATTCGTCCGAACAAATGAAATTTATTTATTTTTTCATCTGGCCTTTCCACGCCGCCGTACAGGAACGTTCTTTTCCACAACTTATATTTTAAAAACAATGGGTTTTAGTCAAAAGATAAAAAAAAATCATTTGGGTGCAGTTTTACCGTGCCTTTTAGGGTTTTAACAACCACACAGAAGTCAGAAACTAAACACGTCACATAAAATGTAGAGGAAAAACGGTTCAAAATGTACTCTTGATTTATAGAAGTAATTTAAAGGAAGTGAACATGAAAAAAATAATTGTTGCTTAATAAATTTTAAAAGACTTTTAAAACTTAGAAATGAGGACTGTAACCTTTTTGTTTATTTCTATCATGAGAATTTATCAATTTAACACTCTCAGTGAAAGGTTTATGGAGGTTATCCATTTTTTCCCAGCATGCATCTGTTCTCTGACGTAGATAAGCCACATTGCTGCTGGTGACTGGGTCAATGATAAAACTGGGTCAATGTTTATGCAGAATTGATAAAAGTAACAAAGAAAAATTATGCCTGGATGTGCAGCAAAATTTTGTACTGTCCTGAGAGGACAAGGATTCAGTATATTTCTATAACTGAACCTTAGGTAACTACACATGATTTGTGCAAAAATAAAAATAGATAATTTGTGAAATATGAGACCATGGCATTCCAGATGTTTGTACGGAGATGTGGCAGTCAGTGTTTACATAAATAAAATGCTCTTTGTAGATTTCAATTAAATGTAAAAATGTAATTTCATTTTCTTCGTGGGGTTTCTTACCGTTACTTTTTATTTAAATGTTCTAGAAATCTTCCTCTCTGATTTGTTTTTATCTTAATTAGATTAAATCTTGATGATACGTATGCCGGTTCCGTTTATGCTGTCAGAAGAATAACAGAACTAAGTCACATTTTAAAAATCATGATGCTGAGAAATGCACCTTGTGTGCTCATTTATGTAGCACACATAATGTTCAAACTCATAACAACAAATTAAGAAATTCCCGAGTGCAAGAAAAATAGGTCACAGTAACAATGATCCAGGGACATTCCATTCTAGTTAAATGTCACATTAACTGCAGTGCAGGTGCCTGGTGGGAATGCATCATTCTGAGATCTAAAATCTTCCTCCATAAACCTTGTTTCAAAATGACAACTCTGTACATTCATTTCAAGTTTCAATTCACATTTTGATGATGACATTTTATCTCTGTTACTAAGCGTGTGTAAAGATGCAATGTGTCTCACTGACGTCAGCATCAGTGCTGCCCTCTCTTAGATGCTTAGAGATAACCCAGCAGGGAGGTAATGATTTTAACAATATGGCAGCCTTCATGGATTGCAAGAATTAGTTATTCTAAGTGATATATCTTCTTACTGAGGAAAGCTATGTCTAAATGGTTTTCAGATATCATTATATACATCAAACAGACAAATTTGAGCCCATGATAATTTTTTCATGTTCACTTCCTTTAATTAAAAAGACTATTATTCAGTTAATTAAATGTATGGAACTTTTTAATATTATGTAGATTGGTCGATTATAACAGCGCGTACATGTAGAATCATAACGATAGACACATTTCTCTTACTTTCTTTAACATTTAACGTTATCAAATCTTAAGACAATAATACATGTATGTGATGTACAATTCTTATAGCGCGTATAATCAATCAGTAGATAAAATGTCTTCGGTTGTTGACTTCTTTTGTATCAAGACACCTTAAACAAGAGCATTTAGGTATCATTTGTTCCAAGAAACAAAGAAACCATCGCATTCATTTTTGTTCAATGGTCGTCATAAAGTACAGAGAGAGAGAGAGAGAGAGAGAGAGAGAGAGAGAGAGAGAGAGAGAGAGAGAGAGAGAATTTAACTAACGTGTAATAAACTGATATGAAACATTTTAAAACTTAGATTCCATAAAATGGAATGTAATGCACGTAGATTAAACTATCCAACCAAGCGGTTTCAGTACACGTGTTTCACCTGTCAATCAAATCAGTCCGCAAGCTGCACCTTCCACGGTCGTTTAATTGTTTTTCATTTTAAATCCAAAAAAAAAAAAACCCAAAAAAACAACGGGCCTAACAATAAAGTATTTTGCAGATTTTGTGATGTTTGATTAAGATTGTACTGCCTTCGTATACGCTACGTTGTTTGAAAGAAACTCTCTATCTTTCTTTTTTCTCGCTCTCTTTCTCATGTGTGTATGTATGTATGTGCAAACAAAACAAAATTAATAAAGTCTTGTTTCCATGGATGTTTAATTTTATTTTAAACACTAATGGTATGTATATAGCGATTTCAACGCATGAATATAAGTTTGTAGACTATCATCGGCTTTATCGGAACAAATATTATTTTACTGCAAAGTTAATGAAACTGTGCTTGCAAAAAATATATTCAATGAGTCAGTTTTTCCTGTACACAATGTAAAAGATTTTTGATCGCAAGTAAATAGTTGACATCACACACGTAAGTATACATCTACTTTTCTATCAAAGTCGATTGTCTTACGACTACATTTAGTTGTTTGTGTATAGATCAACATACACTTCTTTTTACCTTTTTTCTTTTGTTTGGTTAAAGATGCAGAAAAATCGTGAAACTAACAAAATAGAAATAATATATATAACTATCACAGTGCAAAATTCACTGTTCTTTATTAACTTTATTGAGTTGATGCCTATATGCACTACTGGCATAGCCTACTTATAGCTTTGCTTTACGATCTTTATTCTGATGACCGATCACGTATGTGTATTGTTTATGTTTCAAGGTTAAACTTTTAATTTTTTATATTTATAAAGTGATATTCTGTTTGCTTACAATTAAACAGACACAACTTTACATTTTGTTGACAGTGTTTATCTTGGAAATTCCCGTTCTATAATAGTTTTAAATCAGAACAGTAGAGAAAAGTAGATCCGGCAAAATTTTATTGATGCAGGTATCAAAGAAATTTTTCGACCAATCAGAAGCGCCGATATCTCGTCAAACTAATAGATATTAAATGATATTGTTATCATAAATAAAGTGTCAGCTGAATTATTTTAAGAATAAGTTCACTTGAACATGAACATTGAAGATGTATCCTGTAAACTTATTTTCAAGATTTATTTTTATACATTCTACATCAGCAAACTTTTGTTTGATGTCGGGAGTCTGCTGTCGCTTATCTTAATCAAAAAAAAAAAAAAAATCGCTAGGCCTAATTACCTACACTTCTGACCCGCCTTACTCAAAGAATGTGACGTCATGTAAACAAACTTGTTACGTACATGCGTTTGAAATGCTTCAAATGAAAAATGAGTTTTTCTTGGTGAACGGATCATTTATTGAATATTTCTATAAAAGATACGGGACTTTGTTGTGAAGTAATGGTATGTTTTCTTGTGTTGTGTAAACAACAAGGAATATTATGCGATTGAAAACAGTATGCTTTGTTGCCGAAGGCCTTTAGTAAGTATGCAGTATGGCGAATCCAATACATCTTGCTTGAAATCATTTGCAAAATCGAAGAATTGTTTCCAGAAGTACAAAGTATGTAGTATGAATGTGGAAAAAAAAACATCTTACAAGTACGAGAAAACAAGAGGAAAACATCAGTCAACAGTATACGGTAGACCTAAATACAGTTTACGGTAATGTAGACCGATAGTGAAAATAAAATTAACACATGTCGTATATTTATTATTATGATAATAATATATTAAATTCTATTAAAAATGTCATTATTTTGTAATGAAAGTTACTTACGATACATTCATCTGATCTTGTCGTCATCGATAAATGATTATACGGCGATAATAACTGCCTTATCCATTACATCCCGACTGAAACCACCACTAAAACTCGTCACAAAATGGGAAATTTAGCTATCAGCGCAGGCCTCGAGCAAAATGGAATTATGTTTAAATCTTTCCTCTTTTTAAGTTTATTTTTATAATTCATGTTTAGTTTTGCTCGAGGGCTGCGCTCTATATACATTTTTAAATTTTATAGTAAAAATTGCCCTGAATTTGTTAATTTCCGGTAAACATCGTTCATTTAGCGGATGCTAGTGTTGCTTAGCAACGCTTCGCACGAGTATTTTTACGGATTTATCGTTTACACTTGACATCTTATTTGTATTTATGCATTTATTTACTTTTGATAAACAACTTGAAAAATGTTGGAATTTTAGGCATTTATACTATTACAACCGTACTTACTTCTTTAACTGATGAGAGGAATTCAGGTAAACAAAGGTAAATTCTACCTGTGTCCCTTTAGAGGACCCCATAATTGCCTAAAATAATTAGGTGTTTAGTTTGGCGAGTAGCCGCTCGGGGAATGAACCCCTGAGGATGCTTCCACATAAGTTTCAGCTTTGCTGGCTGATTCGTTTCTGAGAAGATTTTTCAAAGTTTACTCTATATATTCCTATGTAAAATCTGATCCCCCCCCCCATTGTGGCCTCACCCTATACTCAGAGGTCATGATCTTCACAACTTTGAATTTACATTACCTGGGGATGCTTCCTCATAAATTTCAGCTTTCCTGGCTTATTGGCTGATTGGTTTCTGAGAAGAAGATTTTTAAAGATTTATTCTTTATACTAGTATGTAAAAATTTGATCCCCCATTGTGGCCCCACCCTACCCCCGGGTTCATGATTTTCACAACTTTGAATCTACATTACCTGAGGATGCTTCCACATAAGTTTCAGCTTTCCTGGCAGAATGGTTTTTGAGAAGAAGATTTTTGAAAATTTCACGAAAATTTTCAATTATATCTTATTATCTCCCCTTGTAAAAGGGCGTGGTCCTTAGTTTTCAAAACTTTAAAATTGCCTTTGCCTAAGGGTGCTTTGTGCCAAGTTTGGTTGAAATTGGCCCAGTGGTTCTCGAGAAGATGTTAAAAATGTGAAAATTTTACAGACAGACAGACAGACGGACAGACAGACAAAATGTTATCAGAAAAGCTCACTTGAGCTTTCAGCATTCGCGTGATGTAAAAAATTTCGCAGAAATCATTCAATTTTACTATGGCTGTACATATTTTTTTTCTTTTCTATATTAAATTGAAAATTGTTGCTTTTGTGTTCCTGCTTTCTTATGTTTTTTGGCAACAAAGTCACAAAAGTTTAATTTGTAAATTTAATTTTTATAGGGTACGGTCTCCAAAAAAAAAAATGGAAGCGATAAACTTTTATCTTTACACCATGTTTGTTATCATATCCATCCGCCATTTCTTCGCGATTCAAGATATCGTTGATTTAGCAAAATTTTGCTTTTGCGATGAGTTGTCAATAACCAGGATACACATTTGGGGTTTTAGTGGAATAAATGAAAGAAAAGATTTTGAAACTTTTAAAAGAAACTAATTTCTAATCCGCATTTAGATGGCGGTACAGAAGAAAAATCTTAAAGAATGCCAGACTGGACGACCCCTAAGTACCGTCGAGCATAGGCTCCTTAATGAGTACATAAAACAAACATTTAACATATGACAATCACAAAATATTCAAAATAAAAATGAGTTCTTCGAGTTTATAACTTATGTTTGAAAAAACACATTGCCGCCTTTAGGTTGCAATAATGTTCTGATGAACAAAATCTACATCTCCTATGTTCATAATATTTGATATTTAATGTTGTTTGATGAGATCATTTAATCAATTTTATTATTCTAAACAAATTAAGTATGACAGAGGAAACAAGTGTAACACGACATTCAATTCCGATTTGAAGGAGGTTTTAATCAAAGAACATGTGCAGCATTATTCCCTATTTATTGCATGTAAATGTTTAGATCTGCCTACACCGTTTACTTAACAATCGTAGTTAATTCCCCTTGAATTGTTCCCTAGCCTCATTTCTATTTAGCGACTCGTTGAATGAGTTTGGTAAAAATTTTGGGTCATTATTTTATAATACTGATAGCTGAAATAATAACTTTACGTTTCTATTCCGGATTTTCGTAACCTGGAGTTATCGTTCGTTACACGAGATATCTCTCCATTAGAGCAGGTATAGCGCTTGGTAACAAATGCTTGAAAGAGACATTTTTGTCTTGTATAATCGGTTGTTGGTGGCAATATACAAAGACAATTGTGCAATTAAAGAATGCTGTAATACTACAAAAAATAATAGGGCGATTTGAGGAGAGTTTTTAATTGTTCCATCTAGCAATAATTAAGGTTTCAAGAGAGCGCAGCTGTACATTGTGTTATCCCTTATCCAGAGAAATGGACAGGCAAAGCCATCATGAAGAACGAAACATGCTTCATGAATGGTTTTGTCTGTCTACCTCTCTAAAGCGAATACTGTATTCTAGGTCGAAGTACAAAGATAGGCATTATACATACAAACCTGCACTGATCATTGGCGGACGTTACTTCTTGTATAATTGTTCTTGATGGCTTTCATTTAGATTGATAAATCACTAATTTCAATTTCATCATCATAGAAATTTAAGAGATAATAGATAAAAACATTTTTACTTTGCAACCTTTTTTTGTTGCGTAAATTTTCGCATATGACTTGCGATCATGTTTTCATTTTTAAAAGTGTGTTACGATTTTGAACGACAACTGCCATGCATGTAGTTCATTCCATTCTTAAATGTTCATGAAATGTTTATTCAAAATACATGGTTTTGATGTGCATGGCTATTAATATTAATTTGGTTCTCGTGCGTTTTTTTTTTAAATTATAGTTAACTTTTATATTCTTTCGCGCTTACAAAAGGTACGATATTAATATATAAAGGGCAATGAGATAAATGATTAAAGTAATAAGGGTCCAAAAAGTTAAACGAACAAACAATTAAACACAAACTACGAACAAAATGTGTAAGCAGTCTTCTCAAGGGTTTTAAAAGGAAAAAGAATTTCTTTTTCTTAAACCGAAAACAAATTCTAATTTCGATGAAACATATTATAAAGCACTGAGATATAATTTCAACGACGTCATTCCTCTTAATCTTAAAATATATATTCAATACAACGAATCTGTTCCGGTTGTCATCAATTAAACAACCTGCATGACAGGTACAGCTGCCTGAATTGATGACGATCGTTTCCTGGTAAGATACTTATACCAACTGCGTGTGTATTTTATCATGAAAGCATGGCATTTCGAACGAATGCAGGACAACGGGCTTGCGAAAACATCGGGTTTTTTTTTTAAAGGAGGGGGGGGGGGCAGACCGACCAAAAATCTTTACGAACAAACTTTACAAATTCCCTAAATCCCAGTCCGTAAAGTTTATTTTGTTTTTGTTTTTTTATATTATTAATTTGGGGGAGGGGTGGAAGGGGAACTCGTATATGTATCCTTGAATTCGGTCGGTATATATACTTTCTTTATATTGTTTTTGCGTTTGCTACCGAAAAAAGTATAGTGACAGTTCGGTAGGAATTTATATTATATTTCTATATTTGATTTCCAAAAATTATAGGAACAGTGCCACCGTTGTCTATAACAATGCAGACGTTATGCATTCTGAATGAACGACACACGTATTCGATGTGCAAGCGAAGTAATAAATATCTGTGCAAGATAATGCGGATACACTGTACCCTGGCAATTTTTTTGAAGAATATATCTTTCTTTTAATGTCTTTGTTTTCAAACATTTTACCACAAAGTGTTGTTCATGCATTTAGAAGTACATGCAATCTGTATGCTTCGATCAAAAAGCAACCGAACGTAACATTCTGGTAAATACCCATTAGTAGTTGAGAAGCGATTGAAAATAAGATGACGACCACATACTTTTATGAATTCATGTCAGTTTGGAAAATTTATCAAAATAATTGCTAAATAAGTCGGAAATATTATATTGAACAATTTTTCATGTAATCTTTATATTTCATGATACATTTAGGGTCATAAATCCCTGTATGAATAAAAATATAGCAAGAAAGGATTGTCTCACGGCCTAACAAATCTACCTTTAGCTCTAGACGCCGCTGATAGCAACCATTATCTGATAATGTATAAGAGTTAAATGTTTCAGAGCAGCATGGCTAGAGACTGAGATATGACCAAAGCAACTAGTAGGCATTGCTAAGTCCATTTATTAATCAATTGACAAACAAGTATTTTATCAGAAAGAAGCGTGCTGGCATTATTTAACATATAAATACATTAATAAGGTAGGAGCTGAAATTGAAAGACCAGACTTACAGTGTTTGAAGCTGAGATAACACCTGAAAGGTGTTTTTGTTGATACTACTTATCTGATTTCCACTTGTATAATCAATAAGTGTACTACGTCATAGGTTTTGAATATTATGTGTGCTTTCTGTCTGTGGTCGTTTAATAAAAATGAAATAACATGTGTTCTGGTGTTGTTATAACAGGTATAATTATTTATGTGTCAAACACAATTTAATCAAGTGTGTTGAGAAACAAGTTTCAAAAACAAAAAAAAATAACGTTCATTTGTTTAAAGAATTGCATTCAACATGTTTAAATTTTGTGCATTCATTGCCTTGTTTTTTTTTTTTTGATCGGTGACTTTCAAAACAAAATATAAAAGGAACAGCCTGCCACGGTTTAGTAACTTCTTTTTTTTACTTTCTACTGAACTCCATTATCACTTTATTTTTTCAAATTTAAATGCAGTTCTTTCAATAGGTGTTATTTTTACATGTTCTTTTCAATGAGATGATGTGTTAAAACTCCACCGGCATTGAAATTAATCGTGTACCCCATTAGACAAAAAATACATATATTTTCATTTTTCTGCCACCGAAGATGTTCCCTGATCACACAATGAAATACATATTTTTAGTGTCAGACGCATCTATCGTTTGCAATATACATAACACCCTGAAGTACATCATATTTAGAAGATATAAATTATTCAATACTTGTGTTTACACTATAAAGTATTGATTGAACTAGTAAAAAGTGAATGCTAATTTTCTCATTGATTGCTACATTTTACGGAAACAAGCGTAAGATGAATTTGGTTCATATATTATCATCAATTCATCAAGTATTATTTATCATGTTATTCTATAAAAGTTAAAAATATTAATCTTTATTTATTATATGCCATAATTTAATTTGCTATGACAAAACCAACAAAAAGGTTGGTCAATTTGACAAATTTCCTGTCATTTCTATAACATGTTTAAATAAAAAAACAAATCTATAAGAAACATTGATTTGTAATATTGTTTGAATTTTAAAATTATGCGTGTATACATGTATATCCCAGTGCAAATATGAACTATTCGGGTGACATTAGTTTTTAAAGCCGACGACTTTTATTTTTAAGAGTTTGTTCAGTTAATTTGAGATTAATAATGAGAATATGATGTATATATGGGTATTTTGTTTTTAAATCGATTTTCTTTTTCATTTTTTATTTTTTTTCTTAAATCTGAAATTCAAAGTTTAATTGCGCAAGTGTAATGCATTCTTTTTTATCTGCAGTTTCATCGTATATATCAACAGTATTAAAGTTCTGCGTTTATATTACATGTATATACCAACAAAATGAAATATTTAAGTGAGAGCAGCATTACAGAACACAGCATATAGCCAATGTTACAAGCATCTTATGATGTGAATTTTATTTTCAGTTATGTTTTGATTTTTCTGTATAACGGTTTGGCTTTGTTGTAGTTTGTATTTTTAAAACTAAAGTGTGTTTTTGCAGTTAAGTTTGCCTATTTCATAATGTGACTTAAAGTTCAAAGGATGTCTCTCTTACCAGTACGCATTGTACTTGATTTTTGTTCATGAAATATTATAAACTGTTTGACACACTAAGCAATAAAGTACACATTTGTCGGGTTAAATTTCATGAATAAGGTAAAAACATGAATGCAATTTTTTACATAAAGGAATGTGTAAAAGAATTCAATCTTCATTGTTCTCCCTAGGGATTTTATTCAGAACAAGCACCATCCAAAATAGTTCATGATGCATGATACTGATTGTTGTTATTAAGATCTGTTACTTCTACAAGGGTAAGATTCTATGAGCTATTATTTCTAAACAAAATTTTAAAAAATTATATTTAATATAACTAAACGTTGTAGACGCCTGCACTTTTTTGGACTGTCATCACGACGAAATTTCATTGATATAAAAAAAAAAAAAAGTTCACGTAATTGCTACATATATGTAAAAAGAAATCCAGAGGTTTTTTTTTACAATATGTTAAAGAGTTCAAAAGTAAAGTGACATTAGAAAAAAACTTAGTTTTTACTCACAATTCTCTTAGCTCTGACAGCCCTTGAAATGCATTATTGTCAATCTGACTAATCTGGTTGGAAGATAGAAACCTATCAATGAACACAAGGTATCAACGTTCGGTACAATTACACTGTTAAATCGAATGACTGGTAATGGAAAAACCAAAGAAACCAAAACGCCCATTCAAATGAATTTTATATCCATGCAAAAAATCAAACATTTATACAAATTTCAAGTTTTAATTTATGTTTGCAAGTATATTTTATACGTATTTTTGAACAATTCTCGTGCACAAAATAACTAAACAAAAATGTATGAATCGTGAATCATAATCAGCTACTTAAACTGTAAGCTAAACATTTTCTACAATTAAGTACAGTGTATGTAAATCATGTGCATTCAGTATATTAAACCCTTCAAGGAAATAATTTCTGCAATACCTTACAAAAATATTTGTTATCACTTATCTGTTTGCAACGAAACAATCCTTGCCTACTATCTTACAATTTCGTGTTGTGAAGGTCTGTCAGTTTATCTTATCTCATATAGATTAAACCATAAATTATTTTAATTATTGTCCATCCTCAACATTAAAGTATATACACACCATGAATAAGATAGTAACACCTTCTATGTACAAATATTATAGCATATTTTAGCTTGATTGAAATATAAAGATTCATCTTCGTGACGACCTGTGCTGTATTTCCATCTTTCCAGAGTATACCAGTTTCTCATTCTTTACCCTGCTACTAACGTTTAAGAAATATTCCTTTCATTTAAGTTCAGTAATGGGTATGGTCACTGAAGAAAATGTGTTATTACATAAAAATATCACTTATAATAGTATGGCTACTAAGTGTGGTAAATGAACCTTCAGCGCTTAATAAAGTCATAATAACGACAAATTCGAGTCAACGTCTCCCAGTCTTTAGGTATTGACATTTCCAGTCAAATATCAGAAATTAGACGATTTTCATAATAATTAGTAAAAATATTTTACCTTAAAAATGCTTAAAGTATTACAATTTTTTAATTTGCTAGTTTGAGATCCAGGTTAGTAACACACTTTAGTTGCGTTATCTATTAATCAAGAGGGAGATAATAGCAATCAAAACATCTTTAGAAGTTCTCGAGTACATTATATATCTATGATATATATTAGCATTTGCATTACTGAAAACAGAAATAAAACACAAAATCTCATCAGTTACATACACTATGTCAGACTGGGAACCGTAATATCTTACTGATGGACCACCAGTAAAAGTAATAGTTTACATTTTAAACCCTATAATAGTTACTTTACTTATTGTTACAGTCTTGTTTGAGTGTATAATACAAGTTAGACAATTTTACTTCTATACTTTTACTTGAGGAATAAAATGTAATCTGTAACTAATTGGTCTGTCCCTGTTTGTTTTCTTTCTTTCTTTCTTGCTTTCTTTCTTTTTTATACATTAACAAATGCTTAAAACAGTTCAATCACATTCGACGAGAAAGAAAGGGTCACAATTCTTATGAACGAAAGACATGGTTTGGTCTGTTCTGGTTTCCATAAAGAAACAAATCTTCTTCAAGTCACAATATCAACGATTAGTTCTAGACAACGACTCTCATTCTTCACTCACTACAGGTATGTCATTTTTATAAAATTTTAACTCGAAGACACTCTTGAAATTAAATTAAACACAATTTTAATGATTAAATGGAGACCCCAAAAAACTATGTACACATCTCAGTTGCGTTATCTAATTCAGCACAAGCGTAGATACAGACACGACGGCAGACTGGGGGAAGAAACATTTCTTTGTTGGACAACTTATGATGACAATTATGACTTATAATGGCTGTCAAATTGTGATGTCGTAAATAGAAAGAAGTGGCAATAATACATGAAATTAACGTTTAACAAACAAGTACCATACCCGCAAATGCTTTTTTTAAAAGGAAATTGTGGCAATGTTGAATGTGTGAATGCATATCGTTGTCAACGATGCAAAAACAGTCACACAGCTTTTGCGCGTAATACCCATAGCTTTTGGACTCACTCATTATCAAACTACAATAGGACAACTAATCAATCGAGGTTGCAACCAACACAAAGATAAAATTGCGCAAAATCAATCAAACAGCCCACAACACACCCTTACAACAATTCACAAGGCCTTTGCATTGTCGGTTATTCCCCCTTTTATACCATAGTCATACCCCTGATATTGACAAAAATGTCCACATTGTCCAAATACACCTTAATAATGTCAACATTCTTTGACCCGGTTGTTCAAAAAGTAAATAGATTAAGAATAGATGGACTTCTTGCTAAATAGGTGTTAAAGTTGTATTTCGTGTGTTGTGTGTATGTGCGATTTTGTACTTTTATTTGGAGAGGGGATAAAAATATTGTTTTAAAAACTCTTATTTTAAATAGATCATACCGATTGCCCATACGGTAGTTTTAAATCTATTTTTGCTCATTATTACTTAAATGCATATTCTAGTCTTTTTTATTTGTAAACATTGGCAGCAGTTTTTCTCAATCAACCATCTCCTCTGCCTCCATTTTCTATTTTTTTTTTTAACTTTCATGCTATGACAGGGCAGGTTAAGCACCATCTTGTATTTTTTCTCAGTCTTGTATATTATTTTTACATTTACTTGAATGTATGCTTTTTAATCGTGGTATATTTAAAATTTGAATTAGGGAATATTTCTTTACTTCCTGTATTTTGTCAGTTTATGTACATACTTCAAAATGATGTTTTCTTGTCAAAAACTCATATTTCAAGCCAAACATATTTATTGTACATGTTTCAATATATCTCTTGTATATGCACTGTCTATATATTTTTGGCAATTGAGATTCATTACATACAAAAGAAAACTACTTCTGACCAGTCCTAAAAAGCGAAAGCATGATGCACCATTGAACAATAAAACAAATTTTTGCTATAAGTTCAAAGTAAAAAGCTAGAGTTAAAGAACACTTAATGAGCAGTCATATCTTCAAAACCGTATTTTATTTAATCAATATGGCATAACAAATAACTTTTTATAATCTTCGCAAATCGATATTATTAAAATATTATCGTTTGATTTTACAGATTTTACATTTTAATAGAAATGCTAAAATTGTGATGCATGTTTTAGAAAAGACCATGGTCACTAAAGGACTATGGCCATATGAACCGGAATGTGCAGAGACCTCTATAAGCGTCTTGATATTGTTTGTTGTTCAGAAATGGTTGACGATAACACATTTGGTATATAAATAGCAAATGTTTAACAACCACATTTCAATGTATTGCATATTCTTTATTCCTAATTGAATGATAAAATATAAGTTCACTAATACTTAATTTATATTTCTCATTCAAAAAGAAATATTTGGTCATCATTGCTATTACAAAGGCATCTCAGTGAACATTTGTTGGCAGTGGATTAAAACCATGCAGTTAACATTTCTATTTCTATCTTGTAAACAAATAAGAGGCGGAATATTTCTTCCTAGGAATAATACAGCAGAGTAACAGACTTACACTGTTTGAAGCTGTGATAAGCCCTGAAAAACGTTGATGTCGATCCTACTTATCTGATTTCCATTAAGGTACCTTCATGAGTAAAATAACAATAAAGTGATAGATATAGACTTGATAGTTTTAAATAACAACCCTATAGGGAAAATATAATGCATAGTAAGGATTTATACCCCTGCACGGCATTCAGAAGTTGGAGTTCTATTCGCTTTTCGCTATTCACTATTCGAATAGCGAATAGAATTCTCTGGTCGGTTCGCTATTCAAATTACCGTAAACATGCTAATAAACGTAAATTCAAAATTCCATATAAACTTCATTTTTAACGGAAAGAAACAATAATATATTAAAAATTATATCTTGCTGACCTGACCTAAACATTACCATAATTAGCAAGACGCGAAAAGGTAAGAAATTCATCATATTATATTACAATGGTGATATCTCTCAAGGGGCTGGCTAACCCCTTGTATCCCATATTTGGGCCTTCATATTTGGTGAGGATGGGGCCCCGGGAAACCCCAGTCGACCTCAAAAGAAATTAGGATTACACGGCCATTAACAGGCTTAGCTAGCCTGGCCAAAATAGGAAATTTCGTATTATATAGTTATAATGTGATATCTTTTAAGGGGCTGGCTTACCCCCTGTATCCCATATTGGGGCCTTCATATTTGGTGAGGATCGGGCCCCGGAAGAGCCCAGTTAACCCTCAAAAGGAATTGGGATTACACGGCCATTAACAGGCTTAGCTAGCCTGACCAAAATTGGAAATTTCGTATAATACAGTTATCATGGGATATCTTTCAAGGGGCTGCCTTACCCCCTGTATCCCATATTAGGGCCTTCATATTTGGTGAGGATGGGACCCCAGGAAAGCGCAGTCGACCCTCAAACAGAATTGGGTTTACACGGCCATTAACAGGCTTAGCTACCTTGGCCAAAATTGGAAATTTCGTATAATACAGTTATAATGGGATATCTTTCAAGGGGCTGGCTAACCCCCTTAATCCCATATATGGGCCTTCATATTTGGTGAGGATAGAGCCCCGCGAAAGACCAGTCGACCCTGAAAAGGAATTGGGTTTACACGGCCATTAACAGGCTTAGCTAGCCTGGCCAGAATAGGAAATTTCGTATAATACAGTTATAATGGTATATCTTTCAAGGGGCTGGCTTACTCCCTGTATCCCATATTGGGGCCTTCATATTTGGTGAGGATAGGGCCCTGGAAGATCCCAGTCAACCCTCAAATGGAATTGGGTTTACACGGCCATTAACAGGCTTAGCTAGCCTGGCCAAAACAGGAAATTTCATATATTACAGTTATAATGGGATATCTTTCAAGGGGCTGCCTTACCCCCTGTATCCCGTATTCGGGCCTTCATATTTCGTGAGGATGAGGCACCGGGAGAGCCCAGTCGACCCTCAAAAGGAATTGGGTTTACAGGGCCATTAACAGGAAAAGCTCGCCTGGCCAAAATTGGAAATTTCATATAATACAGTTATAATGGGATATCTTTCAAGGGGCTGGCTAAACCCCTGTATCCCATATTTGGGCCTTCATATTTGGTGAGGATGGGGCCCCAGAAATCCCAGTCGACCCTCAATCGGAATTGGGTTTACAGGGTTTACACGGCCATAAACAGGCATAGCTAGCTTGGCAAAAATAGGATATTTCGTATAAAACAGTTATAATGGGATATCTTTCGAGGGGCTGGCTAACCCCTTGTATCCCATATTTGGGCCTTCATATTTGGTGAGAATGGGAAAGCCCAGTCAACCCTCAAAAGGAATTGGGTTTACACGGCCATTAACAGGCTTAGCTAGCCTGGCCAAAATTGGAAATTTCGTATAATACAGTTATAATGGGACACCTTTCAAGGGGCTGGCTAACCCGCTGTATCCCATATTTGGGCCTTCATATTTAGTGAGGATGGGACCCCGGGAATGCCTAGTCGACCGCCAAACGAAATCGGGTTTACACGGCCATTAACAGGCTTAGCTAGTCTGACTAAAATAGGAAATTTCGTATAATACAGTTATAATGTGATATCTTTCAAGGGTTTGGCTACTACCTGTATCCCATATTTGGGCCTTAATATTTGGTGGGGATGGGGCCCCTGGAAAGCCCAGTTGACCCTCAAAAGGAATTGGGTTTACACGGCCATTAGCAGGCTTAGCTAGCCTGGCTAAAATAGGAAATTTCTTATACTACAGTTATAATGGGATATCTTTCAAGGGGCTGGCTTACCCCCGGTATCCCATATATGGGCCTTCATATTTGGTGAGGATTGTACCCCGGGAATGTCCAGTCGACCCGCAAAAGGAGTTGGATTTAAACGACCCTTTACAGGCTTAGCTAGACCCGCGAACTTCTCAGCTATGTTAAGGGCGTCCATAAAATAATAGCGGTATTTATCACATAAAATATTAGCATTGGAATAATCTTGATATAATATTCCAAAAAATTGTTACACAAAGTGGTTTTTTATCAATATACAAATTAGATAATTCGCTATCGCATGAGCAATTTTAGAGTCTCTTGGGAATGCCCTGTCACGTGATACTGCTAAAAATAGATGAACCAGGAATAATACGAAAAAATGCATAGTGCATAGGCTTAACATTAACAAATATAATTATTTCTGTTTCTAACTTGTAAAATGAACATCAAAAATTTCGAAATGTGCTGGGAGCTTGAAATATTCAAGTAAGAACAATTATTAAATTAAACATAAACAGTGTTTGAACAGAAATTTGCAGGGAGTTCTCACAATTAATGCTTATTTATGTGAAATGCGTAGCGATTTCATACAGCTCCCAGCACTTTTTTATATAATTGGGATATAATGGTAACACATGTAAAATTTCAATATATTTGGTAAAGTGTATGCCCTTGCACTGCATTTTATCTGACCAAATTCACTTTCGGCGTCATTTGCGTGAAATTCAAACGCAACACTGACTAAGATCATGATTTTAATTTTCATTCATAAAATAATTAAACGCTGTGAATTTCATTAAAATAATGTTAGAATGTTGTCTCTGTGCACACCAGTCATCATTACCAAATTGTTGAAATTGGAAAAAATTAATTCATCTGTTGCCCTTACCAATAACTATTGAAATAAGGGCGGGGGGGGGGTGGTTTAAGTGTAAGTTTGTAATTAACACATTTATGTTTTATAATGGTTTATGTTACTCTGCAGGTAAATTAATAAGAAATACCGTTAATATATCATCAGGGTTACTTGTAATTATGATTAATATTTTTTGTAATAATTAAAGAAAGCAACAAAAATCAATCTTTATCTAGAATTTATTATAATAATCAACTTGACAAATACAATGTACTGTATAGAGATTGCTTTTCTGTGAGAAACTGTTCAACAAGACTAGTGTTTTCTGATTTTCAGTATTATTCAGTGATGTGGAATGTATGGCAATTGACCATATTCTTGCACACTACATGTACTTCTCCTCTTGTCTTTTTGATGTACATTGTACGGAGGCAGTGCAGTTGATAAGAAAACCAATGCCTGAAATGATGAATATTGATCAATTTCAAATTAAATTTCAATATATATCAATGAAAGATATTATGATCTTACATTACATTATAGTAATATGATTTAAAAAAAAAAACCCAGACCAAATATACATGAAGTTAGTGGGAAATAGAAATATTTATAGAGTACTACTTTTTTATCAACACCCCAACAAAGTGTCTCCAGTGGATCATTTACTGCTTTGATAACCCTGAAATTGAATAATGTGTTATAATTAGCAAACTATTGTGTTGAAGATAACATGAAAATGAAAAATTACTTTATTATTGTGCAAACTAATGGCAGTTTTAATTTCATTAATATTATAACAGGCATAATCAAATGTTTATTCTTTAAAATGTTTGGAAATTAACTTCAACACTGAAATTTTGTTTTTTCAAACATGTAAATAAATCTTCCTAAAAAAGGCTAAATGAAATAACACATTTCGATTTACATAAACAACAATACAATCTTGTCTATATTCAATCCAGATTCTCACAGTAATCTTTGTAGTGCTAGCACAGTGTTTGGACTTTCCATTTTCTTTGTACACAGAGGAAATGCGAGCTAATATTATTGCGATATGAGACCAGTAAAAAGCTACAGTGAGCCTTAATACTCTTTATGATCAAAATTAGCGAATCGCAGAACATTTGCTTTGCTTGATCGAGTCACCAAACTGATGTTTAAACACAGCATTACATGAAAAACAAATGTAAACAAGTAAACAAAATCGAAGCCGAGGAATTTCCCTTCTGTTTCATCCTACAGTATTAGACAATATAAAACAATATCTAGGGAAAGTACAGATAAATCCTACCTTGTTCAGTTGAATCCTCTACCGATTTCAGTCTAGGCTGGTTGTAAATGAGTTAAATTCCCAGATATATCACTGAAGTCCACATGTTTATTCTGATCACAGCTGCAAGCGCCGATGTGACGTAGTCAACCTCGACACGTCATCAGACGACTTGGGAATTTCATAATTTCGCAAGATAAAAAGAACAGTTGAAGTTTTTATTTCAGTACACCTTTCTTGATACAATCAAACCCAATAATTAATCATATTCATTTTGGTAGATGTTTGTTAATTACCGAAATACAATATCTCGTAAAATCTCATGAATAAGGGGCAGGGAATATGCAAATTTTCCTAAATCACACGTGCTAGAATTCTGATACCTTCCTTAACAAAGCTGAGTTAGGAAATTTCGTATAATACAGTTATAATGGGATATCTTTCAATGGGCTGGCTAACCATATGTATCCCATATTTGGACCTTTATATTTGGTGAGGATGGGGACCCGGGAAAGCCCGGTCTACCCTCAAAAGAAATTGGGTTTACACGGCCATTAACTGGCTTAGCTAGCCTGGCTAAAATAGGAAATTTCGTTTATTTTAATACAGTTATAATGGGATATCTTTCAAGGGGCTGGCTTACCCCCTGTATCCCATATGCGGGCCTTCATATTTTGTGAGGATGAGACCCCGGGAAAGCCCAGTCGACCCTCAAAAGGAATTGGATTTACACGGCTATTAACAGGCTTAGCAAGCCCCGCGAACATAGGGGCTGGCTAACACCCTGTATCCCTATATATGGGCCTTCATATTTGGAGGGGGGTTAGGGCCCCGTGTATGTCCAGTCGAACCTCAAAAGGAATTGGGTTTACACGACCGTTAATA
>WFKH01010211.1:9567806-9580510 GCA_016163765.1 Magallana hongkongensis | reverse complement strand
ACTCTTTTCTTTTTCATTGGTGAATTGGGATTAATAAATATTCATGATAACAAGAAAGTATTAACATGTTGCCCCACTGTAAGTAAGTATATGCGTTTCAGTAGGTTTCCGACTATGGTTCTTCTACAGTTGCAGCCTGGCCAATCTTCTGCCGATTTTCAGCTCACTGGGAGGAGGAAATTAGTTGTTCCACTAAGTTCTAAGCAGCCTTAAAAGGTCATGAGTCTTCCTTTGATCTGTGCCTGCTTTTGGGTTTCTTGGGCCGTGCTATTCCTGTCAGTCTAGATTGTTTCAGGATATACAAGCATATTTGTTAATTTTTATTATAATATGTTTGAGTTGCAACTCTTTTTTCCAGGCAGGTAGCATCACTTTTATTTTAGTAACAAATAGAATTATGATTTTGAAGGAACTGCCCCCACTGTTTTGGAGTATGTTAACAATTATGGAAAAACCTTTAGGTACTACGGCGCTAGTTTGCAGATTGGTTTGTTTTTTTGTTGTTATTATTTTTGTTTGCTTTTTGGGTTTTTTTGTATTTTTTTTTTTTTTAGTTTTTTTTCTTGACAAAATTGTGGATAAGTCTGCCCACTTCACCCCCCCCCCCCCCCCCCCCCCAAACCATGCTACGTTCCTACTTCTTATTGTCAATACTTCTCAGACAAGTGTCGTAAAGGTCAAGCAGACAAACTTTAAAGGATCATGATCACGACTTTCTTCAAATTTCACTTTTCCAAGTTTAATACATTACAATATTTACAATGCTTTACCTATTCTAGGTATTCATATTGGTCAGCCAAAGTTTTAACGTCGGTAGTTAAGTTATAAGCTATATAGAGAGCTTAAAATTCTTTGGTATGTGATCATAGATCAATACAAGTACATTATTTGTTAACATAACAATGAAAATAAGATCTGAGATCTATATCTCGCTTATAACTTGACAGCTAACATTAAATTTGAGCTGGCCTTTGAAGTTACCAAAGTTAAACATTGTAAATATTGAAATTAATATTTCGAACCATATAATTCAACGAGTTGCCTTATGTATTTAAACCTTATGAAACATAGACAATTTATGATGCATTACTTTGAAATTGGACCAATTAGTTTTCTATTTGGCAGACACAAAAAACAAGCTGTTTGGTAAATTACATTGCCAATCACTTTTGATGTTTCGGGTTTGAATCTATTGCATTTAAAAAGGACGAACCCGACCATTATAAGAGAGATTAGTCCCTTAAGGAACCCGATTGGATTTTAACACCCTGACAATATACCAATTGATTAAATATTTTTCTCAATAATTAGATGCACACATTTCTTATGAAAGAAAAATAAATGCTCTTATGTTTTACTGTCTGTCTTGTTAACTTGGTCTTGGTTGCGTGCTGTCTCTATCTGAACTTAATCAGAATTTTAATGCCCAAAACATTCACGACAATTTTCGTGAATTTTTTATTTATCATTTTGGTCTCAGTTTAAAAACGAGGAATTATTGGGATGATGCATTCCCAAGAAAAAAAACACAACAGCGCAATAACTATATTAACAGGATGGAAATACATGGTTTTAGACTTGGATTTATACCCTTGTCCAAAACATTTGGACACATTGTAATAGCATTTCATAAACTGGTTCGAAAAGTTTATTGATCTTAGCATTCTCATTACACTAGCTGGACATTTTTAAGATGGTATTTTCTATACCTAATGGCAACTGTGGGTATCTTTCAACTTATTATGCTGGTGAAATAAAAGCTGTTTATCGGTGGTTTTATGTGAATTATATAAATAACATGTATTAAAACAATACGTTTAGTAAATTTTGTCCAGTACACTAATTATATTAGATGTTATAATTGGAGAAGTAAACGACATCAAATAAAGGACAAACACATACGCTACTACACTTATTTGGCTAGATTTTCTTAGTATATTTTCATAATGACTGCAGAAAAATGCCAAAACTAGCATACATTTGGCAAATCTCTGATAAACAAGAATTCATCAATGATTGTATGTAGTGATTGTGTTTTAAATCTTATTTTTCCACGAAATCTAATGATGATAAACTGAATATTTTAACCGCACGGCCAAATCTGTACTCTTGATCTGTGAACTTGATTCATTGAATATTGTGTCCCATTAAAGTATTCGTGTAAACTTCTAGCACATGTGCAACAATCTTCATACCTTAGCAACAGCTAGCCTTGTACAGCAAAAGTACAATTCAAACCATAACAAGTTTGATTCCTATAAAATCCTTTTTTTTTTAATCATAATGTTATGTCTTTTTATATGTTGCCTGTACACACCTTTAATAGAGTTAGCAAAAACTAGCATATAATTAGGAAAAACATTAATTCGTGCATGCAATGCTTCTTTGTGATATAATTTGCAAAGCTAACTCCAGTCGGCCTCTCAAGTGTCATTATAAGTGGGTTTTATATACATCATACAACTAGTCACTCATGAAATAGTCACAAACCGGAGGTTTCCAATTAAATTCTATGGACAACGAGGAAGAAATGGCGTGCTTTTTCAGTCTTTTGTGGGACACGGAGACTGGTACTGACCAAGATCAGATGTGTCTATTGAATAATATGTCCTCATAATTAAAAGCGTTCAAGAGACAAAACAGTTATCTTGATTAAACGTATAATCAATGCTTGATTTACATCTAAATACGAATGGGAAACTTTAAATTTAAGTATTTCCACACTCCCATTTATTTTATTGTTTAATAGAATTTTTTAATATTGCAGCTTGACATCAAACAAATGGTCCGTTTTTTAATGAACCACTATATGTTTGTATGAAGCTTAGATACACTCATACTGTTTGCATAAATCTTACAACAATAACAATAGCACAATGGTTTAAAAGTGATATTGGACACCTTCAGATATCCAAATAGATGAAAGAGCATTAATATTAACTAGAAATAAAATCTCGCTCTTTTTTTCAAATTGTACAAGTTTGAACGACACTGTATTTTAAAGGTTAAAAATGACTAACTTTCTTGTTTAAACCTATAACGCTTAGATATTATAAATGCACATAAAGATCGTGGAAGAAGACATGGATAG
This sequence comes from Magallana hongkongensis, assembly GCA_016163765.1. Lineage (NCBI taxonomy): Eukaryota > Metazoa > Mollusca > Bivalvia > Ostreida > Ostreidae > Magallana > Magallana hongkongensis. The sequence continues at coordinate 9,577,419 of WFKH01010211.1, read as the reverse complement.
AGTTATTGTTTATTTCATTGTTTATTCAAAAAAAATCGCATTGGTACGTCACAAAACGGAGGTGATTGAGGCCACCTTAAATTCTATATCTGCTCTGCCAATTTTGTTATAATTATTCTCCCACGACAAATGTTATCATGAATCATGAATACGAATGTAAACAGATGTAAACTTAATATGTTTAACTATTTAACTTTTAATCAATGTAATAGTAATGATAATTTAGAAATTGTCGTATTTATAAAGCAATAGAATTATTAAAAAGTCTTAAGCATATATGTTTATTTTTGACAAAGAAAAGATATCTTTTATTGATTTAAATTGTACTAGGAAGAATTTATTAAATATACACATTGTGACTGTAATAAAAAGTTAATTTATATTTTGCTCCTATTTATGAATCAGACTTTCATCAAAGGGAAGTAATATTAAAAGTTCGCGATATTGTATATGATAAACGTCACAGTTATGGACAAGTGTTGTGATGGATTTAATATGTATGTAATTAAATAAAATGATTCAGACTGTCTGTCCAATGCAATTGAAAAGCCGTACGTTCGAGAACTATCCTATGTATAAAGTCTAACAAGAAAAATTTAATTCAGATATGTGAGTTTTTGTACGTTTCAAAAAAGGATAGAACAGGCATTAAATTCGTATCAACTCATATAAACATTTTAATCACTGTCAGTAATGTTTGCATTAATCTAATGCATTAAACCATTCAATCTTTTAAATGAACACTAACGTCTTGACCAACTACTTGCTTAAGGCATATCCCTGAAGAATAATAATATAATTTGATTGATAATTTTTTAATGATAAGTTTAAAATTAAGAATATTTCAAATTTAGAATTCCTCAAAGGAATGAATTTCAAAGATAACAATACAATACTTTGAAGACTATGAACCATAATTTAAATTTCCGGTTAGCGTCTTTCTGCTGAAGAAATATCATAATATTTCACTTTATTTATTGATATGTAATCTTTTAATAAAAGCATTTATATACATTACTAGTACATCTGCCATTTTACCGCCTTCAATATAACCAGTGTTGCTTAAGAAGTTATAAAAATGTTTATTTAACAGGTGACATTTTCTTTCAAAGCTATTTGTGAATCATTTCGATCTGTTCTAAACTCATTCACTAAATTTCAATATGAATAACCGTTTACGTTAAAATAACTATATTTAAAATTATTTTGTTTTGTAATAATTCAATAATAAAAAGATATTATTATTTTGTGGAGGGAAACGGGCTTAAAACAAAAATGTTTTAAAAGTAGGGATGATTACTGTTCAGTTACATCGCTATGGTATCAACAAAAATCTATAACTGTGGTAGTGGGTTGTCCCAAAGATAAACAAGTCCACTTAAGGGTTCTTCATTTGTTTCAGACATAGGGATTAAAGGATTAAACCCTGTAATATAATTATTAGATATCAGCATAAAAATGATCAATGTTTACAATAAGTTTCAGCATAAAAAATACAATTATATTCAAATATATATTCATGAAATACATTACTGCTCAGAGTTCACTAATCAAACTATTTGTAAAGAAGGATAACTCTGATTATAATGCATAATAATTTCAGAGTCAATAAGAGTTACTGCCCTTGAACACAATTTACAAAAATATAGAAATATGCTCTATATCATCATCAATATAATATTTAATTAAATAAAACCAAAATTTCAATGTAGCTCCTTTGTATATTACATTATTTCAAGAAATATATAATAAACATAAAATATAACTTTGCAACGATCACCTGTTTATGGAACAAGGTTTCACATGCTTATATATATAGCTGCTGATGAATATTCGGATTATGGTACTCTCTAACTACAAGTATTAAATGTTGTAACAATAACTAACCTTTCACATATATAACAAATAAACTATTATAGCTTAGATATCAAAACTATGAATTACTGGATATTTTACAAAATACATTCTGTCATCAATAAGATATTCTAATCTCAAAATATATAGAATTAGCCAAATGTAACAATTTACAGAAATTATCATTATTATTTATTAAATTCAAGAATACCACAAATAGAACACTTACTATAACTGACTGCTTCCAAAATGTTGGACAAATAAATAAATATGCTAAATTGTCTCTTGAAGAAAACAGGTTTTCCTCAAATAAAGCCTAGCCTTGGTCTGTCACAAAGGCTACTCAGTTTAAGCGGGAAAATATTATAAAAACATACTATTGGCTTTAGTAAAAAACCCGATACTGTCCACATGTATGAAAGTGACCATACAGGTGAAGTGGCTTAAGGCTATACAATATCAGAAGCCACTAGAATAGATAATTAAATAATGATTACTTGATAGGTGCACAAAAGACAGGGAGTTATAGGGATAGTAGTATGTTTCTTAATATGTACATGTAAAATATAGATGAAATGTAGGATGATGATGATGTTGATGATGGAATATGAATAATGCATGAATGTAACTATCATCATAAAATGCACCCTATTACATAACTTTGTATTTTGTCTTTTTATTGCCTTAACCAACCATTAAGTTGAATCAAGTAAACAAAGTAAACAAATCAAATGCTTAAAATTGACCCCTATTGTGGAAATAAACTTGGAATGGTGTTCTTGCTCATAAGGCCAGGTTCCCCTTTTCTGGACTGTCTCCCTTTGAATACTCGGTCCAATTCCCACAACACTAGCATCCAACACAGCAGACTACAGTGCCTGTAAGATGCTTTGACACCTTTGAACTTAAATACGAGTTTTATGTTATCAATAACACATACATATTCAAGTATAAACAAACTTTATTCAGTAATATCATTTTTTTTTAATTTAAAAACAAATAACCATTTCTTAAAAGTGATTATAACTTATTAATAAACAACGTCTGTTGTATGAACAGTAAAAATATTATACACCCTGTGTTTATAACCCTTACAGACACATTTGGTTTATTCCCACTTAGCTAAAATTCTGAAATTCTTATTCCCACCTAGCTAAAATTGAGATTTTCACACCTGAGTGAGCACTGAGTATAGTCCGTTTTAGATGTGAACTACCTGTATAAAAATTACCTGTGATATATTGTTATATATTCTTGGCAATATGGATTTACAGTGTTATAAAAAATATAATTTAAGTACTATCAATTTTTGAAAGGTTTGATATTTGTAAAATAAGCAAATAAAATTACACACAAAAAAATTTAAAAATCCAATTTAAAAAAAAATATATTAAAAAAAATTAAATTAAATTAATTTGATAGGCCTGACAAACAATTGCTTAAATAAACAACACACTGCAGAGGTTGATGGTTTAATTAGATCATAATTATTTTGTTTCACCACTTGTAATTGAGATAATTTAACCATTAGCAGATATAAGTATGAAACTTCAATCAAACTGATGCACAATGTAATGCAATTAAATTTCATTAAATGCTCATTCCTAGGTTCAGGGTGTTCTGATCGATGTTAAAAAGAAAACATTCTTTGATATTTTATATAAATCAATTAATAGTAATTAAATCCTCATTTTCAGTAATTACTAATAGATATACATGTACCACTGGTAAGTACTTTTTTATGATCATTTTCTTAAGTATGGCAAACGCGCAAGTACGGTTGGATTTTCTAGACAACGGAAGAGGAGGCTTTTTCCTTTTGCATGATGGCTACAATTATTCCATTCGGAACAAGTACAACGACAGAACCTACTGGTGATGTGCCGACAGGCAGAGTCCAGCCACACTGACAACATGCAACAACATTGTGGTGGCCTTCGGAAGACTGCATAACCATGAGGATGACTACATATGACTGGCGGCAGAATCCTTCATCAGTGGCGTGAAGAAGAGGTGCAGAGAGCAACACCCATCCCCACCATCTACGATGAAGAAATAGGAGGACTGCGTAACTCGGAGTGTGACGACTCAGTGGAGGGCATGATAAGGAACATTCCTACTTTTCAGGCCTGCAAGTCCTCACTTTACAGGAAGCGGTCAACCACAACCCCAAAGCTACCCACATCCCCAGAAGACATCAACCTCGAGGGACCGTGGACCTGTACATCGGCTGGTGATCGTTTTCTTCTGCGTGATGATACAGATGAGAATGGACATCGCATCATCATTTTTGCTACAGATGCCAACTTGAACCACCTATGTGCCGCTGACAGTTTTTAGTGATAGAACATTTTATTCCTGCACCAAACATTTCACCCAGCTGTACACGTTGCATGCCAGTGTGAATGGAACTGTGTTTCCCCTTGTGTTTGGACTTTTACCTAACAAGAGTGAGGCCACTTACAACCGGTTTTTCGGACTTTTGAAGGATGCCGTTCAGGACCTACAGTCTGTGTTGAATCCCGAACAATGGCTTTTGGACTTTGAAGTGGCGGCAAAGAATGCAGTTCAGAGGAACTTCCCTAGAACCTCCTTGAAAGGTTGCTTCTTCCACTATACCCAGTGCATCTGGAGGAAAGTTCAGGGTTGCGGATTAGCGGTCAGATTCCGGGAGGAGAACAGCGTTCGTCTGCTATTCAGAAGAGCGGCAGTTCTTCCCCTCATCCCAGAACATCGTGTAGAGGATGTGTGGCTAGAAGCGCTGGAGGACAATGAAGACGACGACCATGATGTTCTGCGCTTCAAAGACTATGTGACGGAAACATGGGTAGAAGGGCATCACACCCACTGGAATCATTATGACAACGACGGATCCCGCACAACAAATGTAGTAGAGGGCTGGCACCACAAATTCAATAGGATGTGTCGGCGACCCCATCCCAACATCTTCATGTTCATCCAGCTAATCCAGAAGGAACAGGCTGCGAATGAAGCCAAGATGATTCAGCTAGCTGCTGGTGGTGTTGTGCGACCAAAGAAGAAGAAGTACAGGCAACTTGACACCCGTATCCGACAGCTGAAGGACCGACTCCGACAGGGCAACATCCAACTGATGGAGTATGCAGACGCAGCATCCCATCTCCTTCATCTAGAGTGATGTGTTAAGTGAAATGTTATTTAAATGTGTGTTATGTTTCACATCTTCATCTGGAGTGATGTCGGATTTTAACGGATATAAGATCAGTGGCATGTAATGATTGTATTTATCTGCTTTGTATAGAAGTGTATAATTGATGTGTATGATGAAGGCATATTTTAAAATGATTGTATTTATTAAAGTTACCGTATTAAAGTTAATATATCAAAATATTTATGTACATGTATATGATATTCAAAATATGTTATAAATGTTAAACAGTGTTTGTTGTTGACTAGAATTGTATTTAAAATAAACTTTAATGCAACTATGTCTGAATTTCATTTCATCACTCAAAAGAATGAATATTGAGGTATTTTAAATAAAAACTAATATTTTTATTAGTGCTATTAATTTACTTCTTTGAACATAATCTTGAAAAAAATTGCCTGTTATTTTCTTTATTTAATCAAAAATTTACTTAAGGTCAATAATTGAACAGACTATAATTCACCTGTAATTAATTTCCTTTGTTCTTTGACACCCTTACCTGTGCACCATTTCAACTTAGCTAAAATCAGTCACCCATAGAAAATTCAGAATTTTAGCTAAGTGGGAAGACACCACACATTTACCCCAATCTTAAAACTTAAGATAACCTGGTCAGCCAGAAAAGGCATAAAATATTTCATGCAAAATCCAGAGCAAAGTTCTTTTCTATGTATATTCCTTGCTAATTTAGTGTTACTTGAAAGGTCAGAGTAAAGTAATATCGTTTTATCTTTTGGATCTGAATAAATTAAACTTAAAAAATCATGATTTGAACGCGATATTGTACACCAAACTTACATGATGCATAGTATAACCATGGGAATATCAAAGATGGCCAGAACATATCAAAATGTTGACGTCATTTAGTGATTTTCAGGATTTCAATGTTCGCATAATATGTTGATCAGTAAGAGAACAGTCCAGTTCGCACATTAAAAGAACAAAATCAGCCATCCTTTCAAAAATATAAATATAGTTCATAATAAACATTAGGAAGAAAAAATATCAATGCATATGAAACTAAAAAGTCGTTGTTTTGATCAATTATCTAAAAATTAAATCATGATTGATGATACGCTAACTTTTAGCACCCGGTTCAGATAAATATTGAATTGAATTATCAAAGCTAACAGTCCTCAAATTGACAATATTTCGTTCGATACGGCAAGACTATAAATTTGAAAAATGTTAAAATAAAAAAGAAGTACAGGTCGCAATGGTATAGCAGCTTTAACAATATTATGATAGATTAAAGGATTTTGTATATTTCTTCCTGTTTTAATTTGTTTCTCAAATTTAGTTTTGAGCTAATTATAAAGATAACTAGCTATTTAATAAATTTGTAATTTAAAAGGTTTCCTCTTATTCTACATTTTATCGAATGCCTTTAATACATCACTAAATATCATACAGCATAGTTACATGGTTTTCCTTTGAAACTACTAAATTTATGGAATAGAGTGAAGTGACCTGTTTAAATTACTCCTTGAAACTTATAAAAATGTTCCTATGTAAATAACTATACACATACATGTAAGATAGTTCAGTTACACAGTTCTGTGTGTCTGTGTTAATGGTATACCTTAATAAATTTGAAAATAATTCATTCATTCGGATAAAACGCTATGCGTAAAAAGTCAGAATTTCAAAGTAGTATGATGATAGTTTAAGAGGAAAAGAACAAAATATCTGTGAGGTAATGCTCACTAATAATACCCCCGCTCTGATGTGAATACACAAAATAAGAGAAGTTGGCATCTGACAGAAAATTGACTTCCGATTGGTAAAAAAAATAGATCCCACCAAACATTATGCCTTAACAAAGAGTGTGTTAAAATTTCAAACATCTGCAATTAATAGTTGCTGAGAAATCTTTGACGAATTTTTTTTTGAAAATTAAGGTTAAAAATAAACAAAGTCATCATTTAACAAGGAGTTGAAGTCAAATTAGTACAAAAATGGATCCCACCATATGGCATGCCTAAACAAAGAGTGTGTAAAAATTTCAAGCACCTGCAATGAATAGTTGCTGAGAAATGTTTGACAACAATTTGTTTGAAAATTTAGGCTTAAAAAAACACGCCGTCATTTAACAGGAAGTTGACGTCCGATTGGTACAAAAATGGATCCCGCCACATGGCATGCCTAAACAAAGAGTGTGTTAACATGTCAAGCACCTGCGATGAATGGTTGCTGAGAAATATGCGACAGAAATTTTTGTTACGGACAGACAGACAGAAGAACGGACAGAGACAGACAGACAGACAGACAGACAGACAGACACACAAGGGTAAAACAGCATACCCCCTTCTCCTTCGGAGCGGGGGCATAAAAACTGAAAACCAATTCTTGGCTTCATTGGTAACCACGTTTGATAGTCGTACGGTGACTAAATTTTGCATGGATGAAGATTCCTTTCCATTTATTTTTCGAAAGACACATGAAAAATTAAAATACAACATGTTCTTTTACAATCAATTATATTATAATGCTGTGAAAAGGACACTTGTAAGTACCATCCCACTCAAACTTTGGGGGGTATATTTGTAATGGTATTGCCGGAATAAAAGTCTGTATCGAATGTCCAACGGTCATTTTCTGTTCCATTGTAAGCTAGGTTGCCTTTAAAAAAGCAATAAAACTATACGTGTTTTCAAATTAAAGTTTTGTGCAATTCTGCAATAATAACTTCAATATTTTTTTTCACCCACTGCTATCAATGATCCACACAAGGAATCAATTTTAGAGTGACAGTTTACATACCTTCAAATAGATGATGTTGACTTTCTTGAAAGATGGTGAAATTGTGTAAATTCTGTATCAGTTTTCTTCGATTCAACTTTCTAAATGATACCTTTTCTAAAAACTCTTTTGTGGCATATACCCTATGGCGGCCGCTGTGCTCGTTTTCTTATTTGCGCCGCGCGAATAAAATCATTGTTATCTCTCTCTATGCTAGTATTAGAATGGCCGTTTAGTATTATTGTTTCCTGGGATTTTGGGGGAAATAAACCGTTCATATAAAATATAAATATACTTTAAAACTTATTATAAATGTGCTCTGATTAAATGTCGATTTGATTAACATTATTTTCGACGAATGATTAATTATAGATAATTAAGAAAATATCAACCGCACTCTTTGTTACATAGATGTACGTGCGACCTTCAGACGAATTGGACATTGCACTGCACTGCACTGGATAGAATATTTTTGAAAGCTAAAGAAGTTGATCTTTATATCATATACATCGCTTTTTTATAGAACCTACATGTACAACAATGTATGTCACTCTTCTTCGACATAAAGACCTTTTCGCATAGAATTATGTAAATTATGCAACTTATTTTTATATTGCAAAATATACATTAAATATTAGATTATTGAATAATAAATTTACAAATGTATTAGTTTGAATTCGTGCATGTCTATTTTAAATGGCGTAAGAAACACCAGAAGTGTGTTGTACACCTTTCATTCAAGAATGTCGAATGGTTAAATGTATATATTTGCCATGTGATAATATAGTCTGTGAAATTGTATAAAGAAATTTTATAAAATGAATAAATTTACGAGGACTGAGTAATAGGGAAATGCTGTTTTACCTGAAATTTCCGAAGATAAATTGTAGTAAAGATCGATTTAATGGTCTAACAATGACGCAAGATCTGGACACGTGACCAAACACTTGTAAACTAATTATGTCGATTTCCTTAAATATAAAGTAAGCCTGGCATTAAATTTTTAAATATTGTTTGGAAAGGTTTGATAAAGGTTCTAAAAAATATGTTGTTGTTTAACAAAAGTATAGTGAATAAATTTCAAAAACAGCTCTCGTACAATTATCAGTATCAGTATGAAATTTCATTTTCATTTACTCTGTCCAAGAATTTCATAAATTCTCATTAATCTATTACAAACAGTAGTAGATGTCAAATTCTGTGGAACGCTGAAACTGCTACATCCTTCAAATTTCAGACTATGTCTACTTAATTGTCAATGAACCATCACACTTGCAGTGTCTTTTGAAGTTAATATATTGTATAAATGAAACAAGACTCTTTAATTTTGTCGTGTTGTCTGCTCTTATAAATGTGAATACTAAGGTTATAATGCTTGCCATATACCGTGTCACAGTTCAAATTGTCAAATGGAGGGTCGATGATATAAAAATTCTCCTGAAATGACTTGGATTGCTGCATCGCAGAGCGTTTCTTGAATTATAAGCTAGCATTCCTGATGTCTGCATAAATATCATCAGTTGTTCCAAATCACACGTTCAGTTTAAGGGATTTTTTTCGAAATACCTTATGAAAGAAAACTTCTTGTTTTAATTCATTTTTCTGCAGTACTACAAATAAAGCGATATGTTAACTTAGACTACTAGTAATAGTAGAATTTTTATCGAAGCATGATATGCAACATTATTTACTCTGTGTATATGTAATCTTACATTATTTTGAAGTCTGAAATAGATAGCATGTAGGTGAAAAACTTTGCGTAAAACAATGAAAGACATGTTTTTTGCTGCTCAGTATAAATAATTTACTGACACAATAATTAAATAGTAT
>WFKH01010211.1:9544060-9557281 GCA_016163765.1 Magallana hongkongensis | reverse complement strand
GAACCTTTGGGGGTCCAAAAGGGCTTCCACCTCCAAGGAAGTAAAGTATCCACGCAGTTACAGTCAGTCTGTAAATATGTTTCCCCAGGTAGGGGCACGCTTGTTAGCATTCCACAGGAATTGGACTTGTATCACTCAGGATCAATGGGTGTTAGAAACCCTAAGGGAAGGGTTAAAATTGGAGTTCATAATTCAACCCGTACTAAAGCTCAAGGAAACAAGTGTACCAAGGTATGGTATTCACGAGTCGGTTATTTTAACAGAAATAAACACGTTGTTAGGAATTTAAAACCTTTAAATCAGTTAATGGTGCCTCGACATTTCAAAATGGAGACACTATGTTCAATTATGAGAGCATTAAAAAAAGGGGACTTCGCTATCTCTCTCTGGATCTGACAGATGCCTATTTTCATATTCCAATTCACACAGATTTCCAGAAATATCTACGATTCAGATTTCTAGGCCAGAGTTACCAGTTTCGAGCAATGCCGTTTGGACTTCGTTCAGCTCCAAGGGTCTTCACAAAAATATTGGCAGTTCTGGCAGCACACTTAAGGAAAATGGTAATCCGAGTTTTCATGTACCTAGACGATTGGTTGCTGGTCAGTGCAGACAAAACAACTCTTATAAGTCAAAAGAACTATGTTTTACAGCTGGTTAAAGAACTGGGATTGTTAGTGAATTGGGAAAAGTCGTCTCTAGTACCATCCCAACATATAGAGTATCTGGGGGCACATTTCAAATCTGGTAGAAGGCAATGCGACGCCCACGGAAACCAGATTTCAGAGTATTTTAGACATTGTGCAGTCACTATTTGCAAGTCAACATACTCAAGCAATAGTGATTCTCAAATTATTGGGACTGATGGCTTCATGCATTTATTTGGTTCCGTTGGGAAGGTTACACATGCGCCCTATACAGTTATACATACTAGCATTGTGGAGACCGAAGATTCACCGTCTTACTCATATGATTGTGATTCGTCCATATTTGCTACAGCACCTACAATGGTGGATGAATCGAGAAAATTTCTTCAAAGGAATGCCCTTACAGGACCCTCCAAGTCAACTAACATTGATAACAGATGCATCAGAACTCGGTTGGGGGGCACATATAGAGAACTGGGAGACATCAGGAATATGGCCCCATCAATATCAGCAGAAACACATAAATTGGCTAGAACTGAAGGCTGTACAATTAGCTCTTCAAGAAGCTCTCTATTTGATAAAGGGAAAAGTGATCCTTATACGATCAGACAACACAACAGTGATAAGTTATATCAACAAGCAAGGGGGGGCACATTCACCAGAACTGTGTTATTTAACTTGGGAGTTGTTCCAGTGATGCATTCAGTACAAAATCACAATACGTGCTGTTCACATTCCAGGGAAGAAGAATTTTCTTGCCGATGCACTTTCTCGGGGGAAAGTAGTACGAATGACGGAATGGTCACTCAACAACACTGTGGTAAATTTGTTGTTTCAACAAATGGGAACCCCATGCATAGACTTGTTTGCAACTGCAGAAAACAAGAAGTTACCAGTCTATTGTTCTCCGTTTCCGGACATAATTGCCTTTCAAGTAGTTGCTTTAACAATCAGTTGGAAAGGGATGTATGCTTATGCATTTCCGCCCCCAATTCTTGTACCCAAAGTTCTGCAGAAGCTAAGGGAAGAGACAAGTGTCGTACTTCTCATTGCTCCAATGTGGCCCAGACCGTCTTGGTACCCTCAGATATTAGATCTTCTGATCGATATACCAGTCAAGTTACCACTGTGGCCAGATCTTCTGTCTCAAAATCACAATCGGGTTTTTCATCAAAATCTAGAGACTCTCAATCTTGTAGCATGGACACTGTCAAATTGCGGCACAAGTCAAAAGGATTTCTGACGAAATTGCAGAAATTATGGCAAATGCCAGAAAGACCTCTACACAGACATTTTATGATGCAAGACTCAGAATATATAACAGCTGGTGTAAAGAACAGGGTGTCAATCCCATTACAACATCTATACCAGAATTAGCAGAATTTTTTATGTACCTCTTCAATGTAAAAAAGTGCAAACCTCAAACAATAGCTGGATATAAGTCAGCAATTGCACTTATCCATCAGAATGGAAACAGTATTGGTATAAATTCAGAGTTATCGTCATTGTTGAAAGGTATGTTTAATAAATACCCATCAACACGTCAATTAACACCTAATTGGAATTTACTATTGGTTTTGTTAGCTCTAACAAAACACCCATTTGAACCCCTAGAGTCAGCTGATCTAAAATGTTTTACTCTGAAGACGGTTTTTCTGGTCGCCATTGCCTCGGATTCCAGAGTGAGTGAGATTCATAGTCTTTCCTTAGATAATGGTCATTTTAGAATGGAGAGAAAAGGGATAAAAATGTTACCAAATATGGAATTTTTGGCAAAGACACAAACAATGAATAGGCCTTGGGAGCCTATCTATATTCCTACTTTTGATTCATACGCCACAGACTCTGAAGATTTGAAACTATGTCCTTGTCGTGCTTTGAAGATTTATATAAATCGAACTAAATCTATTCGAAAATCAAATAGATTATTTGTGACTTACCAACAAAATAATCATAAGGAAGCATCTAAAGACTCTATTGTAAGATGGATAGTTAGTATAGTTCATTTTGCATATGATAATGTGGAATCAGAAACATTAAAACTAGTAAGCGCACATGACACAAGACGATTGTCAACTTCATGGGCCTTGTTTTGTGGTGTATCAGCTGATGAGATTTTACGAGCAGCACACTGGTCATCCGAAACTACATTCACATCGTTTTATCAGAAGGATGTGCCAGATCACCAGTCCATTTTTGCCAAGGCAGCAATTCTGGACTCATCCAAGAGAGGGAAGCAGAAATAGGTAATTATGTTACTTTTATCACTTGCTTTTTCCTCTCCCACCTCCAGATTGGGCTGCAAATTCCTTTGCAAATAGTTAAGGAGGCAGGTAAGTGGAAATATTGAAATGAACTTGGATTTTTGGGTGTAAAATCCGTGTTCATGAGATATTTACACTTACCTGCCTCACCCGCCCACCTCCCCTCTTGATAAAATGATAATGATAATAAAATTAGTTCGTCGAGAAAAACTGAAGAGTTGTAGTTAAGGGGGATGACTGGAGGTAATACCGTAGTCAGGCTTAAAATCATATCGATGCATTGTATGGGGAACTAGAGGGAAATTGCAAATAGTTAAGGAGGCAGGTAAGTGTAAATATCTCATGAACACGGATTTTACCCCCAAAAATCCAATTTTCTGCTCTTGGATTTAATATTCTGGTGGCTTACTGTGACTATATCAAATGGTCTGGCTTCTAATTTCCTTACAGTTCACTTTCAAGACTTTCTCTTTGGATTAAGTCAATCAATATTAAAAGGGAAAATAGGTTATCTTTATCCTGTTCTTTGTTTTCAGCTGCATGTAAATATCTCCTTCTCGACAATTCTCTGTGAATTCCTGTACTAGTGCACACACCTTGCACTCTTCTCCTTTAAACTGTACTTTACTACTTACGATAATTCAGATTTCATTCTGTCTATTCTTACATTTTCATTTCAAAGAAATCGTTTGAGTCCTCTCTTTCTGTATACACAGGGTACCCAGAAAATGTCGAGCCTTCACTCTTTGCTCAACAAGTAGGTGTGTTTGAAACCAGAAAATCTGATGATCCTAGTCATGGAATGGTGCTGACCCAAGTTGTTACCTACCCACCTATATACTGGTTTATATTGAATCTAGTCTTCCCAATTGATCTCATAGGAAACTATTCTTGGTATGTAGCAACTGTTTTGTCATCTTCTCACAAGTCTTCACCCTATCAATGACCACATTTAACTTTCTAGAAATCATCTCAATTGAATCTACATAAGTACAGTACAACGAATGACGTTTCCACCTGTCGTGTTAATGGTGTTGGATCAGTTGGTGTAGTTATATTTGCAAAACACGGGCCATACCTTTCTTTTCTGACCAAGATATGCTGTTATACAAGTAATTTGTTTTTCTTTTTGAAATTTTTAAAGGTTTTATGAGTTTCAGACCTTGATCTATCACTGTATATTTGAAGTCTTTTATGCTTGTATTAATTTAAGTGAGCTTTGTTTGCTATCTGTTGTCATTAAGCACTGTTTTAACTTCTTGTCTACTGTTACAAGCTTGTTACAAATGAAAGCATCATAAAACGAATGTTTTTCGAGTTTGTTCAAATGAAGGACCCACTTTTAAAGGGGATAATCAAAATTTTGAAAAATGGAGTTCTTTTAAACATTTTCTCTTTAGTCGAATCACTATAATCATGAAGATTTTCTCAAATTGGGCAACGATAACCGTAACTTAGATCAAATTAAATTGATTTGATCTAAGTTATGGCTATCGTTGCCCAGGTGAGTGATGTGCCGCTCTGTACTTCTTAAGTTACATTTAAGAAAAACTTAGTTTTAAATACTATATTTTGCACCAATTATGTATTTGTTAAACTTCTTCAGCTAACAATATTATAACATTTTGAAAACCATTTTGGTTATGCATACAATATTAGCCTTATTATATTTTTTACAACGATTATAATTACATATGTATAATACTTTTTGAAAAAGTAAATTTCTGAGATAAATGTGTTTCCGGTATATGATTTTAATCTATACTTAAATGAAATATATTCTTTTTTGTACATGTCTATATAGTAAGATATATAGATATAGATATATTATGTAGCCTTAGTCTATATTAATTCGCTACCCATTCTTTGACATTTATACATGTCTGTTTGTAGGACTGATATTTCTGTGAGTGTGGAGACCCAGATTCCAAAGGTCAATGGAAGTTCAGGAACATGTGTTGCTGTAAGGGTTGATCAAGGAGGATGCAATGCTTGGGAAGCCAAGGGGATTTTTTTCTTTATACTACCTGATCAACAGAAATTTGTTCTTGCCAATGACCTGTGTAAGTGCTCATGTATTTAATATCACAGTTTCATTATCATAGTTGATTTATATGCTCCATTTATTTCGAAATTATATAAATGTTAACCTCTCTTTGTCTGTTGTTGTTTTTACTAATTCATTAAAGTGTGTTGCAATACTCGCATTTGAATTTTAATTATTTTTGTTTACAGCTCGTACAAAAGTTATTAAAGAGGGATCAGTAAATGTATCAACAAATGGTTGGAATGATATAAGCCTCACTGTCAAAGTAAGTATACTGCTGGGATGAGAGTGAAGTAGTACTGTGCAAACACTTCCCTGTCTTTAAACGGCAAATAACAGACCATTTAAAATAACTTACATTATAACCCTTTCATATTTGGGACTTACTCATTTTCAGAACAAAAACGATTTTAGGAAAATCTCTGAATGCATAAAATATAGAAACCTTAATACCTAAGTATTAGATATAAATATGTTCGTGTAGATGTCAAACTTCTGTGGATCATATCTACCTTTGTATACTCAAGATATATTGAAATTGATAAAAAAAAATAGATACTTATAGGATAGTATCATCTAAAACGGATTTTGACAATAAATACAATGAACCAGTGATATATGCTTTATGCATAAATATTTCTTATTCCCGTCTCCCTAATTACCGTACTTGTGGGTATTATCAGAAGTCACGATCAAAAACCAGAGACTAGAGTCATGTATACGCGTTAATACCGTGGACCAACTAAGTGATCTTTTCTCGTTTTCACAATTGAAATTTATTGCCAAGGTTAGGTTTCCTCTTTAAGGTGGTATGGGACACTTCCATGTTGTGACGTATTATTTATCGAAATAAACAATAAAATCAAGAGTAGTTTATAAATTGTTTCTTTCCCAAAGTTATTACTTAACAGCGTAGCGCAGTGGGTTACGTGTAGAGGGTTCACTACGAATCTGTAAGTCATGATTTTCGAATCCCGCTGGGATCTTTAAACTGTTACATTTCCAATTTTTTTGGTTAAATATTGTAAAATTTGAAAATTTTAAACCGGTGAAGGTATTTTAATTTTCAGTTACTTTAATTCACATTAATATCGACAGATATCCTATACCACCTTAAGGTTTCTGAAATTTAAAAGTAATAATCATAGCGTGGAAACTTACATGCGTAAGCATGCAAGCATTTGCGAGATTGGTAAATAATATTCACTTTACCAAACTGTAATAAGACATAAAAGAATAGTGCGTGGATTATTGAAAGAAGAAAGTTTATCGAGTTGAACCATGGTCAAAAGTAACGTGGGTGTGTCACTAGCCGAAAGCTTCTGACGACGACATTGAAGTAAATATCGATTTATATCGAAAAAAATGACGATAGATTTATATATTTTCTCCTTCATTTGCAGAATTCTACAGCTGTTGGCAGTGTGAATGGAGTTCCTTTGTTTACATCCACAATACCATCAAAACCATCCAATGGATTTGTTGCCATAGGTACAGATTCCTATGGCATAGCATATTTTGATAACTTTAAAATGTTGAGCTCCAAGGATATTGATATTTCAAAACTGAAAACATCCCAAGAACTCATATTTGCAAAAGATACAAAATTATATTTTATGCCAAAAAGAAATCTACCATAAATGTTTTCACTGATGTTTATTAAATAGCCGATTGTTGATTGTGTAAGACTGTGATATATTAAATAAAATGATCTATTATTTTAAAACTGTAAAATGTACTGCCAGGTAAAATATGCGTGCAATAACTGTTCGCAAAATCCGCGAGTACCTATGCCGAAGAATTGTTCTTTTAAAAATTATTACATGCAATGTAATATACTTTCATTTGTATTATATTTAACTAACTGCATAAGAATACAATTTGTTTTACTTTACACAACTTTCTACAAATGTTTTCGTTTCGCATCAGTGTATGTGTGTGGGTGTGAAGAAAAATATATGTATTTAGATATTTGTGTTATTGTCAATAAGCAATTTATTATGGATAACCAACAGAGCTTTCCCTAATAAATGTGTTAAAAAAAGACTACATTTTACGAAAGTACTAAATGGATTAATGTTAACGGTTTTAAGAAGTTATCTTTATTGATCAATATTAATGAAAATCATTCCTAGAATATTGCATTATTATTGCTCAATTTCATTTCATTTATCTTAAATTTATATACATTGTATACGTTAAAAGTCATGATGCATATAAGCCTGTTTGTAAGACCGCAGCCTGATTGGTTCATTCGGAAAATATGCTTGACTCACAATGTCAGTCAATAATTTTAAATGTTTTCATCGGAATCTTATTTTAATGCAGTATATGTTTGCAACGCGCTGTGTGATTGCATGGGATATCTTATACTCGTATAAACAAATATGATATGAAAAAAAAAATAGATTTATTAATTCATTATTTTCTCTTCAGTATCCAATGGTTTATTCTTTATTACTTGTATCATAACCATAAAGATAAGCATACATATATCTTTTGAATCATTTATAACAAAATTAAAAAGAAATAGTTTGAGAATTTAATAAACGACAATAACAAGATAATTTTTATTTAAATTTTTTCTTACCAACCAATCATTATAAAAATTTGCTCGCGGTCTGTCGTTGTTGTATACTTTGATTAACCTTCTTCTAAAGAACCAATTGGTTGAATATAACTTTAATATGTAAAATTAAAACAAGGTAATTTTAAGGAGGTATTTAAATTATAGCTATAGGGTCAAAGTGCAGCAATAGTTCGGAGTGAGGGGGTCTATTATATGGACATTTTGGGAAAAAAAGAACTTATGATTATTACATGTATCTACTTAATCTTCAAACTTTGTCATATCTTTAGCATTGTGGGAGTAAAGGGAATTTTAAATTCCAACTTTACGTTAAAAAAAGATGAGAAATTGATTTGAAGAAAATATGAGCTTTAAATTTATATTATGTAACAAAGTTTTAACGTAAGAGTAAGGTACATTTAGTATGATCATATTTCAGTTTTATTTATAAAATTACAACCTGTGATCACCACAGTCTTATAGGTGGGGTATAATTTTACATAGAAATAAAACCTTCTAAAGAATTTAAAATCTATATAAATGCAATTTACACAAACCTTTCGAACAAAAAATAAAATTGCTGGGTGGGAGAGGTTTTATTATTTGCGTTGAAGCCAATTGTGATATAATAGAAAAAAAGCTCTTGAAAAAGGAAGGCTATGATTTTTAATATTGTTAAAGAGAACAAATCCCCTAAAGTCAGTATACGGGAAAATTAAAATAAAGTGCTTTGTACAAATATCTCAGAAAGATATCCGTGGAGGTAGGGTTAGGATATTCCAGTTTCTCAAAAGAACAAAAATTTCAACATTGGAGCCTTTAGTTATTAAATGAATATAAATGCACTCCTTTCTAAAGAGTTTAATATTTTTTTCATACCATAACATAAAAAATGACCACAATGCAGAAAAGGGGTATGTATTAAAGGTATGATGACACGTGTGTCTGTCGAACACGTGATTTTGTTTATTTATATTTATAACGGATACCAAATTTGATTGGTTTCTATAATAAGTATTTCACCTGTTATACAGGTATTTAATTTAGAGAAGTGCGACTTCTCGTGTTAAGTGAGTAAAGAATTTAGCGCCATTCGAAGGCTCTCTCTTCGTGCAGTAAGACGTGTTTTAGTTAGACTCCCCATGGCAGATAGAAGCGACGAAGAGATGCTCGAAGAAGTTATCCTTACACCAGGAGAAACTACAAGCAATTCCAATAGCTCCTTCGCTTTGACTCACGCTGTAAAACTTCTGACGTCTACCATAAACAACCAATTTCAACAGTTAGACGAGAAATTGCAGGAGGACAGCACAAACTCTGCACAGTTGCTCAAGAAAAAGCTGAAAGATAACATCGCCGGAAAGCTTAAGTTCAAAGGTAACAGAGTGCAATACATATTCAACGAAGAGTTTATTGAAGAACTTGATAAGTTAAAAGATTTGTCTTCCAACGATGAAGATACTGTTCAACGTTTGAGAGAAAAAAATAACAAGACAAAAGCATATAAGAATTGCAGATGGGTCACCAGCTGGGTGGAAAACGGTACAAGAGTACCAACTCAACGACGTGGCTGAAAACTCGGACGACGAGAAACGTAGTGAAGAAAACAGGGCGCTCAAACAGACGGAACAGGGTAGGAAGTTCCGATTCTCACTATATCTCAAACCTGCACCGGCAGCTGCGGTTGGCTCTCCTGCTCAGATGCCTTATGGTCTTCAACAGCAGAACAACGCTCTACAGACAACAAACCCATTCCTTCAGCCCTTTCGTGCAGCTAGCAGGCGCACACCGCAACCAAGTGACGTCTGCTACAAATGTTTCCAAACGGGACACTGGAAATCAAGATGCCCCTCTCAGTTCGGCAGCACTGCGTCCTCCTCCTAAAAATGAAATTGATGATAAGTATTTAATAAGTTTTGAAATGTTTGATCAATGTAATGATAATGATATCTTATTGAAAGAACATATTCAATTTTTTGATGAAATGAATTTTAGTGGTTCAGAAACCAATCAAGGAATAAAGAAAAGCTTGTTAAAGAATTTAGATTTCTGGAAAAGAATACGTACTTATGATCAAATTTTACGTATTATTGAGCACGGATATCATATCAATTTTGAACAAAATCCCCCAAGGATATATCTAAAGAATAACAAGTCCGCTGAATCTAATTCTGATTTTGTTTCAGTTAGCATTGGTGAATTGCTGGAATCAGTGTGCGTTGTACAGGTTCCGTTCAAGCCTTTTGTTGTCAGTCCTTTGAGTGTAGCTGAGAACAGGGAAAAGAAGCGTCTAATTTTAGATCTTAATGTTTTAAACAAGTATATAAAGAAAGAAAAGATTAAATTTGAAGGTTACAAAACGGCTTTACAATATTTCAATAAAAATTGTTTTTTTAGTTAAGTTTGATTTGAAGTCGGGATATCATCACATTGATATTAGCTAAGAATGTCAAACATTTTTAGGTTTTCAATGGAAAGAAAAATATTACTGTTTTACGGTACTACCTTTTGGTCTATCGAGCGCACCATTTGTATTTACTAAGTGTCTTAGATCTATGGTTAGATACTGGAGAGCGTGTAACATCAGAATTGTTATGTGCTTAGACGATGGTTTAGTTTTGGCTCAGACGTTTGAGGAATGTCAAAGTATTTCAGATTTCATACAAAAGTCCCTGGAACAGGCCGGTTCATTTATTAACCATAAGAAATCTGTTTTCAGTCCAGTGCAAGAAATTGAATGGCTTGGCATACTTTAGAATTTAATATTTCCATTCCAGAAAGAAGAATAAAAGATGTGGAGGAGATGTTATCTAGATTTATTGATATGTTACCTCATGTTTCAGCAAGATGTCTGACAAAGGCTGCAGGAAAGATCATGTCTTTACATTCTGTTTTAGGAAACATATGCAGGTTAATGACCAGATTTTCTTACATGGAGATTATTTTAAGGAAATCTTGGGATTCAAGACTTGATCTCAAATTTCAGGAAAAGACAATTAGAAAATTGCGATTTTGGTTACAAAACGTACGTAATTATAACATTAGAAAGCTTGCAGATACTGGTCCAGAATGTATAATTGTTTGTTCAGATGCTAGTAACGTTGCAGTGGCGGCGTGCACGGTGGGGGTAGACGAATCGAAATTTCACCTGATCTGGAATGAACAAGAGGCGCAAAAGAGTTCCACCTGGCGAGAAATGAGAGCAATTGAACAGGCTTTGTTTTCATTTAAAAATAAATTAAGCTGCAAAACAGTCAAATGGTTTACAGATAATCAAAATTGTGTCAAAATATTTGAGTTAGGTAGCATGAAATTAGAACTTCAAGAATTGACATTAAGCATTTTTGAATTCTGTAAACAACATAACATCTCGGTCAGTATTCAATGGATTCCAAGAGAATATAATGAAAAAGCAGATTATCTTAGTAAATTGATTGACTATGATTATTGGAGTGTGTCCGTAGATGTTTTTCAGTTTATTGATTCAAAATGGGGTCCACATACCGTCGACAGATTTGCAAATGCAAATAACAAAAAGTTACAAAGTTTTAATTCTGTTTTTTGGAATCCTGGCACAGAGGCTGTGAATTGTTTCACACAAGATTGGAGAGATGAAAACAATTGGCTTGTGCCACCAGTTTCTTTAGTTATTAAAACTATTAAATATATCATTGAGTGCAAGGCTAAGGGGACTTTAATTGTCCCAAAATGGGTTTCAGCGCCTCTTTGGCCCTATGTGTTCAAAGATGACTTGAAAACTTTTGTTTACCTATCAGATGTACTCGAGTTTGAAGACAGTACAAAGATTTTTATTCAAGGAATGAATAAAAATTCCATATTTGGTTCTGAAAGATTTTATTCTTCAGTATTAGCTATCCGGCTGGACGCTATAAGAATGTGACTAATTCGATTGTTTTATATTTCAGATCTGTGTACTGCAGTGAAAGGTCCTGGTACACTAGGTATTATTGATAAGGTCTTGGTACGGAGGTACTGCAGATGATTGGATTTTTTAAAACTGCTATTTAATGTTATGGTCCTGGAACTATGGTACTGCAGACGACAATAATTTTTTTTACTTTGTACATGTGTATGCAAGATTTCTTGTGACGGCGTATTTATCGAATGGTCCTGGTGCGATGGTACTCCAGAGGATATTGTTCAAATAAAATTATTGATAATAATTGAAAGTAAAGGTCCTGGTACGAAGGTATTGCAGATGACTTGGTACAATTAAATATATTAATTAACGATTTGTTTTATTTTACAGAACGTAAGAATCATCTGATAAGATGTTCCTGGTATATATATATATAATAATGATTTCGCATACTTCGACAGTGAATTGATGTTTTTAGAGATACATATTCATGTATATGTATTCATTTTGTACGATTTGTAGATATATTTTCGGTGGGGAGGTGGAGTAATCTATTTTCCAGAATACAAGACCCAAAGCTCCGAGAGTTGGCCGAACTCCTACCATCGTATTGTCTTAAAGCAGGGGCCGAAAATACAACCAAAAAATACAGGTACGCATTTAACAGATTTTCAAAGTGGTGCAAGACTTTTGAACCTCATGTCAAAAATTTACCAACAACAGATGTGAATGTATCTCTCTATTTGATTTACATTGCGAAAAATTTTTAATCTGCTCCCAAAATAGAAGAGGCTATTCAGGCTATCGCTTGGGCACATAAACTGGCAGGTTTTCAAACCCATGTGACTCAACTTTGGTGAAGTTCACAAAGGAAGGTTGTTTACGTGATACCAGTCAACCCGTTACAAAGAAGGACCCTTTAACACCAGAAATTCTTTCTTCGATAGTGTCCTTATTGGGAGGAAAGCAAGCATCGCTTTTTGATTTAAGCACTTGTTCCATTTTTTGTTGGGTTATGCAGGGTTTCTGCGTTTTCCTGAAATTGTCAATATTCAGAGATCTCATGTAACTTTGCATGAATCACATTTGAAATTATTTGTTCCCAGAAGCAAAACGGATGTTCAGAACAAGGGTAATTGTGTATATATTTCACGCACAAGTTCTCAAAACTGTCCTGTGAACCTACTAGAGAGGTATTTGAATTCGTCTGGTATAGAAAAACATTCAGATGAATATATTTTTAGACAACTGTCTGATATTTATGTATTACTTTTACATGTAATAAACTGCACTCTTGAGAGCTCTTCTGTACCTACACACTGTGTTTATTTTATAAATTATTTATGTTTGGTTGAGTGTAACGAATTAGAACATAAATGCAATTTTATACCAAAGTATTGCAAAGCAATCAAAAGCAAAGATGAGGCTATATTTTAATTGATAAGAAGATATTAGATAATTAGGAAAATCTGCAGAATTCTATACCATGGCCATTTGATATGCCATTGTATTGTATTTAATACAGTAAAGCTATCAGTTACATGCAGCAAAATACTTGGGTCAGAAAGACGTTCTTGTTTGTGTAAATGATGTGGCCCATGTATGAGCTTCTTCCTGTTATTGTTTTATTTCAAACCACGTAAATCGATTTAAAAAAGTACATTCTCGGTTTTGCAATGAAAATTGTTTAACTATTACAACAATAGTGTGTAGAAATAGTTCACTTAAATATCAAGCACTTCTGTATAGTTAGGTAAAACATTACTCCATTGTATTCATAAAGCATACCGCCATTGACCAAAACATGTGTGATA
>WFKH01010211.1:9513008-9529551 GCA_016163765.1 Magallana hongkongensis | reverse complement strand
ACATGATAAGTCTCTACACTTATTTTAATGTAATACACAAATTTAATACAAACTGTCACAAGGTCAATATGGGGTCAACTTAATATTTAAGTCTGACAAATGAAAAAATAACTTTTGCAATTAAAATGACAGAAACTGTACAAATGCGATAGGATAGGTAACAATGATGAGCTTATTTAGATATTTTAAAAAAGATGATGATACAGTATGCTGGCAAAGGGAGATCACTTATTTAGAAAGTGAAAGTAATACTTATGTATACCAGTGTCTCATAATATTGTGCGAGTACTACATGTATTATGCTTACCTATATTGGTCAACATCATAATGATAATCCAATTAGAGCACAATATGAATCCATTAATTAGCTGATCATCACAAAAGAAACGTTTATGCATGTTAATTAATCCTATTCTGCACATGGAAAACACATACCGTTATGTACACCACGTGAAACCCATCTAACCGAAGAGCTGGGTAAAACTAGTACCCGGTAATGCGACCTGTAGACCTGTGTTGTGTACGTAACTTCGGACAAAGATCATTTTCTTGTAACATGCATGTATTTTCATGACTTTATTCTTTTAAACCCCCTGTACTGTTTTATTAGGTAAAAATATGTAAAGCACATATTTCAGCTTTAAGGTGGTACAGGACACCTGCATATTAATGTAATGAACTCCCTTTTGCAGAAATAAACAATAAACTTTAAATATAATGTTTCCCCCCAAAATAAAGTTACCTAACAGTGAAGTGCAATGGGTTAGAGCGTTAACTACATGTCTGTAGAGAGTTCAAATGCTGCTGGGGCTTTTCTATTTTTTACTTCAGATTCCATAATTTTAAAAATTCATCTTTTTTTGCTAAATACCTGTATTGTAAAAATTTAAAATTATAAAACGTCACTGTGAAAGAATTTTGATTATAATGCACTTTACTACATGTACAGGTTTTCGTTGTAATCACAATATTCTGATGTTTATTTATCCATGAGGAATGTGTGTGTGTGTGTGTGGGGGGGGGGGGGGGGGGGGGGGCGGGGGCATAATTTAATTTTGTTTGTAATAATTATATAGACCATGCTTTCTATGAAATGAAATGAAAAGATTATTGATTAACTGAAAATTCACATGCAAACAGTTCAACCACAAATTGTACATAAAGGGCAGCTCATGTGTATTATCATCGTCAAAACAGTGTTATTTAGGGGCAAACACTTGGTGCGGGTATTACTGTCTAAAGACAGCATCTAGTTTTAAATGTTTTCATCGTAATCTTATTTTAATGCAGTATATGTTTGCAACGCGCTGTGTGATTGCAAAGGATATCTTATACTTGTATAAACAAATATGATATGAAAAAAAAAAAAATAGATTTATTAATTTATTATTTTCTCTTCAGTATCAAATCGTTTAATCTTAATTACTTGTATCATAACCATAAAGAAAAGCATACATATATCTTTTGAATCATTTATAACAAAATTAAAAAGAAATAGTTTGAGAATTTATTAAACGACAATAACAAGATATTTTTTTTTTATTTTCTCTTACCAACGAATCATTATAAAAATTTGCTCGCGGTCTGCCATTGTTGTCGTATACTGTAATTAACTTTCTTGTAAAGAACCAATTGGTTGAATTTAACCAACGTAATTATGTAAGGTAAGTTTAAGGAGGTATTTAAATTATAGTTATCGGGTCAAAGTGCAGCAATATTTCGGAGTGAGGGGGTATATTATATGGACATTTTGAGAGAAAAGAACTTGTGATTATTACATGTATCTACTTAATTTTCAAACTTTGTCATATCTTTAGCATTGTGGGAGTAAAGGGATTTTTAAATTCCAACTTTACGTTAAAAAAAGATGAGAAATTGATTTGAAAAAAATATGAGCTTTAAATTTATAATATGTAACAAAGTTTTAACGTAAGAGTAAGGTACATTAAGTATGATCATATTTCATTTTTATTCATAAAATTACAACTTGTGATCACCGCGGTCTTATAGGTGGGGCATAATTTACATAGAAATAAAACCCTCTAAAGAATTTAAAATCTATATAAAAGCAATTCACACAAACCTTTCGGACAAAAAATAAAACGGCTGGGTGGGGGAGGTTTTATTATTTGCGTTGAACCCAATTGTGATACAATAGAAAAAAAGCTCTGAAAAAGGAAGGCTATGATTTTTAATATTGATAAAGAGAACAAATCCCCTAAACTCAATATACGGGAATTTTAAAATAAAGTGCTTTGTACCAATATCTCAGGAAAGTTATCCGTGGAGGTAGGGTTTGGATATTCCAGTTTCTCAAAAGAACATTTTGACGTAGATAAAAATTTCAACATTGGAGAATTTAGTTATTAAATGAAAATAAATGCACTCCTTTATAAAGAGTTTAATATTTTTTTTCATACCATAACATAAAAAATGACCACAAAGAAGAAAAGGGGTATGTATTAAAGGTTTGATGACACGTGTGTCTGTCGAACACGTGTTTTTGTTTATTTACATTTATACCGGAAACCAAATTTGATTGGTTTCTATGATAAGTATTTCAACTGTTATACAGGTATTTAAATTAGAGAAGTGCGACTTCTCGTGTTAAGTGAGTAAAGAATTTAGCGCCATTCGAAGGCTCTCTCTTCGTGCAGTAAGACGTGGCCCCCTCCCATCCACCCACATATTCTTGTTTTCATGTATCATTTTATTGTTAATAACAATTTTTCTTATTATTGTATAGAACTGAGGATTTACCGGAAGATATTTGTGTATTACTTTTACATGTAATAAACTGCACTCTTGAGAGCGCTTCTGTACCTACACACTGTGTTTTTTATATAATAAATTATTTATGTTCGGTTGTGTGTAACGAATTAGAACATAAATGAAATTTTTTACCAAAGTATTGCAAAGCAATCAAAAGCAAAATTGAGGCTATTTTTTAATTTATAAGAAGATATGAGGTAATTTAGGAAAATCTGCAGAATTCTATACCATGGCCATTTGACATGCCATTGTATTGTAATCAATACAGTAAAGCTATCAGTTACATGCAGCAGAATACTTGGGTCAAAAAGACGTTCTTATTTGTGTAAATGATGTGGCCTATGTATGAGCTATTCCTGTTATTGTTTTATTTCAAACCACGTGAATCGATTTAAAAAAGTACATTCTCGGTTTTGCAATAAAAACTATTGTACTATTACAACAATAGTGTGTAGAAATAGTAATCATAAGATTTTAAATATCAAGCACTTCTGTATAGATAGGTAAAAAATTACTCCATTGTATTCATAAAGTACGGAAGCCCGTTGGTGCCACGTAGGAAAAATATTTTATCTGGCGGCCGCCACATAATCTATCTGGCAGCCGCCACATAATTTATCTGGCGGCCGCCACATTATTTTTATATGGCGGCCGCTACATAAATTATTTTGCAAAACGTGAGTGTTAGTGTATTTGTATTTGGTTGAGAAGATGGATGTTGACACAACCGCTGCTCTGTATTTTCATATGGTGTTTACCTAATAAGAAATGTGTAAACACCACGAAATAAACTTGTCGAAAGCTAGATTACATGCATGATTTTTTTCATTCGAAGAATGGAATAAAAATGCAAGCTGTCCTTGTTATGCCATTATTTTGTTATGTTATAACTTGTAGTCATATTTTAAAAACTCTTAGGAAAGTATTAAATTAAGTAATTCCAGTGTTACTGTTGTTCGGGGTTTTTTTAGCCAATGTTCAAAAGTTTAGAAACAACCCTGAAATACAATGTTTTACAACATACATGTATAAAACAAGGCACAAAGTAATATCTAAATCATTCTAGATTTTAACAAAGTCTACTATACATTCCACTCCACCAGTTTTTCAAAATCTAAGCTTTGCAAATGATATTTAATGTCAAGTCTCAGAAATTATTAATATAACTAATAAATTAGAGTGTATCCACAACTCCATAAAAAGCTCCCATTAAAACATGCGCGCGCATCAGGAAACCAGGTTTTATCTGGCGGCCGCGAGATAATTATGTTGCGGCCGCCAAAAAAGTATGTGGCGGCCGCCAAATAATTATCTGGCGGCCGCCAGATAAAATATTGTTCTAAGTGGCACCAACGGGCTACCGTAATAAAGCATACCGTCATTGACCAAAACATGTGATATTTTCTTGGGTCATGCCGATACGATTTTTAAAGTTTTTTTTTTATATTTTGTTGTTCAACCTTTTTCTTACACTTACGTATCCAGGGAGTGTCAAGTTAAAATGTCATTAATTCTGTCAAAAATAAAATAACCCTGTAGATTTGTTTTTGCTAATTGATCCCCAACTTTTTGATATTAAAATCAAGGTCTTAAAATAATGCGGTTTTTAAAGTCAGCATGCATTCCAAACAACCAAAACAATATATCAAGTTGTTGTGGAAAACGCCTGTGAATGAATCTGAATGAAACTGTAGTGGAATCAGGTTAAACTGCAAGAAAAGAAGATAGAATAGAAAGTATCTCAACCATTGAAAAGGTATAGTTATGCATTTTTTCTCTTCATTTATAGAATGAACTTAAATATTAGTGTCTACTTGTTTTATTGGCGTCCATCAGTCGTCTTCATACATTGCAACATCCTTTAAAAAACCTGCAATAGTGTCAGAATAAAATCAATCAATATTCATAAAGATTAATTTCGTCTCCTTTACAGTCATTCAGTTTCGCGTAGATGTACATACAACTGTATACAATTTTCAAAAGCCGAATTTAAATAGAAATATTCTAAAACAAACAGGTTTAGTTTAAAGATATTTCATGAAATTTTATTTTGCAAAACGATATGTAGAGGTTTTGCAGCTATATACTATTGACTTTCAGAGATCCATTTTTTTTCTGTAGAATTATGCATTGAAAACAATTGATATGCCTGGTAGTTGAATTAGAATATATAGAAAACGATTTTTTTCATATACCTTGAATCTTGATATTGAAATCCCATAAAATACGTTAGCATAGAAACGTTTTTTCCTACCTTAACGTTTACCTGTATATCCTGTAAATTCCCAATACATGATGCGCCTCCTGTACTCTTGGACCTTTTTCGTCTTGTGAAAATAAGAAATAGGATCCAGGTCGTCTCGGAATTCGACCGATTTATGCTCAAGAGATGTAATACTACTATTAAGAAGATTCTTTATAAATTTACTTAAATCCGTTACATAAAGATCACGATGTCCTGTAGTGATTATCTTGTTGATTTGGATACGCGACCGAAGCGTCAACTTTTTCGGTTGGTTTAAAAGAAGGATAATATGTTACATACCTGTATTGTTTAAGATCCACTAAACAAAGTGTATGTACATTATTTTTAAAAAAAAATAAACCCTCGATTTCTTGGTCTGCTTCAAAGTTTTCCCGAAGCAACAGCAACGAAATCTCCGTATCTATCATGCATGTTTCAATGAATATTTCACATATTTTATAGCAAACTTGGTAAACCTCAGCAACACGCCATTGCGTTGGACTTCCCCGAGTTTCATTATCATGACATTCATGAAAACAATTGTAATGATGATAATTTTAAAAAAAAATATGCATACACCAAAGAAATATTTTTAAGCCATGCTTATCATTAATCAGATAAGAAAAATACCAGACGTATGTTGATCGTTCTTCAATGGTGTCGAATATACTGTTTGCTTTGTACTCTTAAAATCAGTGGTCTTGCGTATAGAAATCGACAAATATAAATGTGACATACTACCTTGAAATAATTACTACTTGCATATAAATAAAAGAAAAAAAGATCATAGGCGATTATTACTCTAATAAAAAACAAAACATTGTTATGTTAATGTTTCCTTTCCAATGCTTCCGTCATGAAAACCCATTTTTCTTACGATTTAATAAGCTTAACGTTCTGATGCCTTCATTTTCAAATGTTTGATATTTTTTGTGATTGATTTACACAACAGTTGTTTACAAGTACCTAAAATTTAAATATCAGATCAAGTAAAAAAATATATATGCTGAATCTCGTTATTGAGATATATGTGACAGTACATAGAAATAAAACTTCAAGTTTCATTGGTTTTGTTATTTCTATATACTTTCCAACATATTTTGTTCAAAATCAAAGACAATATTAATCATCAAACTACAAAAAAGTTACACCACATTAAAAGAAAATGAAAATCGTGAACATTACAGCTGACATGTTTTCGCATTATACTTGCCATATGTTGTGCTACAGCTCATATTGTGGAATGGAATGTCTATGATCTGTTCTCCACTTAAACGACTTGGAGAGTTGCACTTGGGCTCTTCAGTCCATGATAAATTGTAGGGCAACATCCCCTTAGTCTTCATAAAGACCGTAAAAGGCTCTAAATCGCATGTACAATCAAAGGGATTTCCTCCTATATACCTTTAAAGTAGATAATTTTTCGCAGTTATTTAAATTCTAGATATGTTTCTTTGATATAAAACTTTGCGTCGATAAAAAAAATGCAACATACAGGTATTTATCTTTGTAGTGTAACTATGTCATTTTAATGTATGGACTTGAGAATCTTAAACGTGTGAACTTATTAAAACTAACGTGAGCCAAACCTTGTACTCAGTGGTTGCTTTTGGTATCAACTACATGTATGAGCTTTATAATAAAGTGTTAGAATTGTATTTCAATTAGAAGAATATAGTTGTAAACCAAAACGAAACTTCAGTATAAGTTATGTACATATATCTTGATAAAATAAGCTATAAAATAAGAACAAGAAAACAATGGACGCAAAAGAAAATAAAAAATGTTCCGAACCACTTATTTTATTTCCGAAAAAAATTGAAATGAAAAAAATCCAGCTTTCTATATATTATGAAAATCCAAAGACATTTGGACAAAGTTATGTTTATCAGCCTACTGTTTTTGAAAATGATCAAAATGCACAGAAAAACTATTTATACCATTTATTTCACTATTACATTTGTTTTTTTTTTTATCTTTCAAAATAATACTTTTATAATTGGTCTCGTTCAACTATGCAACTCTAATCAAACCGGCGTTGCGTAGACAAAGCGTCTGGTTGAAATTGACTTTCATAATAGCTGCGAAAAAACGCACAGCTTCTTTTTACTTTCGTATCATACATATAACCGACCGCCTTCTGGCAGTCGGTAATGACACGCTGTACAACAGTAGCATTTGTCGTATTTAAATAATTATACTTTCTAAAGTATCATATAATAGTATACATGTAATACATATACACGTGATATTGACACTTTAAGTGTGAAACAAATATGTTTAGATCAAATTTAATGTATAAATGATCATTACCGCTCTGAAACATTATTATATTTTCCAAATATTTTAATAACTTTTCACAAATACTCACAGCTTTGTTAGGTTCGGGAGTGCTATAAACATTTCCTTATTCAGGAACGTAATATTATTATTATACAGGTATCTACAATAAAAAAAAAAAAATTTCGTTCATAATGAAAAAAAAATGCCTTTAAAGTATTTTAACTTAAAAGCGATTTTTTCACCGAAGTTTTCTTCAATAAAAAATTATCTTACACCATAGCGGAGATCTGAAGAATTGTAGCTCTCTCCATAAAATGTCAGAATAAAACAAATATTCATTTAGAAGTAATGATAGGCACGTGATATCATTAGTCAGCATTTTGGAATGTCTATTAATGAAAAAAAATATTCGAAATTCGACCATCCTTTAAATGGGATTAGTCACGCTCTTCTGAATTCAACGTTGTGTTGCTTTCCGAAAGACCAATAAATGTTAAAAAGTGTATTCCCAACTTTCGAAAAAAAAAATTCATACGCATTTAAGAAATTGGTTTAATCACAGTGTTTCTGAATAATTATTTGCATATCATCGTAAATGCATCAAAATAATGATTCTTGATGTTAAACTTTTTTTTGTGGTAGGCTTCGGCCTATCACAGTTGGTTCTAAATGAAACATCTGGCAGATTAACTTCCTGTGCACCCATGCTGCTTTGCACTACTTTGCTTTTTATGCAGTGACAGCTTTATTAAAATCTTTCTACCTCTAATTATACTAAGGAAAATTATATGATGCATTTCAATTGAGATACAAACATCTATACAGTCACATATTTATTAAAATCACGTCTTTTTCTAAAGCAAAGTACACTTCCCTTTAGAGTAAAGTTTATTCATTCATTTGTATTTCGGACAGCAGAAAAAGAGGAATGACAGAATGCTAATTATATTCATAGCATGATAAACTGTTGGTATTATCCGTAAATATTTATAAATACATTACCATGTTGACCATTGTTATCACATCCTCATTATTTTTTCAAAAGGGCTTCGGGTTAAAGAGTTGCGTAAATTAAGCTCTCAGTATAAAGTAAACAAGTAAGTAGTGGAAATTTGATGTGTGCGCAAATGCGCGTCTGTGCGCATCTGTCTGATGTTACATATGGAATGAATTAAACTTGCTATAAATCTTACCCTGAAATTTTTCTTCTATTCAGTCTAATTACCATATGATGTTTATCATGTTTGGTCTGATTTTTGATTGTTAACAATATCATTTTCCCCCATACAAACCAATTATCTTCAAAAGATTCGGCTATTTACACCAGCAAAATTAGTTTCCTTTCAAAGATAGATATCTTCAAAGTTATGAAATAGTTTCAGTAGTATGGTCACACACAAAAAAAGAAAAAGAAAAAAAAGCTCATACGGTATAAATGTGTTAAGTAAAGGGACCGTTTGGTTCGTCCCCTGATGCTTGGGCTTATTCGATCCGCACATTATGCATCCATTGTAAGAACAAACAAACATAAAAATGTACACCTTGTCAGGTTTCTGAGAGCTAACTAACATTATTTTAACAAATGCCAAAGTCGTTATTCAATCAAACCAGCCTCAACATCGGGGCGAAATCAAGCGTTATCCTTTAGTAAAGTGTGTTTTGCAAACAGACTTTGTACGTCATTTTTTCCATATTAGAATATCACTTTAATGGTCGGGAAAATAACTCCTATGCCTGTAGTTATACATATACGTTCTACAACGTAAATAAAGTTTAATATAAAATTAGACCAAGCAGCTTTAAGAGAGCTGGATGGTTGTGGCCAATTTTAGACTTCATTAATCTCCTTTAAACAGAAAGCTCTGTAAAAAGATGTAAAACATTGTCTAATTTTAAAGTTATATTTGATTTTTATACGTAATTATCGTTTATGGTCAAGAAATTTATATCAAAATGGTAATGTAAATCTGATGGATAATAATGGTAAACTATACAGCGTCCTTAAGGCATGCTTGTACAGACTGTCGATTCAAAAATTGACATTGACTGTATAAGAAAATAAACGCGATTTTAATGTTCCTGTCGGGCCTGTAATGTCAATACTCGACATCCATCTTTATATAATAAAACTGTAAGATTACCGAAACTCACATATCTACATTTTTATCTTCATTCAACATGGGTGTTTGCATGTATATTTCATCGATTTATGTTCATAAATGTAGTTGTACGTGTGACATGTTTGCGAACTTCTTAATAATTAATTGCATGCAGAAGTTAGTCAAAGTTAGCATAACTGGCAGATATTGATATAGTTTTTAAGTTTAAAAATATCTGTTTTTAAACTTTTAATATAAGAGGTGATATATTTAAAATGTATCAGGTGTTATGAGAATATAAGTTTGATTTTTTTTCTCAGTAATATAAAAATAAAGGTACGTAATATTTTATATAAAAAAAATCAAAAGACTTTCATGTGACAAATATGTCAATATCAATTATCTTTGATATCCTTTTAACTTTACTCCCGGCAAATTGAATAATTGTTGGACACTAGAAGTGAAATTATCTTAAAGAGCTATATGTGTGAATGTTTATTTTTTTGGTATATCATTACAACCTCTTCGTTATTGAAAAAACAATGTCCGTCAAAAATGTAGAAAGAAGAATAGTTTCAGAACTGAAAGAGAACGATTGAGCTAATTGTTCTGGACCACGACACGTTTGTATGGAGTGTGTTAAGTTGGGCTAACTGTGCTGGAACCCCGCACTTTAGCATTGTCGCCTTATCTGTGCTGGACTTCCACACGTAAGTGTCGATTTTGTGTACAAAGATTTTATGAAATACCGTACTGGAACCTTCGAACGTTATCCCGAGACTCGGTTTACGTTGAAATTTCATGTATGGTTATTTCACCAACTTAAATTCATGTACAACGTAAACTTTTGTTTTTTAAGGAGTTCATTCAGCGTGTACTTGAGCGAGTGTAACGAACGGAGTTTTTTCCTGGAATAACCACATGGATTTAAAAAAAAAAAATATGTATCAAGAGATATTGTGCTGTCATCAAGTTTTCTGATGGCGCCATATGTGTCTTTCATATTTTTCTAAGCCAACCTCTGTTTCTTTTCCGTAGTTATATCATGGCTGTAGTCTATGCTGTCAAACTCCATAGAGAGCCATGCGTTCATCATACAATGCAAGGTTTAAATTGAGTGCTGCTACTGTTTCAATGCTCGTTACAGCACTCAATTTAAACCTTGCATTGTATAATGAACGCATGCCTATCTATGGAGAATCTTTTTGTTGGACTTCAATGTCTAAAATGCATTTTTTATATCTTTAAAAACAATCTTTATATGTTATGTATTTGCTCCAGATCAGAGCGAGCCAGTTCTGTTTCTTGGTTGATTCATTTATAGGAAATTGAACACTTGTATAAAACTTGAACACCATTATTTTTTTGCAATTATCTATGTTTTGCGGTGGCAAATGATCCTCTATAAAAATGCCTAGTATTTTGCTCTTGCTCAAAATTAAACGTTCGAGTATGTGTGCTGAACGATTCCTCCTGCCTGCAATCTTCAAAGTCGTGACTCTTGAATGCGCTTGTATCCTTGTGGCCCTAATGGTAATTATACTCAGTAATTGAGTAGCAAGGTATTTCTATGCAATGATTTTGATATCTGGAAATTTTACAATTATAGATATAGCTCCCTATACTAAAGAACCAAAGATTCAACAACCGAGTGGTTCCAGCATCGCAGTTAGGTATATTTCCCTCCTTGCTGGATATGCCACAGGTTCCAGGCCAGATGTATACTAAGCAGTGGACTGGTTGTAACAAATTCATTTTATTTTCAAGTTGATCAATAGCTTTTTTCCTTACACTAATATTCAACATATTTTAGATTTATTATGTTTTTCAAGGCAAACCTTTCCTATCTTACAAAAAAATAAGTACATTGTATATAATGCAAATATCCTTGCGATAGTGTTAGGTCTTTTTAAGGAAGACGTCTATCATTTGCTTTGATAATGACATGTTATATAGATTATAAAGTTACAATGAATAATGATACACTGTAAGAGGATTACACCTGTTACTTTTATAAAAAAATAATATGATCTACAAATATGTTTGGAATTTTGACTAAGACGAGTTTCCGTACAAGGCCATGCGTAACCAAAAAATCACATCATTAAATCTTTAAATTAAACGCCATATTGCAACTATAACCCAACAAAATGATTAATTGTTTACGGATTTTGTCAAAAATCACTGATGTCAACAGCCAAAAGATATAATGAAAAAGAGGCCCATGGACAACATTGCTGACCGGAAGAACGGTTTTTGTATATCTTTTAAAGTTTTTTAATATGAAAGTCTTCTAAAATATTGTAAAACTCGCAAAAATTCCAAAATTTGACAAAACATTAAAGTAAAGTACAAAAAGATCATTAAAATCTAGTTTTGGGACACCATTCCCTGTTATAGGATGCTGCAACTGACTAATCATATTAGCATTGGCCTTTATATGTCTAAGTTGAAATATGAGCCCATGAGGCACCAGTATTAGTCCGAGGGTACGGTTTGAACATATTCAAATCTATACTATCTGATGAAACTTGCATAGTAATTTTGGTTTGGGGATCACGGTTTTAAAACTATTCAGATTCTTTACTATCTGAAGTTGTTTGTATAGTTATATTACAAATAACAGCATCGTTGTTCTTGAGGCGAAACTTTTAAAACATTTCCCCTATATATTTCTATGTTTAACTTTAAAATCCGTGTGGGTCCCCAGTATCAGCCCGGGGATAACGGTTTGAAAAATTTAGAATGTTCACTATATATAAGCTTTGATGTAAATATTGGCATTTCTGATGCAATGGTTCATAATAGGAAAAATTCTAAGACATATACCATATTTTTTACTATTTTCTGATTACCTCACCTTTCAAAACGGTTTTGCCATTTATTATAACAATTTTGAATTCCTTTCCATCAGGTTGCTTTGCATGAAGTTTAGTTAAATTTTGCCCATTAGGTCTAGTTAAAAATGTGAAAAGTTTGCAGACTGCACTTGAACCTCCAGTTTAGTTTTGCTGTAAGGTAAATGTGATAAAACGGCGCGATTTTTCAAGTTTCCTCGATGGAGATGCAGACGTAAATTTTAAGATAAGGTGAATTTTGAAGTAAAAAAAATGAATGAAAAGTGTCGATAACAAACAGTGTTCTAAATCAAAAGTCCAAAGGAAAAATGCATAACAGGAGCAGAGCAAACGCGGACCTTTAAAAAATGTAAGAGGCTGGATCAGGTGCCATGGAGGAGTGAGCATCCTCTGCTGACTGGTCACACCCGACCTGTGCTATTTGTCGTAATAGGTTAAACGGAAGAATCCGTTGACGATTCGGTGAATAATAATAGTATTGTAGTATATGTAGATTATGCAGTGACAGCATAACTTAAGAAAACAAAGTGTTTCTTGTAGAAACTGAAAAAAACGACAACACGTTGTTATATTTTTTTTAGATTTACTACCGCTTATTTATTATGGTATATGAAGTGCACGATGATGCAGATGTTTTGCACTTTGTATGAACGACACAAGTGTTCGATGAGCATGCAAAGTAGGGCAACACTATCTTAAAGATAATGCTGATACCTTGGCTAATTTTTCAAAGAATATACTTTTTTTATTGATTGTAGATTTTTTTCTTTTTATTTAAACCTGTTACTACAAAATATAGTTCATACATTTAGAAGTCCATGCCTCAATGTCCCATTCGGAATTAACTTTTTGGACCGGTAAATTTACCCCAGTAGCAGCTGAGAGGCGATTTAAAATACATGTAATATAGCTATCAAATACTTAATATATGAATTCATGTTAGCATGTAAAGTATATCAAAATAATTGTTAATCAATTAGAAATGTTATAATGAACATTTATTGGTACAATCTTTATAGTTCATATTGCATTTAGAAACATAAATTCGTATTTTGCATAAAATACCCAAATTATAGCAAGTAAGGGTTTCTCAAGGTCTAACAAACGCCACTGTTTAGCAACCATTTCCTGGTAAAGTATGTGATTTGCCATTAAACGATGAAATATTTCAGAACAGCATGGCTAGAGACTGAGATACATGTATGTGCAAAAGTACTAGCAGGTACTGCCTAGTCCATTTATTAATCAAATAACAAACTTGTATCTTATATCTTATCAGAAAGAAGCGTGCTGACAACATTTTACATGTAATACAACTTTTGAAATTAATTTTTTTGTAGAACTTAAAGATATTACATAAATAACGAAGGAATAGAAAAATCAGACTTACAGTTCTTGAAGTTGCGATAATCCCTGAAAGGCGTTGCTATCGACTCTACTTATCTGATTTCTATGAAGGTACCTACATGAGTACAAAGTATAATCATTTATGAGTAAAACACAGTTTTAGATAATAAAGTATAAAGAGAAACATTTTTTTTACAAACGTATAATTTAAGTTTGTATGTTTTATTTAATAAGCAATATATTTAATCGCTATGCACTTATTGTATTGTTTTTAAATCGGTGACATTCAAAACAAAATAAGAAATTATCAGTCCGCCACAATTTATTCAGTATTTTTTACCTCTTACTTTTGAATAAAGTTCATTATCATTTTCTTTATTTACCGTTTGTTATTATTGTTCCTTTAGTTGGTTTTTTTTTTAAATTGTGGTGAGACAAACAAAAATAAAAACATTTTGATATCTTCTAACTATTCTGTTAGATATCATTAACACGCACCTGGAATGATCAAGGAAAATATTCAAATTATTTACACTTTTTCATTTCTGAGTTGTTTTATGTATAAGATAATTGATTTTTCACTTAATTTGTATGATTTTTGAAAGGAAGGTTGGGGATGGAAGGGGTGGGTTTAATGGCATGTCTTTTCCATGGGTGCGTACTAAACACGCCTTTACATGCACTGTTATTGTTCTATGATAATCAAAATATAGTATCGATATTAACATAAAGTTACACAAAATTTTAGAGTTGTCGTAAACACTCAAAATCAAAACTTTAAGTTTGTTGTAATCAAGCAATTTCAATTTTACGTTCTTGCGATTTGCAACCAACCGCTGTTGTGTAACATTATTTATTCATGTAAAAGGGGAATCTACCGTACATAAAAACCATAACATTTAACTCCCAGAATTATTGTTTGTGAAAAATAGACAGAGGAGAGACTGAAGAAACAATATTTAAATTCGTAAGATTAACAAGACTCAATCCTACAGAACATGTAACCAATGCTACAGTTACTTGCATTAGTCTAATTACTATTCAATCAACACCACATTATCCTTAAATATTGTACATGCGTCATTGTCATATTTCGGGCAAGTAAGTTGAATGAGACGGCACACTACAGCACCGATTAATATATTCTTAACAAATACCTAGATGTACATATACTTTCTATGGTTAAGTTTGGAAACGTAACATACAATACTTCATGAGTTGTAATGATTCGTTTAAGATAACGAGTATTATATCAGTGGCTTTACAATTTATACTTAAAGGCTGGGTAAACTGTCACCGCAGACGTCTGGTACTGGGTTACTATAAGAAGTGGGAATCAGGTGCTTCAATCTTGTGCAGATTTACTACATCCTGATTTCCAAATAAATTACTCGGATATTAATACTGCTGGTGACACTAATTCTGCTTCCTACACTAGTCTTATCGTTCCTAACTATTATTACTGCCTTTCAAGTAAGAACGCCTACTACATGTGTGACACGTTTAACAGAACATCTGTTCCAAAACTTTAATCTGCTATAACGTTTTACGTAATCCTGCATCTGGAATGATGGACTCTGATTTAGTTTCCATAGAATCCCCCTTTCAGCAAATGTAATCCTTGTTTGTAACTCTGTATCCTTTTATTGATGAATGTTGATAGAATGTGTGAACCTTAGCATAATAGGCGATATTCATTTGACTTAAGATATGTATTCAGTGGAGGATAAAAAAAAGTTTTGTTCCCATAACCGTTCCCTACATGCCACTAAGAGATAACACTTATATCCGTTGAAAATACTAAGTGAAAATGGATGAAGTAATGAAAGGAAACAGTATTTACGCATCTAATCTTTTTACCAAAATATAAACTAGGTGATATGTATACAGTAAATAGTACAGAGTTTGTTAAATAATAAAATGCCAAATAATTTCAGCCAGTAAATAACAGCCGTTAATGATAATGAATGTTCTGTGATGGCACAGGTATCAATAATTATAAGGAAATACAACGTTTAGTATCAGACATATTTGGTCGTTTGCATTATATTTAACACCCCAAAGTACATCATATTTTGAAGATATTAATAATTCCACTCTTGTGAACACAATATGAAGCATTGATTAAAATAGTAAAAATAAAATATCAATTTTCTCATCAATTACGACACTTTACAGATAAAAGTGTACGATGAATGCAGTTCAAATATCATCAACATATTATTTATAATGTAATTTTATAAAATCTATAAATATTATTCTTAAATTATTATTTGCCATAGATTTATTTTGCTATGCAAAAAAAGTTGGTTAATTGAACAAATCCCTGGGTGCTTTCTATTACATTTTTATGTTTAAAAGCGAACATATATGTCACAAAACTTGTAACATTAATTTTAAAGTAATTTATGTATAAATCTTAGGGCGATATTGAGTTGTTAAATTAATTCATCAGTGAGAATTTAACATACATTGCTTTTTTTTATTTATTGAATCGTTTTATCTTTTATTGTTCAATTTTGTCTTAAATCTTAAATTCAAACTTTCAAAGTTTTACTGCACAAGTGGAATGTAATCTGTATTCTTTATAGTTTCATTGGCAAGTAGATACCAATATCATTCAAGTTCTATGTTTATATCATATACAAACAAAATTAAGCTAGAACAGTTTTACAGAACACTGCATGCACTGCACAATTTTCGAAGCTCTGACAGCCCTTGAAATACATTGTTGTCGATTTGACTAATCTGGTTGTAAGATAGGTACCTATCAACGAACACAAGGTATCAACATTCGGGATATTTACACTGTTGAATCAAATGACTAGTACATGTAATAAGAAAACCAAAGAAACAAAAACGTACGCAAATGAATTTTGAATCTATGCAATAAGTCAAACATTAACTGAAATTTCAAGTTTTGATGCGTTTGCGAGTAT
>WFKH01010211.1:9440455-9473585 GCA_016163765.1 Magallana hongkongensis | reverse complement strand
ATTATTATTAAACTCAACCTGACCCAACATTTGATAAAATCTTGTTTGTCATGTGTCTTTAATTTTCCAAACATAAGAACTGTTTCCTGCTCAGAGAGATTGAAATGTTTATTTTGCTCTTTCGGGACTTTCCTCACGTCTATG
Organism: Magallana hongkongensis; assembly: GCA_016163765.1. Taxonomy (NCBI): domain Eukaryota; kingdom Metazoa; phylum Mollusca; class Bivalvia; order Ostreida; family Ostreidae; genus Magallana; species Magallana hongkongensis. The sequence goes on along the minus strand of WFKH01010211.1, from coordinate 9,473,441 downwards.
GCTCCTTTCGTTGAACTCAATATTCCTTCATAGGAAATAAAAAACAAACCGGAATGCTAGTGTTATAAAAACGTACTGGTGTAAGAAATACATGTAGTGCTAAAAATTATGTTACATCTAGCATTTTTACACGAGTTTCAACATGCAAACATATAATGATGATTGTTCTCACTAACTGATTGTGTCTATTTAAGTATTTGGTGTAACACCCAATAGCATTTACATTTTACCCCCCCCCCCCCCCAAAAAAAAAAAAAAAAAAACAAAAAAACAACAAACCAAACCATTAAAATTTAGCATCACAAATTAAAAAAAAAAATGAATGGTCGGAATTCTACAACTTTTCATTTCCATATAAAATCAATACTGTACTGCACATCTTTTTTGAAGCTTATCAGAGAAAAAAATACATAATTTTCTACAGTTGAGCGAAATGTTTTCCACCTTGTTTAAAAAAAAACACACATTTTGTGAAATCTTATAAAGTAATTTATGGTTTCCCATCAAGTATGCATCACTGTAAGTAAGCTTTGCGTCAATTAAAAGAAGTATAAAGAGAGACTCGAGACACACTTTTTCCAAAAACGGTTTATTAAAAAAAAATATGACCGAAGTTCAACAAATTTTTCAGCATCTGTACAAATGGTAAGCGCAAAATAATTAAGTACTTGTATCTCGTCAAGGGCATACAAAAGTAAGAATACACATCCAGTTATCCAACCGGTAAATTTTTTTATCATTGCAATTTTAAACATTAATCTAATCAATTTTTCAAGCTAATTTGTGTAATTTACAGTTCTATTTATTGACTGATAAACTATTAACTCCTACGTTAATACGGGTATTTGCAAGATTTAAGTTTAAATACTTTACTTTGGAAATTCCCAAACTAAAATTGAAGTTTGTTGTTTTGATAATTTAAGATTTAATGTGGTATTTTCAAGATTTCCGATGGAAGAATCATTTTAGAATATTAAAGATTGATGTATGATATTTAAAGCCAATTATAGAAATATTGAATTTAATGCAAGCATTTGGAAAAAAGCTGCCCTAACACATATTTTCTCCTATATTAGGGAGGAAAACAGTTTAGATAGGAAATATATTCTAATTTTTGAGTAAAGGCAGGAAACAAAGTTAATAAAAAGCTTTCATGTTTGTTTCATAATTCCAAATTTTGAACTGTGGTATAGTTATAAAATACAAATTAGACAGAAAAATAAATAGTTTACTAATCTGTCGCAGTTTGAAAAAGAAGCAATCCCATTGTGTGACGTCAGTTTGCCTGTCAAGAAATAGTCGGATCTCGGGCCTGTCCAGACCTCTTCCGTGTCACCGTTTCTTGTAACAATTTGTGCTTTTGGGAGCAGCGCCGATTCAGCCTGATATAATTGCATATGGTAGTTGTCCCACAAGGCCGAGACATGAAGCTTTCCAGGCGACGAGTCCCTAATCAATTGAGTAAGATCACGATTGTAAATTATTTTAGAATTTCTTTACAATTTTCATGTCTTTTAGAACAAAAATATCTTCATTTTTTTTAATATATACCAAAAAACATGATATCATCTTCTATGTAAAAATTACCAAAATCCAAACATTGATGCAGATGTTGTTTTTTTTTGCGGTATCAATACACACATGCACACAATATCAATTTTTAGTTTTAATCTATCTAAGTATTTTCGTTAACGTATATAGAAGAAACTCGAAACATGCATACACTATTGAAATAGTATAGCAATTATTTTTACTTTGAAAGTGTTCAAGGTTTAAAATATTAATCAAGCAAACATTTCTTGACTCCATTCGCGCTATTAAGACATGGAATATGTTTACCTTTTTTCGATTAGTCCCGATGGCTTCCGGTAAACTGGAAAACTCTAGGGCGTCAAAGTTCTCTTGAAAAGAGAAAATCAACATTTAACAAGAACAGTTCATGATTTGTTTATTAATATGATCCAAGAGGATAAATATTTTAAGCAATCGCGTTACCTAATTCCCTTGGAAAAACGGACTTAATTGTTGAATCTGGAACTATTTTGTTTCCTTATAGCTGTGAATAACAATCAAATTTTGCAAAATCTTGAAAGCATACATGTAAATACAGACCCTGAAACGTGCTACTACACCAGTTGCACGGTTAGGTTAGGTACGCTTTGTGAACGGTACGGTACGTTTCGGAAGGTTTCGTTTCGTTTCGGTAGGTTTCGTTTCGTTTCGGAAGATTTCGTTTCGTTTCGGCAGATTTCGTTTCGTTTCATTTCGTTTCGTTTCGTTTCTATTTCGTTTCGCACTTTACAGGTACACGATTTATACATAAAGGTATCATTAGAAAGCAAATAATACTTTTATTAGTTGGTTTTATCCTTCACAAATGAATTAGTTATTGTAAAGAAGTTTGTTTGTATTAACCGCATTTTATGTTCATTTTAATAAAAAATATAATAATTCAATTATCAAATTAATTATTTTTAATAAGATGCGTACATATACATTTAGAAGTGAGGTTGTATGAATAAAACAATAAATTTCTTACAGCTGGAGCACTCTATTGGTAAACAGCTGTTCTGATTAACTACTTTGTAATCATAGGGTTAATGGAAATAAAAAAAAAACACCTGCCTCCCACATTTATAAAAAATTCAATGATCACAAATGTGTAAAATATTATAGGTAGCAATTAATACAAGTTACTATTATCAGTAAACTCTGTTTTGTTTATTCCAATCTATCGATCTTTTGTACATGATTGTTCTTCGGTTAACGGTAGGGTCTATCATGATTCCATTCTAGGTAGCTCTCAGAGGACGGATGAGAAGGGCAAGTATCATTATCCTTTTATAATGTGGATTTCTTCGGGCTCTATGGACTTGTGTCTAAACAGGGTTCTCAAGCCACAGTCCAAAGTCCACACAGCTCTCTCCAGATGGGAGAGGACCATACATATTGGCAGTTGTTTGCGACAATGGTGGGGCCCATATATTAGGTAGCTATAATCGTGGTTTTGGGGGTCTGAAATTTAGCCATTTCTGTTAATAGTTTAATAGTTTTACAAAGAAACAGAAAAACTGATAGGGTGATTTCACCATGCATCGGACACCCTTGGATATTTCTCTTTGATCACGAATCAATTATAGTCCAAATATAAATAAAACTTGTTTTAAAAGTTACAGGCTTTCCCTTTGCTTAATTATTGGAGAAAAAATAGTGAAATTGTTAAAAACGTAGAAAATAAAGCAAATTAATGAAGTGTTGAACTATTTCACCATGGATCGGACAATATTTACCAAGCATCAAGCTAAATACTAAATTATACTCAATTGTATCCCTGTGACAATACCTTAATGCAATTGATGTGTGTTTCTTAGGTTTTATTAAAAGACTTAAAAAATGTCAATAAATAACGATTTTTATTTTCACCGCTCGTAAATAGGCACCGTCACACATGTACCTGGTATATAAACCCTTCGATTTCGTGACACCCGATTGCACACCTGAAACTCGTGGCCGACGTGAATTATTCCTTTCATGGTCTTTTGATTTTAGGCATTTATTTCTTATTATATGTGCATATTCTGTTTGTAAATAATGCATTTACCAATTTCGTTGATGTTAGTATTCTCCCGGCTTGAAAAAAGTTGCATAAAATTTGATAATTTCATCGCGACCCAGTAACACGTCGAGGCAAGGTGTACGTCCACTGTACCTCTACAGCAAAGTACTTTGAAATTTTTAGAGGTCTTCGCCTTATATAGGGGTTGTAGGGACAGCAGTGCTGAATGAGAAATATGGCGGACAGTGCCTATTTACGAGAGGTGTTCAGCTTTAAAAATTACAAAGATTACCTGACCCTTTTTGACTTTCTCATTAGATATTATGAATTGATTGATACCATATTTTAGAGTTTAAGATATCTTGTTTGCAATAAAAGTATTTTTTTCCAGTTTCTTTGTATGAATACAATAAAATTCATATAAAATAATAGAGAGCTTATATCGATCTTTTAATTGTGATTTTTTTTCTCAAAGATACCTGATAGATTCATCAAGTAACACATTGGTGTGTCGAGCCTCATTAAACCTTAATAAATGCATATATATATATTTCTCAGATTGTTGGATGGAAACCAAATTGCCAACGTAGACGCACATGCTTTTGAAGGACTTTTGAACTTACAGAAATTGTAAGATATGTAGTTAAAGTTTATAAGCAGAATACATATTATGATGAATTATTTTAATTCCTGTTATAGATAACAAAACATTGCTATAGTAATTTGAAGTGTCTATCTTCTGTCATTATAAAATCAAGAGTGCAAAACCATTTGGCAAGACACGTTTAAATGTTATTGCATATAAAATATAAATTAAAAGATAACACTATCAATATATGAATATATATAAACGGTGTACTTAGGTCATTGAAAACAATATCATGATTTTGAATCAGGATATGTTTGTGACACTTCTAACTCTACAGTATTTGTAAAATACTATTTGATTATTGTGTCAGTAAATTATTTATACTGAGCAGCAAGAAATATGTCTTTCATTGTTTTACGCAAAGTTTTTCTCCTACATGCTATCTATTTGAGACTTCAAAATAATGTAAGATTACATATACAAAGAGTATATAATGTTGCAAATCATGCTTTGATATAAATTCTGCTATTACTAGTAGTCTAAGTTAACATATCGCTTTATCTGTAGTACTGCAGAAAAATGAATTAAAACTAGAAGTTTTATTTCATAAGATATATCGAAAAAAAATCCCTTGAACTGAACGTGTGATTTAGAACAACTGATGATATTTATGCAGACATCAGGAATGCTAGCGTATAATTCAAGAAATGATCTGCGATGCAGCAATCTAAGTCATTTCAGGAGAAATTTTATCATTGCCCCTCCATTTGACAATTTGAACTGTGACACGGTATATGGCAAGTACCATAACCTTAGTATTCACATTTATAAGAACAGACAACACGACAAAATTAAAGAGTCTCGTTCCATTTATACAATAAATTAACTTCAAAAGACACTACAAGTGTGATGGTTTATTGACAATTAGGTAGACATAGTCTGAAATATGAAGGCTGTAGCAGTTTCAGCGTTCAACAGAATTCGACATCTACTACTGTTTGTAATAGATTAATGAGAATTTATGAAATATAAACATAATTAGTTTACAAGTGCTTGGTCACGTGTCAAAAATCCCAGATCTTGCGTCGTTGTTAGACCATTAAATCAATCTTTACTACAATTTATCTTCGGAAATTTCAAGTAAAACAACATTTTCCTATTACCGAGTCCTCGTAAATTTATTCATTTTATAAAATTTCTTCATGCAATTTCACAGACTATAATATCACATGGCAAATATATACATTTAACCATTCGACATTCTTGAATGAAAGGTGTACAACACACTTCTGGTATTTCTTACGCCATTTAAAATAGACATGCACGAATTCAAACTAATACATTTGTAAATTTATTATTGCATAATCTAATATTTAATGTATATTTTGCAATATATAAATAAGTCGCATAATCTAAATAATTCTATGCGAAAAGGTCTTTATGTCGAAGAAGAGTGACATAAAGGGTTTTACATGTAGGCTCTATAAAAAAATGATGTATATGATATAAACATCAACTTCTTTAGATTTTAAAATTGTTCTTTCCAATGTAGTGCAGTGCAATGTCCGATTTGTCTGAAGGTTGCACGTACATCTCTGTAACAAAGAGTACGGTTGACATTTTATTATCTATAATTAGTCATTCGTCGAAATTAATGTTAATCAAATCGACATTTAATCAGAGCACATTTATAATAAGTTTTAAAGTATATATACATTTTTATATGAACGGTTTATTTCCCCAAAAAACCCAGGAAACAATAATACGAAACGGTCATTCTCATACTAGCATAGAGAGAGATAACAATGATTTTATTCACGCGGCGCAAATAAGAAAAACGAGCACCGCGGCCGCCATAGGGCATATGCCACAAGAGAGTATTTAGAAAAGGTATCAATTAAAAAGTTGAATCGAAGAAAACTGATACAGAATTTATACAATTTCACCATCTTTCAAGAAAGTCAACATCATCTATTTGAAGGTATGTAAAGTGTCACTCTAAAATTGATTCCTTGTGTGGATCATTGATAGCAGTGGGTGAAAAAAATATTGAAGTTATTATTGCAGAATTGCACAAAACTTTAATTTAAAAAACATGTATAGTTTTATTGATTTTTTAAAGGCAACCTAGCTTACAATGGGACAGAAAATGACTGTTGGACATTCCATACAGACTTTTATTCCGGCAATACCATTACAAATATACCCCCAAATTTTGAGTGGGATGGTACTTACAAGTGTCCTTTTCACAGCATGATTATTATAATTGATTGTAAAAAAAAAAAATCATGTATTTTAATTTTTCATGTGTCTTTCGAAAATGGAAAGGAATCTTCATCCATGCAAAACTTAGTCACCGAAACGTGGTTACCAATGAAGCCGAGAATTGGTTTTCAGTTTGTATGCCCCCGCTGCGAAGGAGAAGGGGGTATGCTGTTTTACCCTTGTGTGTCCGTTCATCTGTCTGTCCGTAACAAAAATTTCTGTCGCATTTTTCTCAGCAACCATTCATTGCAGGTGCTTGAAATGTTAACACACTCTTTGTTTAGGCATGCCATATGGCAGGATCCATTTTTGTACAAATCGGATGTCAACTACCTGTTAAATGACGGCTTGTTTTTTTTAGCCTAAATTTTCAAACAAATTGTTGTCAAACATTTCTCAGCAACTATTCATTGCAGGTGCTTAAAATTTTTACACACTCTTTGTTTAGGCATGCCATATGGTGGGATCCATTTTTGTACTAATTTGACTTCAACTCCTTGTTAAATGATGACTTTGTTTATTTTTAACCTTAATTTTCAAACAAATTTTCGTCAAAGATTTCTCAGCAACTATTTATTGCAGATGTTTGAAATTTTAACACACTCTATGTTTAGGCACAGTTTTTGGTGGGATCTATTTTTGTACTAATCGGAAGTCAATTTCCTATCAAATGTCAACTTCTCTTATTTTTTATATTCACATAAGAGCGGGGGTATTATTAGTGAGCATTGTCTCACATATATTTTGTTCTTTTCCTCTTAAACTATCATCATAATATTTTGAAATTCTGATTTTTTACGCTTAGCGTTTATCCGAATGAATGAATTATTTTCAAATTTATAAAGGTATAACTGAACTATAATACATGTATGTGTATAGTTTTTTTTACAAAGGAACATTTTTTTAAGTTTCAAGCAGTTTTTTAAACAGGTCAGTTCAATCTATTCCATAAATTTAGTAGTTTCAAAGGAAAACTATGTAACTATGCTGTTTGATATTTGGTGATGTATTAAAGGCATTCGATAAAATGTTAAATAAGAGGATACCCTTTGGATTACAAATTTATTGAATAGCTAGTTATCTTTATAATTGGCTCAAAACTAAATTTGAGAAACAAATTAAAACAGGAATAAATATACAAAATCCTTTAATCTAACATAATATTGTTAAAGCTGCTATACCATTGCAACCTGTTCTTCTTTTTTATTTTAACATTTTTCAAATTTATATTCTTGCCGTATCGAACGAAATATTGTCAATTTGAGGACTGTTCGCTTTGATAATTCAATTCAATATTTATCTGAACCTGGTGCTAAAAGTTAGCGTATCATCAATCATGATTTAATTTTTAGATAAGATAATTGATCAAAACAACGACTTTTTAGTTTCATATGCATCGATATTTTTTCTTCCTAATGTTTATTATAAACTATATTTATATTTTTGAAAGGATGGCTGATTTTGTTCTTTTAATGTTCGAACTGGACTGTTCTCTTATTGATAAACATATTATGCGAGCATTGAAATCCAGAAAATCACTAAATGACGTCAACATTTTGATATGTTCTGGCCATCTTTGATATTCACAGGGTTATACTATGCATCATGTAAGTTTGGTGTACAATATCGAGTTCAAATCATGATTTTTAAGTTTAATTTATAAAGATTCAAAAGATAAAACGATTTTACTTTACCCTGACCTCCTAGTAACACTAAACTAGCAAGGAATATACACAGAAAAGAACTTTGCTCTGGATTTTGCATGAAATATTTTATGCCTTTTCTGGCTGTCCAGGTTATCTTTTATTCTATTCTTTTATCTATGTTTTAAGATTGGGGTTTACAAATCTGTCTGTAAGGGTTATAAACACAGGGTGTATAATATTTTTACTGTTCATACAACCGACGTTGTTTATTTATAAGTTATAATCATTTTTAAGAAGTGGTTATTTTTTTTTTATTTAAAGAATTGATATTACTGAAAAAAGTTTGTTTTATACTTGAATATGTATGTGTAATAGATAACACAAAACTCGTATTTAAGTTCAAAGGTGTCAACGCATCTTACAGGTACTGTAGTCTGCTGTGTCGGATGCTAGTGTTGTGGGAATTGGACCGAGTATTCAAAGGGAGACAGTCGAGAAAAGGGGAACCTGGCCATAATGAGCAAGAACACCATTCCAAGTTTATTTACATGATAGGGGTCAATTTTAAGCATTTTATTTTGTATATTGTAAAACACAATAGAATGTTCATTGTTTACTTGATTCAACTAAATGGTTGGTTAAGACAATGAAAAGACAAAATACAAAGTTATGTAATAGAGTGCATTTTATGATGATAGTTACATTCATGCATTATTCATATTTCACCATCAACATCATCATCATCCTACATTTCATCCATATTTAACATGTACATATTTAGAAACAGACTACCATCCCTATAACTCCCAGTCTTTTATGCGCCTACCAAGTAATCATTATTTAATTATCTATTCTAGTGGCTTCTGATATTTTATAGCCTTAAGCCACTTCACCTGTATGGTCACTTTCATACATGTGGACAGTATCGGGTTTTTTACTATAGCCAATAGTATGATTTTATAATATTTTCCCGCTTAAACTGAGTAGCCTAATATTTTATTTGTAATATATGTGAAAGGTTAGTTATTGTTACAACATTTTATACTTGTAGTTAGAGAGTACCATAATCAGAATATTCATCAGCAGCTATATAAACATGTGAAACCTTGTTCCATAAACAGGTGATCGTTGCAAAGTTATATTTTATGTTTATTATATGTATCTTGAAATAATGTAATCTACAAAGGAGCTACATTGAAAGTTTGGTTTTATTTAATTAAATATTATATTGATAATGATATAGAGCATATTTCTATATTTTGGTAAATTGTGTTCAAGGGCAGTAACTCTTATTGACCCCGAAATTATAATGCATTATAATCAGAGTTATCCTTCTTTACAAATAGTTTGATTAGTGAACTCTGAGCAGTAATGTATTTCATGAACATATATTTGAATATAATTGTATTTTTTATGCTGAAGTTTATTGTAAACATTGATCATTTTTATGCTGATATCTTATAATTATATTACAGGGTTTAATCCTTAAATCCCTATATCTGATTAAGTGAAGAACCCTTAAGTGGACTTGTTTATCTTTGGGACAACCCACTACCACAGTTATAGGTTTTCGTTGATATCATAGCGATGTAACTGAACAGTAAACATCCCTACTTTTAATACATTTTTGTTTTAAGCCCGTTTCTCACCACATAATAATAATAAATTTTTATTATTGAATTTTTACAAAGCAAAATAATTTTAAAAAATGGTTATTTTAACGTTAATGGTTATTTATTTTGAAATTTAGTGAATGAATTTAGAACAGAGCGAAATAATTCACAAATAGGTTTGGAAGAAAATGTCACCTGTTAAATAAACATTTTTATAACTTATTAAGCAACATAATGGTTATAATGAAGGCGGTAAAATGACAGATGTAGTAGTAATGTATATAAATGCTTTTATCACACATCAATAAATAAAATGAAATATTATGTTATTTCTTCAGCAGAAAGACGCTAACCGGAAATTTAAATTATGGTTCATAGTCTTCAAAGTATTGTATTGTTATCTTTGAAATTCATTCCTTTGAGGAATTCTAAATTTGAAATATTCTTAATTTTAAACTTATCATTAAAAAATTATCAGAGTTGACAATTCTTCAGGGATATGCCTTAAGCAAGTAGTTGGTCAAGACGTTAGTGTTCATTTAAAAGATTGAATGGTTTAATGCATTAGATGAATGCAAACATTACTGACAATGATTGAATTGTTTATATGAGTTGATACGAATTTAATGCCTGTTCTATCCCTTATTGAAACGTACAAAAACTCACATATCTGAATTAAATTTTTCCTGTTAGACTATATACATAGGTTAGTTCTCGAACGTATGGCTTTTAAATTGCATTGGACAGATAGTCTGACTGATTTTATTTAATTACATACATATCAAATCCATCACAACACTTGTCCATAAGTGTGACGTTCATCATGTACAATATCGCGAACTTTTTATATTACTTCCCTTTGATGAAAGTGTGATTCAAAAAAAGGAGCAAAATATAAGTTAACTTTTTATTTCAGTCACCATGTGTATATTTAATAAATTCTTCCTAATACAATTCAAATCAATTAAAGATGTCTTTTCTTTGTCAAAAATAAACATATATGCTTTAGACTTTTTAATAATTCTATTGCTTTATAAATACGACAATTTCTAAATTATCATTTCTATTACATTGATTAATAGTTAAATAGCTAAACATATTAAGTTTACTTAAATATCATTCATTCACAATCATTTAAAGGTTTACACATCTGTGTACATTCGTATTCATATTTATGATAACGTTTGACGTGGGAGAATAATTAAAACAAAATTGGTAGAGCAGATATAGAATTTAAGGTGGCATCAATCACCTCCGTTTTGTGACGTACCAGTACGATTTTTTTGAATAAATAATGAAATAAACAATAACTCTATCCATGTCTTCTTCCACGATCTTTATGTGCATTTATAATATCCTAGCGTTATAGGTTTAAACAAGAAAGTCAGTCATTTTTAACCTTTAAAATACAGTGTCGGTCAAACTTGTACAATTTGAAAAAAAGAGCGAGATTTTATTTTTAGTTAATATTAATGCTCTTTCATCTATTTGGATATCTGAAGGTGTCCAATATCACTTTTAAACCATTGTGCTATTGTTATTTTTGTAAGATTTATGCAAACAGTATGAGTGTATCCAAGCTATATACAAACATATAGTGGTTCATTAAAACACGGACCATTTGTTTGATGTCAAGCTGCAATATTAAAAAATTCTATGAAACAATAAAATAAATGGGAGTGTGGAAATACTTAAATTTAAAGTTTCCCATTCGTATTTAGATGTTAATCAAGCATTGATTATACGTTTAATCAAGATAACTGTTTTGTCTCTTGAACCCTTTTAATTATGAGGACATATTATTCAATAGACACATCTAATCTTGGTCAGTACCAGTCTCCGTGTCCCACACAAGACTGAAAAAGCACGCCATTTCTTCCTCGTTGTCCATATAATTTAATTGGAAACTTCCGGTTTGTGACTATTTCATGAGTGACTAGTTGTATGATTATATAAAAACCACTTATAATGACATTTGAGAGGCCGACTGGAGTTAGCTTTGCAAATTATATAACAAAGAAGCATTGCATTCACGATTTAAATGTTTTTCCAAATGATATGCTTGTTTGTAAATAGTATAGTATAGCGGTTAACTAATTTTGTTAACCTATGGCGAACGTATTATAGTATACTACAACATTTCCATCTCGATACGATCCGGCCTCAATAACTAATTACATCCCAAATGCACTGACATAGTGAAATTAAGATGCGATGAGGTACACTTACCTGCTCCGTACAGGACGTATGGGTTGTCCTGCAGTTTAATAATAAATAATTATAAATAAATAATGGACCACCGGGTGTACCAAGTCTGGTGACACTTATAATGACACTTGAGAGGCCGACTGGAGTTAGCTTTGCAAATTATATAACAAAGAAGCATTGCATGCACGATTTAATGTTTTTCCTAATGATATGCTAGTTTTTGATAACTCTATTAAAGGTGTGTACAGGCAACATATAAAAAGACATAATATTATGATTAAAAAAAAGGATTGTATAGGAATCAAACTTTTTATGGTTTGACTTGTACTTTTGCTGTACTAGGGTAGCTGTTGCTAAGGTATGAAAATTGTTGCACATGTGTAAGAAGTTTACATGAATACTTTGATGGGACACAATATTCAATGAATCAAGTTGTACATATTTGGCCGTGCGGTTAAAATATTCAGTTTATCATCATTAGATTTCGTGGAAAAATAAGATTCAAAACACAATCACTACATACAATCATTGATGAATTCTTGTTTATCAGAGATTTGCCAAATGTATGCTAGTTTTGGCATTTTTCTGCAGTCATTATAAAAATATACCAAGAAAATATAGCCAAATAAATTGTAGTGGCGTATGTGTTTGTCCTTTGTTTGATGTCGTTTACTTCTCCAATTTGTAACATCTAATATAATTAGTGCACTTGACAAATTTCACTAAACGTATTGTTTTAATACATGTTATTTATCCAATTCACATAAAATCACCGATAAACAACTTTTATTTCACCAGCATAACAAGTTGAAAGATACCTACAGTTGCCATTAGGTATAGAAAATACCATCTTAAAAATGTCCAGCTAGTGTAATGAGAATGCTAAGATCAATAAACTTTTCGAACCAGTTTGTAAAATGCTATTACAATGTGTCCAAATGTTTTGGTCAAGGGTATAAATCCAATTCTAAAACCATGTATTTACATCCTGTTTATAAAGTTATTGCGCTATTGTGGTTTTCTTTTCTTGGGAATGCATCATCCCAATAATTCTTCGTTTTTCAACTGAGACCAAAATGAAAAATAAACAATTCACGAAAATTGTCGTGAATGTTTTGGGCATTAAAATTCTGAGTAAGTTCAGATAGAGACAGCACGCAACCAAGACCAAGTTAACAAGACAGACAGTAAAACATAAGAGCATTTATTTTTCTTTCATAAGAAATGTGTGCATCTAATTATTGAGAAAAATATTTAATCAATTAGTATATTGTCAGGGTGTTAAAATCGGATTCCTTACGGGACCAATCGCTCTTATAATATTCGGGTTCGTCCTTTTTAAATGCAATAGATTCAAACCCGAAACATAAAAAGTGATTGGCAATGTAATTTACCAGACAGCTTGTTTTTTGTGTCTGTCAAATAGAAAACTAATTGGTCCAATTTCAAAGTAATGCATCATAAATTGTCTATGTTTCATAATGTTTAAATACATAAGGCAACTCGTTAAATTATATGGTTCGAAATATTAATTTCAATATTTACAATGTTTAACTTTAGTAATTTCAAAGGCCAGCTCAAATTTAATGTTAGTTGTCAAGTTATAAGCGAGATACAGATCTCAGATTTTATTTTCATTGTTATGTTAACAAAGCTCGTGCCTTGTTAATTATTATGAGCATAATTTAACAGTTTGTATTGTTCTCACGTGTTATTTTGATTTAGATAATGTATTTGTATTGATCCTTGATCGCATACCAAAGAATTTTAAGCACTCTATATAGCTTATAACTTAACTACCGACGTTAAAACTTTGGCTGACCAATATGAATACCTAGAATAGGTAAAGCATTGTAAATATTGTAATGTATTAAACTTGGAAAAGTGAAATTTGAAGAAAGTCGTGATCATGATCCTTTTAAGTTTGTCTGCTTGACCTTTACGACACTTGTCTGAGAAGTATTGACAATAAGAAGTAGGAACGTAGCATGGTTTTGAATGGGGAGGGGGGTGAAGTGGGCAGACTTATCCACAATTTTGTCAAGAAAAAAAATACAAAAAAAAAAAAAAAATACAAAAAAAACACAAAAAGCAAACAAAAATAATTACAACAAAAAAACAAACCAATCTTCAAACTAGCGCCGTAGTACCTAAAGGTTCCAAAATGATTTCGAGTTTTTTCCATAATTGTTAACATACTCCAAAACAGTGGGGACAGTTCCTTCAAAATCATAATTCTATTTGTTAAACTAAAATAAAAGTGATGCTATCTACCTGAAAAAAAAAAGAGTTGCAACTCAAAAATATTATAATAAAAATTAACAAATCTGCTTGTATATCCTGAAACAATCTGGACTGACAGGAATAGCACTGTCCAAGAAGCCCCAAAGCAGGCACAGATCAATGGAAGACTCATGACCTTCTAAGGCTGCTTAGAACTTAGTGGAACAACTAATTTCCTCCTCCCAGTGAGCTGAAAATCGTAAGAAGATTGGTCAGGCTGCAACTGTAGAAGAACCATAGTCGGAAACCTACTGAAACGCATATACTTACTTACAGTGGGTTAACATGTTAAACCTTTCTTGTTTTCATGAATATTTATTAATCCCAATTCACCAATGAAAAAGAAAAGAGTAAATCCTTTAGGTTTTGAAAACGTGAAATTGACGATCATGATATAAAACATGAAGCATACGAAAGCATTAACAAGATTGGTAAGGTGTCCTTCACGAAAGTCTGAAATTTTAAATATTGTATTAACAAAAATAATAAGTGCAGTGTTTGAAGGATACAAAGTTCATTTTACTTGTTTTAACAATTATTCAGGTTTAACCAGCTATTGTTTTTATTCTGATGTTTTTTATTTTGTGTCTTCATTGGTTTTCTAGGGGTGGGGGAATTTTCTTCTCAGTAGGCTCTTTCATGTCAGTAGGCACAGTTGCAATCCATACATTCAGCAGCTAAAGCTCAACTTTATATCAGTTTTTGTTTTTGTTTGATTGGAAAGGAAATTAAACTTTCCTGGGGTAACGGGGATATTTGAGGCTCACTTCTATAAAATTGGAGCATTTCTGTTTTTTAGGTTGTATTTTGTGGGGGTGGGGGGGGGGAGGAAAGCAGGTCGATAAGAATCTAAGATGAACAAAGCACATATTGGATATCAACTCCTAGGTAAAACTCCACAACAACAACACCATTATTTCATTATTGAATACGGAACATGTATATCTTGACACAAAATTCTCCCCATTCCATCAGAAGATACACTTGACATTCTTACAAAAGGACAGGTTCACTCAGGTAAACTGTAAAAATACACGTAAATGATATATAACTTATTGATTAACGAATGGTTACTTTTTGTAGTGTTAATCTGGGTTAACCAATTTTAATTTTATCAAATGCACATAAAATATGGTTTATGCTTTATATTGTTTCAATGCTTCCATAAATTATGTTTGTTGGTATATCCATGCTTCCAAAATCGGAAACCATTAAAATAATTGAAATAGTATTGGGTTTTTTTACGATTTTTTTTTATTTAAGAAACGAATCGGGTACATGTAACTATTTAATTTTAACAACCCTATCAGTGTCCATGAACTATACATTTTAATTTATGACAAATGACACCCGTTGCTATGGTAGCAAGGCCAAGAAATACGAAAAACTAAAAAAAATAAGGTTGTTTTAATATGCTGTTATGCCTGATTTTACAGATTTTTAACATTTTTTTCCGTTGATACTTGTTAAAATCTACCTCAATTTTCATAATATACCACAAAAAGCTTTGTTATGTAACATAGATGTGTTTTGTTGCTATGGAAATTAAAGTACCATAAAAAATCATACATTTTTTTTTTTACTTTTTGAAAAGTCAATAGCAACAGCAATTATTTTTAGCAACATTCAAATGTCTTCAAGTTGCACTAAGGTTGAGGACATACTTGATTTTTTAATATCAAATAATAATAATTTATAATTCATTAATACCCATTCAAAAATGCCTAAAAATATTAGAATTTTCCTTATTTTTCAGCTTCTTACCACAGCAACAGTTCTCAATTTTAATTTTTAATTCGTATGGCACAAATTTAATGGTGTGTACAAACATTTTCAAGATTTGCATTTAAATTTCAAATTAGATGAAGAAATCGTATTTTGAAATTTCGGTTTTGTTACCATGGAAAATATGCGTTTCTCCATAAATGTTTTTCTTTCTCTTTAAAAATTACAATTTTTTAAAAAAAATATATTCTACCCTGGAAATCCAAAATTATTCCATTACTCACACTACGTTCTCAAATAAGAATTTAAATAAAATACGAGGGTCAATCAAAAAATACGAAGACTTTTGTCATAGCTATTTTACTTAACGTCACATTATTACTAAATTTGGTATGCACGATTAAGCAATACTTTCAAACAATTTTAAATCAAAAAAGTTAATATATTCTTTATTTCTAAGGATTATTAAGAATCTAATCCTGCAAAAATGAGATCACGGCGCACGATCAAAATTCTTGTTATGTCAACAATAAACCCTATAATGTTGAAAGTAATATCTCTATAAATTTGGCTTAAAACCAAATAGTATTGAAACCTCAAATTAAGTATTGTCATGATATTCTATGTACGAATAATGACGGGATATTTTGTTTTGTTGAACAGAAATCAGTAACTAAAGACAGATAGACGTCTTTAAATTAACTGAAAACAATGACGTCGCCGGACGCAAAAAGAAGTACAAACAGTTTGGATTTAACTCTGGATAAAGCCGATACAAACTCTAAAAATGATCAATGGTGCAAAAAGTAAGTCAAAAATTATTTGCACGTTTGTGTATAACTGTAATACATTTTGTGGGGGTGGTGGTAGTTGATTTTTGGAGATCAAATAGTCCAAAAGAAAATAGAATATCTGTAAATATTTGGTCAAAAGAATGAGAAACGTCATCTGACGTTCAGGGTTTTCCTTACTGAAAACTAAGATACACACGGTAAAAAATGAAAACTTTGAAGAACTAACTTAATATGATTCTCGAACAAATGTGAGCAAATAAGATGTTTAGTGGTACAGTGCCATTTTTAAATTGTAAGGTGAAAGGCACAAGATACTATAAGCGTGATATAAACATTGGATTTTTTTCTATAAACTGTGTGTGTGTGTGTGTGTGTGTGTGTGTGTGTGTGTGTGTGTGTGTGTGTGTGTGTGTGTGTCATCTTGACTTGACGTCATGTTTTAAACGTTACCGTGCTCCGTTGTGACAAAACATGTTGTTTTTAAAATGGGGTAACAAAAATTCCGTTTCATCAAATGGACTGAAACTTCACATATCAATTAAATAAGTGTTGGAGTACAGATTAATCTGTTAGTTATGATTTTCATGAAAAATATATGATAGACAACAACATTGTCTTCGTATTTTTTGATTGACCCTCGTAACTAATGCAACGGGTAGAAACATAATTGGATTTAACGTTTTTATGAAAATAACCCCCTACGCTTACTTTTATGATATTGTTGATATGTTATTCATCTTACAATTTGTGTCTGAATTGTAATGTGAGTACTAAATGGAAAATTCATGAAGACATTAACCAGCTTATATCATCATTTCATGTTGTTGAAAATTTATTCATTGCATTGCCATCTGTTAATGAATGAAGAAAAACGAAGCTTGCATTGGCCGAATGCAGTTGGTGCTTTCCTCTATGGTAATAAATTGTACTAGAACGGAGTCCCAAAGATTATTTTGCATAGTATTATTCTTATCATAGGAAATATCATGCGTTACATGCAAAGATCATAGCAATTCAGGGTTGATTCGTCGTGTAAAAATAGATTCCTTGAATATCAAAGTGATGCCTAACATTATTCTCAATTGAAATCCTTTTTCAAATAGACTGGGTCATTTACGTAACTGGAAATTTCAAGAGAAAAGAAAACGGAAAGAATAGAAACTTAAATAGGCATGTATCATTATAAAGATCCCTTATTTTGACGCGCACAGTTTGTATGTCAGCTGTGGTTCCTGAACCTAATTAAAACCTGAAATGTCAATTATTTACATTACTGACACTTTCCTGTAATTTTAAAGCAATCCTATTGGCTCCTAAAGCTGATCTCGCATTGAAAACGTATGTACATTCAAATTACCCAATCATTTTAATGTTATTATATCGAGATTGTATTTCATTTTTTAACTTCTTGTCGTTAAATTAGCACTTGTATATTCGAAAAACAAACTGCGTCTTCACTTAAAAAACACCGCGCATATTCACTAAATGAAAGGAAATCAATGATAACACGTTTTGGAACTTGAAATGCTGGTATACCGATTTATGAATGAAGAGTTATTTTATGAGCCTTAAAATGAATGGAACTTATTGTATCCTTTGGTCGTTCCTTCTGTATGCGGTGTGTTCTATTGGCATGACTAATGGTTGTACTGCTGGCTGTTATTGTAGTAGGGAAACGTGTAAAACGGTGAATTGCTACGGACGAGGCCTGGAAAACGTTCCGACGGGAACACCCAATGATACATGCTATCTGTAAGTCATTGCCATATTTACTGTATACTAATACTACATGTAAAACTGATGACGATAATTAATAACAAATAAATTGATTAACGTAACAAATATAAAATTAATCAATTACCAATACGTAACTAAAACATAATGCCTCTATAAATTTATAAAAATGACGTTTACCTCTTTATCATTCATTATAGTATAATTACATCTACCGAGTATGATTACCTCTATTTCTTACGGAAACTTTAAGTTGATTCATAGCTCTATAGAAACAGCCAGACTGAAATCTACACGCCCTGTTTTCAATTGGTCGAACCTATAGCAAACTAAGAAAAATTCACGGACTGCACGTCACGAGGATGTCAGACTCGAATTCCCATAGAAGACGATTTGGCTGTTTCTTTTAGCTAACGTACTGATGTTATTGACAGTAATTTTGTGAATTTTACTTACTTTTTACAATCAATTTATTAATTTGTTAAAAAAAAAAACAGATGTAAATATAAATAATAAAATTCTTTCTTTAATGATTCATGTGGGTTATGAAGATGAGCGATCTTTGCAGAAAAAAATTACATAACCGGCTAACGCGGGTTTTGTATTTTTTCGGCAATGTCGCCATATTACGCACGAATCACAAAAGAAAGCATTTTATTGTTTTAAATTAAAACTTTAAATAATCTATTTTTATTCATAACCATGTTCGGTCCATATAATCCATCCCATATTGATATTTAAATCATTTTTCTACAAAAATGTGAGAAAAGTGGCAATTACTTTCCTAAAGTTTGGTCTCATCTTAATAAATGTATTATAACTGTTTTAAGGTAGCTAATTAGTACAAAATTAATCCTTTGGTTCTTAGGCCAATATTTTAAAAAACAGATGCGGTCGGGCGGTGATTTTTGTTTTGTTATTTCATAAAAAACGATGCTGTATTTTTCTTTTATTTTAACAAATGAATGTAAAATCCAGAATGGCGATGTTTTAAAGCAAAAAAAAAAAATAAAAAAAATAAATAAATAAATAAAATAGTTACCTTGCAATGCATGTATCGATCTTAGATTTATAAGCTCAAACTAAATGAAATACTGTATATTTCTTATTTTACACGAGTACTTAATTCGACGATTCAACCGTTTTGCTTCAAATCAAAAGATAATAAAATTGCTAACGCTGAATTTTTATTATAGTTCCGTTAAGAGTACATTTGTCCGAAAAACAAAATCGAGATTTTTAAATCCGCGAGATGTACTTCTCGCAATATTACAAGGATAATAATTTTTCGCGTTTAATTAGGAATCGACAGAAAGCCCTGTGTTTAAGCATTATGGGATATTTAGTATAGTGCATGCTGCAGGATTTCTCCTCCTACATGCATTTGTAGTTAAACGATGTTCCTCTTCATATCAAAACTATAAAATCATTGCTGTCGCGATCATAACTTGAACACAGCTTCTCGTAACTATATTTAGCGGCCATTTGCATTTTGTTATAATTTAGTCTGGATCATAGCGATGTTTGCTATAATGTTCTTTATATAAGGCAAGCATTTTAATGACTTTAGTATCTAAAATGCGGTCCTAAATTCTGGAATTCGCAAGCGCAATAGAAAAATTTAAATTTTATTCAATTAGTGATAAAAATGGGTAGGGCTCAATTTTTATCCAGATGCGCGCGGGCCTGAAAACCTAGGAATTAATTTGTGATGGCCTTACCTTGAAATAGTTTTTCAACTCAGACGAAAACGACCTGATAGCAGGATAGCAGGTATCACAGAGAAGCAGGATGGATGCAAAAAGAAGTATACAAGTCAAATAGACGAAAAATAAGCAACTTGATAAAAAAATATGAGTGTCCGAAATTAAATTCAGTAGATAAGAACAAAAGACCTAACGCATTAGAACTCAGAATCTGCGGTTAACAAGCGCGATACTTTAACCACGTGCACTGACCTATGATTATTTGAAAAAAAAAATGATCGATATAAACAACTTCATAAAGGATTTTAATTGTCATCTTGTGACATTGTGTCCTAAAAAGTACTTAAGTCATAATGAAATGAGCTGCCTTAAATAGATTTGTTTTGTTTTGTTTGTACTACTTGTATTCAATAAGACAGAAACATGCTTGCGCATAGTTATTATGCTTCTCCCAGAAACAGATGTTTTAATATAGTGTAAATAGTGTGAATCATGCGAAAGCACTGACAAGATTGGTGAGATATCCTTAACGGAAGAATGAAGTTTAAAATATTGTATGAAAAAATTAATAAGTGCATTGATTTAAGTAAGTATACAAATTACATAATCATTTCACTTGTTTAGACAATTATGCGTGTTTAACTAGCTATTGTTTTTATTCTGATGTATTAATTTTGGTCTTCATTGGTTTTCTAGGGGTGGGGGAATTTTCTTCCCAGTAGGCACTTTCATGTCAGTAGGCACTGACATGCGTTTAATGTTGCAATCCATACATCCAGAAGTTAAAGCTCAAACTTTATATCAGTATTTGTTTGATTGGAAAGGAAACTTAACTTTCCTGTGGTAACGGGGATATTTAAGGCTCACTTCTATAAAATTGGAGTATTTCTGCTTTTGAGGCTGTATTTTGTGGAGGGAAAATCAGGTCGATTAGAATCTATGATGAACAAAATATATATTGGATATCAACTCCTAGGTAAAACTCAGCATTATTTCATTATTGAAAACGGAACATTTATATCTTGACACAAAAATCTCTTCATTCTATCAGAAGATACACTTGACAAACTTACGAAAGGTCAGGTTTACTCAAATAAACTTTGAAAATACACGTAAATGATGTATATCTTGGTTATCAACAAATGGATCCCTTTTGTAGTGTTAATCTAGGTAAACTAATTTTAATTATCTCAATGGCACATAAAATTTAAAATGGTTTATGCTTTTTATTGTTCCTATGCGTCCATTAATTATGTTTGTTTGTATTTCCATGCTTCAAAAATCGGAAGGTTTTAAGTTACAACAAAAGATAATTAACCAAACAAGTGAGGACTTTTTTCGAATTGTGAACGTCATCTACGAATCACTTACACCGTCAACATTATGACAATAATCCAATTAAAAAGGAAGAGTAAATTTCTGTTGTTCACCTTAAAGCAGAACGACAGCATTTACTTAAGCATTGATTGCTTATATTTGGATATCGTCGGTCCTATAACACACCAGGCCGTGCAGACAAATTGAATTAGCGCGGTATGATAATTTGTCTGCACAACCTTGTGTGGTATAGGACCGACGATATAAAAAAAAAGAATTTAATGCTAATATTTACATTCTTCCCTTGTCTGAAAAAGTGAAATATACCTTAAAATCAGTCAATTATACCGTGGGTAAGTTTAGATTAATTAAAAAGCCACTGTAATAGCCACAAGCGTGAACTTTGATTTTATCTTTTGATGTTGCACATTAACAGCGTTCAACGTTTGTAACGTCATTATAAAACTCATCAAACTAATTAAAAAATAGCTAATCTTACCTAATTTGAACCCATATAAGAAGGTTTTGATATAAGCCATCAAAGACATAAAACAACTTTGTATTGTCAATTCTCATTTTATTGAAGAAATTTGACGAAGAAACCAATACTTTAATAATGTTACCATGGAAACCGTTAAAGATTATTTAAATCGTTTTTTTTCACAATGTTTTGTTTAAAAACTGAATTAGGTAACTATTTAATTTTTACAACCCTATCAGTGTCAAAGCAATGTGCATTTTTTTGAAATGAAAAATGACACCCGTTGCTATGGTAAGAAGGCCAATAAATACGAAAGACAAAAACGAATAAGGGTTGTTTTCATATGCTATTATTCCTGATTTTAGATATTTTTAGCATTGTTTCGTTGATACTTCATTAAATTTACCTTAACTTCATAATATACCACAAAAAGCTTTGCTATGCAACACATATGTGTTGTTGCTATGGAAGTTAAAGTACCATAAAAAATCACACATTTTTTGTTTTACTTTTTGAAAAGTCCATAGCAACGGGTATTATTTTTCGCAAAATTCAGATTTTTTTCAAGTTGCAATTTTTCCAATTGATATCAAATAATAATATTATATAGTTGATTAATCCCCATTCAAAAATACCTTAAAATATTAGAATTTTCCTTTTTATTATTTTTTTCTTACCAATTGATATCAAATAATAATATTATATAGTTGATTAATCCCCATTCAAAAATGCCTTAAAGTATTATAATTTTCCTTTTTCAGCATGTTACCATAGCAAAGGTTCTAAATTTTTTTTTTTAAATTCGTTATGGCACACACTTAATTATGTGTACAAATATTTTCAAGATTTGTATTTGAATTTCAAATAAGATGAAGAAATCATATTTTGGAAATTATGCGCTTCTCCATAAATATTTTTCTTTCTCTTGAAAAATTAGCAATTGTTTCATAATATATTTTACCCTAGAAACCACAGAATATTGCCATTACTTACAATATGTTCTCAAATAAGAATTTAAATGCCATTTTGACATCTTTATCCTCTGTTACCACGCCAACGGGACCACATAACAATAAATAAATGGTGTTAAACTTTTTTTTACACATCAAAGTCTATCAAAGTCTATCTGTAAAGTATGAGAAGAATCCGTGACTATGCGTGGCCACCGAATTTTGATTCTTACAAAAAATTAATCTCAAAGTCTACGTACGATAAGCTTTCCTTACTTGTAAAAAACCTTTTGCAGAAAATAACTAATGGAATTGGTAGTAACATAAATGGATTTAACGTTCTTACGAAAATAAACTCGTACGCTTACATTTATGACATTGTTGAAATGTTATTTATCTTACAATTTGTGTCTGAACTATAATGTGAGTACTACATGAAGAATTCATGAAGACATTCACCAGTTAATATCATCATTTTATGCTGTTGAAAATTTATTAATTGCATTGCCATCCGTGGATTAATGAAGGAAACTGGCGCATGTTTGCATTTGCCGAATGCAATTGGTTCTTTCCTCCATGGTAATAAATTGTACTAGAATAGAGTCCCAAATGTCTAACATTATTCTCAATTGAAATCCTTTTCCCAATAGACTGGGTCATAAAGATAACTGGAAATATAAAAGAGAAAAGAAAACGAAAAGAATAGAAACTTTAATAGGCTTGTATCATTATTAAGATCTCAGTTTTGGACGCGTACAGTTTGTAAATTGAATAATACGATTATATTTGTGAGCAGTAAATAGATTATTCAGCATAAATTTAAGTCTTCATAACCAGTATAGATTATTCAGCTTAAATGTAAGCCTTCATAAACAGTCATTATTTAAACAGTAATAGAATTAAATTTAATTTAGCAATACATTTGTTAAAAAGAAACAACACATCTTACAAGTAGCCAACAATATCCGTGTTATACAATACAATTCAAAATTGCAATAACAGGAATAATATTTCAATTGTTGTTCCTAAACTTAATTTAAACCTAAAATGTCAATTAATTATTTACATTATTGACACTCCCTGTAATTTTCAAGCAATCCTATTGGCTCCAAAGCTGATCTCATATTGAAAACGTTTGTACAATCAAATTATCCAATCATTTTAATGTTATTATTTCGAGATTGTATTTCATTTGTTAACTTCTTCTGCGTTATATGAGCACTAGTATATTCCAAAAATCAAATTACGTCTTCACTAAAAAACACTGCGCATGTTCACTTTATGAAAGGAAATCAGTGATAATAAGGTTTTGAACTTGAAATGCCGGTATAACGATTTAGAAATGAAGAGTTATTTTATGAGCCTTAAAATGCACGGAACTTATTGTATCCTCTGGTCGTTCCTTCTGTATACGGTGTGTTGTATTGGCCTGACTAGTGGTTGTCCTGCTGGCTGTTATTGCAGTGGGGAAACGTGTAAAAATGTGTATTGCTATAGTCAAGGCCTGGAAAACGTTCCGACGGGGATACCAAATAATACATGCTATCTGTAAGTCATTGCCATATTTACTGTATAATAATACTATTTGTAAAACTGATGACGATAGTAATAGCAAATAAAGGGATTTACGTAACGAATATGAAGTTAATCAATTACCAACAAGTAACTAAAACATAATGCCTCTGTAAATTTATAAAATTGACTTTTACCTCTTTATCATTTATAATATTATTATAACATTAAAATCATTTCTTCTTATTCTTAACCCTGTCCAGTTTATATGATACATTCCGTATTGATATATAAACCACTTTTCTAAGAAATGTGGGAAATAACTTTCCTAAAACTTGTTTTTTTCTTAATATTATAATTGCTTTAAGGTATGTAACTTTACCTTGAAATAGTTTTTCAACTCAGAGGAAAACGACTTGATAGCAGGATAGCAAGTAGCATAAAGAAGCAGGATGCATAAAGAAGTATTTAAGTCAAATTGTCTCAAATTTAATTCAGTAGATATGAACAAAAGACCAAGCGGACTAAAATTTGGGATCTGCGGTTCACAAGCGCGATAATTTAAAAACGCGCACTGGGCTATGACGATATGCAAACATATCGACCGAAAAAAGCAACTTCACACAACATTTAAATCGTTAACTTGTGATATTGTGTCATAAAAATTATAAAAACAATTATTATATTATAACAAATATTATAATGAGCTACCTAAAATAGATAAATTTGTTTTGTTCTATTTAAAAAGACGGATCATGCTTGCGCGTAATTTATTATGAAAAACCCATTGCTTTTGCTCTGTACCTGAGTAATTTCGTTTTCGGATAAACTCATAACCATTGCATATTATGAATTGGAGACCCCGGTTTGATTCCATCAATAGCATGTAATAGTTACCAGCTTCTCCTCAAAAGTATAAACAAAACGTGTAATACTGATCAAGCTCACTGGGAGAACAGTTTTAAAATTTTATCCCACTAGTTGAACCGATATACAATGAATGAGTGGACGTCTACAGTTTGGGCATTGATAATGATTGGGAAAACAAAAAGAAAGAATTTTTAATTGGAATTATTTTTTGAGCAAAATTCAGGAAACGTTTTACTTATGCATACATTCTTCACTTGTCATACAATTACAGATTAATAAAATTTTATTTGAAAAACAAACATGCAATCAGAGCATGATATTTTAAGTAATAGATCCGCCTTGTTGATTAACATTGCGGGTTCTTCAAATGACATATATAGGGTTTCTATTGAAATGTTTATTACGCAGGCGCAGTTTAGATAGTTATAATGTACTGATTTCTCGAAAAAAAACCGTCAAATACAACTGGATTAAAAACTATGTATGATACATAAACAAAGAAAATTGTGATTATAAGATTTTAATTAGATAAAATATTATATCAAGAGTATAGATTTAAAAATAAATATGTGTTTGATGAGATGAAAGAATATGATCATAAGTACTATCCACAAATAATTAAACATCACTGTACATTCCCCTCCCTCCTCCCGTAACGGAGTATGGCCATATTTATCTGGCAATGATGAATAAGGAAACAACAAAAATATGTTTTAGAACTAATCTAATAAACCCCGCCTTAGATACATGTTAACGAAAGGTTAAGCAATGACGAAGCTCACAATCTTTAAAAAAAAACATTAATGTTTAAATTGTATTTAAGCATACCCACTCTCGCCCCCCCCCCCCCCCTTCAAGAAATAAAAAAAAAAAAACCGTAGGAGTTGGTTAATCATATACAAGAATAATGATGAATGTCTTTATTACATTTATAGCCCGCGCTTTATATTTAAAGACTGTTTAAGAAGTCAAGGACAAAAAAAATACTATCGTTACCGGTTTTTTTCTGTCAAAATATACAATATTTCGGACAGGCAAAAATTACGGTAATAATCGTATGACCAAACATCTATATTGTTTATAATAAACGTTTTAAAAATCAATGGCAAGTACATATTTAGGAAAGGGTACAATCATGATGGCAATGTGTAAATAGTGTTGACAATTAATATACTTACATGTAGTCCAATGATAATCGATGTTTGATGAAAAAGTTCAAATTTAGATTAAATTATAAAAGAGTATTCATTTTTTTAAATTTGGTATGATTTAAATAAATGATAGAAATATTACTGATTCAGTGTATATGGAAGTCGTACTCTTCTTCAATGTTCTCTATGGCTTTTTGGGCCCATTACTAGTAGTATTTGTAGTATTTTTCATTAAACTCTTTCTAAACAGTACGGTGCTTGCAATACATGGCAAAGTTCATACACAATGAGCTGAATAATCTGTATGAAGGAGTAAAAGCATTTGTTTAAGTCTGCAATATCATTACAATTTTGTGTAGACAATATACATTAGAATAAATCGTAGTCTTTGCTGTGTGTGACATAATGTTTGATCTCTTGAAGTCTTCCTAGCATTTGGAGAAGGAGAACTATAGGATGTTATATATTTTAAAGTAGATGTATACATTGTAACAAAAATGATTTATGGTAGATGTTTCATGAGTTCATCATAAGTTTAATAATCACACGTTGGAGATTCGGTAAGTTGAAGCTGTTATTTTTTAGACGGTGTATTTAAGTTTTAATACAGATGTTGATATGTAACTCATGCGTAAGCAATGGATTATATGTACATAATTGATTTCTTGCTCTAGTCACACCTTACCGGATAATGCTAAAGGACGTCATGATCAGTATATTGAAGCGTTGAAATCAGATAACAGTCAAATGATTACCGAAGACGTTCCTTCAAGCAACAGTTAACTAACAGACCTCAGCGGCAATGTGTAACATACATTTACTAGTGAAAAGGAAAGTTAAACGCGTGAAAAACTGACGAAACTGTTTTAAACTAAAGGCCAGGATTGTTTACTGGTCACTTAACAGCCAGTCCGGTGTACCTTTTGACGGCCGGTAGTTATCTGTTTGTGACTCGGGCCCAATGGACATCAACGGACGTTAACGGACACATACTGGCTATATATTAGAAAGGGACTGCATGTGTACTCTACAAAAAGCATAAAAACACATTCATGCAGCTACCGAATCTCAACCTGAGTGGCAGTATCTGTTTAAAATTTTAAAACAATTAAAGCTGTCTGACGGTAAGAATGAATATCACCGAACCTTCTCGAACATTGACTGTAGTTGATGAAAAAATGCCAAGAAACGCATACAAATGGAGACGAACGGATTGGAAAAATTGTCCTCCAAATGAGGTCTAGCGGCAAAATTCGTTGAGGTGTGACGGGGTATTGATAAGAACAATATATTAACGTATCTAATCTAGTAAATGAAAAAAAAGGGTTGACAAGTTTATGAACTTTGAGATATTGTAATAATAAAACTAATTCACTTGCTTCTGAGAGAAGTCAAAAAGCAGATGTTTTGATTTAGTGTCAAACATCGTAATGCACTGGGTTCTTAACATTGCTTAATAATCTGCAAGAGGGTCCAGGACACATTTTTGGTTACGACAACAACATAACTGTAGTTTCAGACGACAAAGAATGGTGGTATTAATTGATTACTTGACTATTGTCTCCTATAAAGGAACGCTTACAGACATAAACGAGTATATATCTTTAAATGCATTAATGTTTGCGGATGGCTTGTTTGGTGAAATTATTAATATTTACAAATAGATTTATAACGCAGGTGCTTTCGTATTGAAAAGTTCAATTGATGGTATTTGGGAAACCAAGGAGGGGGATTTCACTGATGTCTTCCTCCAAACTCTGATAAATAATCATCAGGATTTGAGGGTTACTTTAGTGATATCTGATTGACCAATTTGATCCTTGGGCAAGCGTTTTAGATCGTCCATCCCTAGGGTGTTAT
This sequence comes from Magallana hongkongensis, assembly GCA_016163765.1. NCBI lineage: Eukaryota > Metazoa > Mollusca > Bivalvia > Ostreida > Ostreidae > Magallana > Magallana hongkongensis. Next base: position 9,445,181 of record WFKH01010211.1, on the reverse strand, counting down.
CCCCAGATAGTTGTTTTATACAAGAGGAGGCAGGCTAAAGTTACAACCACAACATTTGATATCCTTAATCATACATTACGTGGCACTCACATATATACATATACACCGAGGCTTTATTTTATTTGTTGGAAAAAATGACAAGAAACGCATAAAAACAGGAAACAAACGAATTGAAATAAAAACTGCTTTCCAAAAAACGTCTAGTAGCATAATCCGGTATGACGAGGTATTGAGAAGAACGCTATATTAACGTATATAATCTAGTACATGAAAAAGAAAAGGACCGACAAATTTATTACTTTGATAACGATGCTTCTTTAGCCCAGAAGCAGATGTTTCATGTAATGTCACACATCATAATGCAATGGGTATTCAGCACTGCTTAATAGTCCGCAAGAGGGTCAAGAAAACATTTTCTGTTACGACAGCAACATACATCACTGTAGTTTCATCAAATGAAATTATTCTATTCTTTGACTATTTCCTCCTATTTAAGCACGCTTCCAGACGAAAACGATTATATTGTTTTAGATGCATAAAATAATGTTTACAGTGGCTCGGTGGGTGAAATAATAAAAGCTTACAATAAAATATATAACGTATGAATAGCGGGTAATTTCGTAGACAAATTCATATGATGGTATTTTGGGATATTACAAAAAAGGATTCCTCTGATGTATGACGCAAATTCTGGGTTATTTATCCCCATGATTTGAATGTTTACTTTAGTGATATCTGATTAACCAACTTGATCCCTGGGCAAGCGTTTAGGATCCTTTAATCCCAAGGTAATTGTCTGATACAATGAAAGGCATGCTAAAGTTTCAGCCTCATACTTAGCACTTACTCCTAATGAAGATACTTAGAGTTATGCTACTACCCCACTCACCTGTTGAGGCGCTATAACACCATGTACAAAGGGAGGTTATCATTTTAGGCAGGCAGCACTTCCCTTGGTTTTGCCAGAGTATACATTCTGTGTTTTATTAGATTGTGACCAGCAAAATATTATTGCTGTTTTATCAACACATTTTAAATTATTTTATTTGCTGCTAATATGTGGTGTATCTGGGATGAAAAGGAATCCATAAAATTGATGATGTTAACAAAATATAGTAACTGTGATTAGTTGAATTTGATGAAAGTAGTGTTCAGAATTGAAAATTGTGTCATTTGACGCTAATATTCAGTGTATCTGGGATTAAAGTAATGCATAAACTGTTTAATTCAACAAGATATGATAGCTAATTTAATAAAAATGGAAACTATGTATCCTGTTCAATAATTACTGAAACACGCACTTTTTGGTGTTAGGTATTTCCCCAGAAGTTTTTTTTTCCAGCGTTTTATTGTACGAAGCACTCTGAATGTTCAAATACAAAATCAGGAAATAGTCTGCGGCACTTTGATACTTTCTCTTGCTGATGTAATCATTTTTGTTTCCGCATAAAAAATATTTTGAATAAGCAGCATATGATGTCTGAGAGACAGTTACATTCTTCGGAAAGGTAAAATAATGTTGGGGTTCATTTTATTTCAAATACATTCAAAACGTATACAGTTCGTTCGGCCCAGTTTAGGGTTTGTAAAATTATTTATTGTACGTTTTTCGACTGTACGGATCTTTAAAACAATAGAGTAAGATTTTTGCATGGTAGGCTGTCCGGTTTGTATGAAGCGCTACAATTCTCGGCGATCATACTATGACACTAGTCGAGTCTATATCATGATTGAGAGGACTGAGAGGAGCTAAACTGCTCGGAACTTTGCATACATATATCATACTAAATTTATACACAGTCAATTAATCTCTTTACTCAAAACTTTATAGGTATATTTTAAAAACGTTGATAAACATGAGAAATTTTCCATCCGGCAATTTCGTCCTACAAATAACTCATGAAGGAGACATAGGTTCAGAAGTGTTTAAAATGGCATTGCTAGACATTTAAACAATAAAATGCTTTCTTTGGTGATTCATTCGGGATATGAAGGTGGCGACATTGTAGAAAAAAAAAATAGCTCGCTAACACATAACCCGCGTTAGCGGGTTATGTAATTTTATTCTGCAACGGTCGCTACCTTCATAATCCGGATGCATCATCAAAGAAAACTTTTTATTGTTTATATTTACACCTTACGGGGCGTGTAGATTTCAGACTAGCTGTTTCTATAGAGCTATGAATTAACTATAAGTTTCCGTAAGAAATGGAGGGGAAAATACTCGGCAGATGTAAATATAAATTGTTAAATGCGTCAAAGAATAGAAAGCAGTATAATGAAATGATTGTTCCTCTGTATAAATGTTTATGTTTGACATATGTAAGTGGTCTGTGAGATCTCATCAGGGACTTAATTCTAGACCTGGTAGGAATTTTAATTCTATGTATCTACCAATGTGTCATTCCTATATGTATATTATACATGCATATAATTTATTTTCATATCCAATCACTTACCGTTACGGAAAACGTAATTGTTAATTTTATCTTCTCCTTTAAAATATTTGTTTTGAAACTTCGTTTATCAATCCCATTCATGATATTGCGACTATAAATGACCTGTGTTGATTTAAATAAACACCTGTCATCACACACTCACCGTTACCTCCCTGGTCTTCTATATAATGCCGTTCATAATCTTTGTATATAAACAGAAACTGGTGTGTTGGAAATATTTTTTTTTTATTTTAATGGTTTTAGAGCGGATTCCTTTAACAATTAAGTGTGGAAGGTGTGGTTTGTAAAATATAATTTGTTTCACTGATATATGCACCACACAATACAATCGAAGCATCGTTTTTCATGTACAAAAAAAACCCAGTTTGAAATCATGCATTACAAACAGAGAATATGAACAAAGTTCAACATTAGGACAATTATTTGAGGGTTTTTTCTATTTAATCCAAACAATAAACTTGCTTTGCTTTAATTATCATATTTGTCAGACTTAATTCGTTTAGAATAATGAAAATAATATTCTTATTAAATGCGATATGGATATTGGTTATCGAAAACTTTCTTGCAACCTAAAGGTTGCAATGTTAATATGAATAAAAAAGTTTAACCATTGTATAATGTAGCGGTGCTTTTGGATGCCTAAATTGCAAAAATAAGTTATAAACATAAATAATTAACTTTAACTGGAATATGAAACATATCCTAATGCAATAATTCTTTCCTTTGTTATGGTTTATGTTAACTTTGTGATTGACATGAATGTTTGTTTTATGTACTCATGAAAGGACCTTGATGGAAACCAGATAAGTGGACTCGACAGGAATGTCTTTCAGGGATTACTACAACTTAAAACATTGTCAGTAACAAAAAACTTCTACTTCATTTACCTATCATTTTCTCTTTAACAAATTATATAGCATACTAACATATACTTGTTTTAGAGAAAATTAAACTGCAATACAAAACAGCATTGCTACAATAAAAAAAAATAGGATAATTAAAATTAAAATATATATCCAACACACCTTTATAGGATCATTAATGGGAATATAGACGGATGACCAGGAAAGTGACGGGAAGTGTGTGATGACAAGTGTTTATTAAAATCAACACTTTCTTTCCTCCTTTTAAACTGCATTGATTAATATTGATTTGAGTGATATTTACGCATAACACAGAAGACCCAATCATCAAATCTGGTGCGTATGAATACAATATCCTTCAGTATTTCTCGAGGAGCATGTTTGTCTCTCTCCTTGCGACTGCAAACTGGATCTAGACATGATATTATACCTACGCTGATAAACGTTTCATTGATTAACAGTTGAATGAATCCAATTTATTATCATACCAAAGGTTATATCCATCGTTTAACAGAATGAATAATAAAATTGTGTAATTAGAATTCAAAGCGCTGTGCACTATTTTTGTCGGCTGTTCGAATCGCTCTTCTGTTAATGGAGCATTACTCGTAGAATAACGCAAAGATTTAAAAAAAAAAAAAGACATAACTGCGGAAATAGAATGAATGTAAAAAACGTAAATATAAGCATTGAATCATTATTTTTGAAAGATGTGGTCTCATAACTGCAATAATGTGTTATTTAGTTTGTATGCACACACCGTTGCAGATATGGGGCCACATCTTTCAAAAATAATGATTCAATGCTTAAATATTTTTACAATTTATGTTTCAAATATCAGGTTTGTTTTCTCCCTTGACACTCTTTGTTTACTATTTTATGAAATATTGTACGTATGTGATATGAAAATTTCTCGAAATTATCAATGTCTAAAATATTCATATAAATCAAGTTCGAGTCATGCTTCTTCGATAAATTCAAACATTAAACAAAGATTAAAGATCCTTTATATATATATATATATATATATATATAGTCAACTGTGCAACAAAAGCGCTGTTATCAGCCCATAGGTTAAATTGTTGTCATTCCCGATATGGTTTAAAACAGTAAAATTGTAAGTGTATGTGGGATTTTAGTCACAGGTCAATACACAATTTTTTTTTCATAGTAGGAATGTTTATTTTCCATTGAATCGGCAGTTTTTGTTTCAATTGTTTGTATACACATTTCAGCTGTGCCCTCTTAAAATAAATAACCCAAACACATCTTGTGGACGTTATTAAGCCTCTGCAAAGTGTAGAGAAAAAAATGAGGTGGATCTCATGTTTTAAATTTATATTTCACTACTTTTTTAATGCAAGAATTGTTCTTTTAAACTCTAAATCCATTTCTAAATCCTAA
>WFKH01010211.1:9427075-9440355 GCA_016163765.1 Magallana hongkongensis | reverse complement strand
ATGCAAGAATTGTTCTTTTAAACTCTAAATCCATTTCTAAATCCTAAGCTTCTGTGTATATTTTAAGACACCACTGGTGCACTGACCTAGCTATATTCCTTGTCTTCATGTTTTATATAAAGAACACTGTGCCGGATAATTATGCCAATGCCAAGGTAGCATTGCATTGTTGTACCCGCTTTAGATGCAGTTTCGTACAAATCCATATATACCAAATGATTGACAATTGCTTCGAGAGTGTATAACCATTTTTGTTTTAAATTATGCGTCTAATCTAGATAAGTGTTTATCTTTCAAACCTGTTTTATTATGAGAGAACATTATTCAATTAACACATCTGATCTTGGTCAGTACCAGTCTCTGTGTCCCACATAAGACTCAAATAACAAACAAATCTTCCCCATTGTCCATGGAATGAATTGGAACCTTCCGATCTGTGATCGTTTGATGATTGACAATGTTGTCTATAAAACTATTTATATTGACACTTAATTAAGGGACCGACTGGAGTTAGCTTTTTGAATTATACTACATATAGTAATAAAACAAAACTAATATGTTTACCCCCCTTCCTCACAAAAGGAAAAAAAGAAAAAGAAAACGGGAGACATAGTATTCAATGTATTCAATGAAATAACAAGTTTATTAGAAATGACCACTGTGGAAAGGCATGCGGTTAAAATACACAGAATTTAATCATGCCATTGAGATTTCGTGGAAAGGTAAGCATTAAAACAATAAACAAGTTTTAATTATTCTAAGAGTGTTGAATGACTTTTACAATCAAACAAACTCTGAGATATGTTTCTACTCCCGATATTTTGATGAAATTTCTTGCATAGTGTTTTAATACTTTATCATCAATGATAAGATTGAAACATAGATAATCAAAGCTGACAGGGCTCATCAAGATGAGACCACAAAAACATGTATTTTATTATATGAAAAGTATAATTTGATGTACGTATAACCGACATGATTTGATACAACAAAGGGTTAATTTATATTATCTTAACAACAATATATATTTAAATTGATATGACTTTTTTCATTGAAATTATGTAAATATCACATCATAAAATTATAATTTTTTTTTTTTTTTAATTTTAAATGTATTCAAATGATCAAATAATACAAACTTGTTACAGTTAATGTGAAATAATAGCAATATACTGGTGGTATACATTAAACCTGTTATAAATAGTCAACAGCTTCAGCGCTTTAGCACTTTTTTAATCCACATTCGATTTCTATGGAAAAAGCTAATTAGATGCCATTCGGAACTCATCAGCTTTTTCGCAACTGGTAAAATTGCTGCCCACGTGATTTATCATGATAAAATTTAAAATTTGGAAAATAATCAATATAATAATATTACATTAAAATATGCAGGCATATGGTGTACTTCGACAATACAATTTGATCTCAATGTAACACCAAAAAAAAAAACAAAAAAAAAAACACCCCCCCCCCAAAAAAAAAAAAAAACCTAGTCAAACAACGGTTCATTCTTGGTTATCAACATACGGCTTTCCTTTGCCGTGACAATCATCTGGGTTAAAAAATTCGAATTTCGTAAGTGGCATATAAAATGGATTTTTGTCATTTTGGTTCCTTTGCCGCAGCTTTCAGGACTTTTAAAGTAACAACAAATGTTTATTAAACAAAAGAGGCAAATATATGTGAGGATGTATGTTATACACCTTGATGAACTTATATAAATAAAAGACAACAAAGATGAACATTAAAAAAACATTTAATTAAAAAAATCAAAGAACACATATAAACAGAAAAAATTACATAAAATGAATTAACAAATTATAAAAAAAAATGAACATTTCAAAATTCATGAATTGAAATAATGTATTTATTTTGGCAGCACTATCTAGAGTAAACCACTGCATGTTACTAGTATTTTCAGGTGAGATCCTTCGCCGATGTATAGTACAGTTTGTAGTTCATCACATGCTGTATGGAGCAGTTTTATATTTTCAGTAGAACCGCATGGTACACGGTAAATTTTCTCTGGGGATCTAATATCAATGGTCCGATTTCCTGGCTGCCAGATATAAGCTTTTGCAACAGTTACTGTCCTTCAATAGAACCCAGTATCAAGAATTACTAGTATTTTTTACAATATACAGTAAAATTGAATTAAGGAAGAAGTCTTCTCATTATCAGACATACTTCTTATATTCAAGAAACAGATCATAAAACCAAATGATTATATTAGTTTATATTAAATTATTAAATTTCCCCACCTTGTTTTTGCATAAAGGTCAGGTCAAGGTCAATACCTTTTTCCTCAACTTAAAGGATGAAAAAATAAATATTGTTATTTGCAGTTACATCTGTTTAAAAAAATAAAATGGAGTTTCTATTCTTCAATAAAATGGTAGAATATCAGAATGTCTATCAGCTTATGCTGCTAAATTGGAATAAATATTTAAACTAAAATTGATATTGCTCAGCCCCCATTTCCTCTAATTTCCTTAAATTTTGAAGATATTTGATTATTTTTTTATGCTTCCAATATTAAAATATTTCTGATTTTTACATATTATTAAGACTTTAAATAAATATATGAATTGACAGAAAAGTTAATATATTGACCATTTAATAAAATAGAAAATCCGATAGTGATTTTTTTCACACGTCTATGTATAGAATGAGCGCTTAAAAAAGTTAATGAAAATGTAATTTAAAAGGCAAATCATATTTTAAAAACATATTCTGAAACTCAAGTATATTATCATTAGTTCACATTAGTTAAAAAAATTCATCATTAATGTTATTGTTTTAAAAATGCTAGACTCTTGAATTTAAAGCAATTCTGAATTGCAAAAACATGTGATATTTTCCGCCAAAATACGAGGGTCAATCAAAAAATACGAAGACTTTTGCCATAACTATGTTATTTAACGTCATATTATTACTAAATTTAGTAGACATAATTAAGCAATTGTTTCAAACAATTTGAAATCAAAAAAGTTCATATATATATAGGATCTCTCATGGTTTGCGATGGTATATGATTTTTATCCAACGAGTTGTGTGTTTTCTATCCCCGAGCCTTTCATCTTGATTTAATGAACATTTGATCAAATTTACTTCTGAGAAGTTGAAAAACAGAAACGACTCCTTCCTTAATATTAAAACAAACTTTTACCATGTAAAATGTTTCAACTAATCTGTATGGTATCGTTACAATGCTCAAGGCTGAGGGTCAACGCACAATTATCAATCACAAAACTGGTTTTAGATATGTGTTGTATGGCCACCATAGTTCACTCACACACTCCTAAGATATCTACAACATTCCAATACAAATTGGAAAAAGGCAGCACTCAGATTACGATATCCGGTACTACATTCAGCACCTAAAAACCTTCATTTCCTTGACAGCTATTGACGTTTTGTAGATAGACTTTAAAACAACAAAAGCAAGACCAAACAGACACTGGGAAAAAAAATAAAAACTAATTAAACGCGGTTTTAAAAACTTTCATCCAAAAAAGAGGCTTTTAAATATCTGATGTTTTTAATACCCTGCCCCTGGTAGTTATAGACTGGCTGACGACGACGTCTATCCGCTGCTGTTTTCTCGATTACTACACCATGCATGCCTTTTCCTTACTATTTAAGGTGTAAACGAGGGGCTCCTGACAGAAACGTTATGGAACTAAGCAGAGTGAACCAAGGGAATTTAAAACAAAAAAGCTCCTCAAGGGAATATTACATTACTTATCAAAGGGTTTGAAGTAAATGGAAAAGCTGAGAATTTGAGTTTGTTTCCATTTAAAAGTCATTAACGTACATATCTACGTATTTACTATCATCATTATGTCAATAATCCAATCAAAAAGGCAGGTTGGATTTCTATTGCTCACTACACAACAGAACAACAGCTTTATGAAAAAATCCTGCCTGCAATCTGTATGCAGAACTATTTGTTGTATTTTTTAATCGTCTTGATAAAACACTTGCATGCGTGAAGTTCACAAATTCCAATCAATGTATTGTAATACAATTCGCATAATATAATAGAGAATATATTAAAGTCTTCATAAGAAGTCATTATTTAAAATGGTAGAACATGACAGTTTACAATATATATTTTATAGAAACAACATATTTTATAATATGCCAACAATATCCGTGTTATACAACACAATTCGAAATGGCATAAATACATCAAATAAAATATTTCAGGATCCAGAACCTTATCAAAAACCGAAATGTCAATAAATTGTATTTATATTACTGACAATTTCCTGAAATTTTCAAAGCAATATTATTGGCTGTTAAAGCTAATCCCTGATTGAAAACGCCTATACGTTCAAATTACAAAATCATTTAAATGTTAATTTATCTAGATTGTATTTCATTTTTGTGCTACTTGTGAGTGATATGAACACAATATTCGAAAATCAAACTGCGTCTTCACTAAAAAAAGAAATAAAAACACCGCGCATATTCACTTGATTCGAATGAAAGAAAATCAGTGATGACACGTTTTGGAACTTGTAGAACGATTTAGGAACGAAAAGTTATTTCACCAGCCTTAAAATGAATGGAACTTATTGTATCCTCTGGTCGTTTCTTTTGTATGCGGTGTGTTCTATTGGTATGACTGATGGTTGTCCCGCTCGCTGTTATTGCTATGTGACAACGTGTAAAGAAGTGAGTTGCTCGGGACTAGGCTTTGAAAACGTTCCGACGGGAATACCCAATGATACATGCTATCTGTAAGTAATTGCCATATTTTGACGATAATGATAACCAATTAAGTAATTTACGTAACGAATGTGAAGTTAACTAATTACCAATAAGTAACTGATACATAATGCCTGTGTCAAACTTTAAAAATTGACTGACATATCTTTTAACAATAATCATATTATTATAACCTAAGGGCATTGGCATCGAAATGCTCCAGATATAAAAAATCTGCATCTGCATTTTCTCTTTCATACAATGATTTAGAGTTACCTCTCTTGATAGTTTTCGTAATGTGGACTAATATCCAGCAATATGACCTTTTTAACAATATTTTGACAAAAAGCAGTGTTTCCGAGGTAAATAACAAAATGCCGAAGTACAGCAAACATCGTAAGAAAGATTTTAAATGACAATTCGTCTTCCTTAAAACTTTACTATTGAAAGAGATCAGTCAGACAACGGGGGTAGGGGGGTGGGATGGATGTGGATCAGACCTACCTCAACATCTTCAACAAATTGACAACAAAAAGTATTGTCGCATGGTTCCACTCAATTTAATTGCCCGTGGTACTTGTATATCACTGATGCCTGCACAGGTCTTTTTGAACGGAAGGTGATAATTGATTAATCATTGGACCAATCACTCAGATCAGCTGTAATATAACCTTTTTCATGGAAAGTATATTACAGACAAAAGTATTTAAGTAAGAAATAAATTTTGAACATTTAGTAGTGATTTATTGAAATAAACTGTACAAGTGCAATGAATGCCAAAAAAGAAAGTTTAATTTTCATTCTGTCACATTTAATCCACATTCAAAAGAAATTTTAAGTCAAAATTTTCGTAATCATCTTTTGTTACGAAAGCCCATTGAGCTCATTTTCGTCAGTAATTTTTTATTTATCACGAATGAGCGCGATACTTTTGCAAATAAACGAGTTACTTTCGCAAATAAACGCAAAACTTTCGCAAATTAACGCGTTAGTTTCGCGAATAAAAGCAAAACTTTAATATGAATATAGTCATTTAATACAAGAACCCTTATGAAGAACAATGATTGAAAACGAACACATTTTTATTTTAAATAGATAGTTATTATTCAGAATTATTATATCATCCTTTTCACGTTGATTTATCAAAACTAAATTATCTTTTTTATGTATAGATATAAATAAATCCGATAAAACTTCATAAAACTGTTAAATGTTCCAAGTAGATAAGGAGGTAGAGCATCATTTTTCATTTGTTCGCCGACCCTGTGTTCGAACAGGCATTCATTAATTATCTTTTTTTTCTAAAATTGATATAAATTCAATCGTGGGAAATGTTTAAAATCAAAGTACTGATTTTCAAACAACATATGTGACGAATTTAATATGTTATCTAAATTTGAACAATAGCTTTAAAAAAATTATAGAGTAAACTAATTTCAATTCACAGCTTGACTTATTTTTCTGATATAAAGCCGTCAAATTAGACGTTAATTTATGTCGCGACGATATAACATATACAACGTTTTGTACAATGATATCCTTTCAATTTTAAGATAATATTTAAAAACACTTTTATTTCGAATTAAAATTGTTGTAATGCAAATGTTATTGTGCTTCATAAGAGTTCTTGTATGATGACAATTTTTATGTTAATGTTTCGCGTTTATACGCGAAAGTAACGCCTTTTAACGCGAAAGTAAGGCATTTATTCATGAAAGTTACGCGTTCATTGGCAAAAGTCAGACGTTTATTCGCTAAATTATCGCGTTAATTCGCGAAAGTTTCGCGTTTATTCGCGAAAGTAACGCGTTTATTTGTGAATGTTTCGTGTTTATTTGCAAAAGTAAAAATTATTTTGTCGAAAATGAGCTCAATGGGCTTTCGTATTTTGTCAACAAAGATGTGTCAGAATCCCCCTCAATGGTTATAACACATTGCATCAGTTCATCATCAGACATCTCCTTAACGACAGTAGATGGAGCTCCTAATGAAGCAATTGCTTTTGTCTTTTGGACCTTACGGGGCGATGGCATCGAGACTCTTTCTGAAATAAGGCGGGGGCGGGGGGGGGGGGTGGTCAAAAATTTTGCTAAGCATTCACTGCTGTTCAGATCCAGTTCGTTTGTATGACCTAATTGCGTCTGATCTGTGTCCAGTCCTTTCCTTAATCAGCTGTTCGACAACTCCCATTTGGTAAAGTGTTGTTGCGGTGGTCACCTTTCCATAGTGACCTGTGAAGTATCCTTGAAACCGTACCTCGTTAATCATGTTCTTTTGTGTAATTCGCAAGTTTGTTCCCACGACCTGATTTGAGAACTTAAAACCATTGCCCGTAAGAGGCCGTCTATAAAATGGACCAAATGAAGGAATACACCTTATGTAGGATTGAAACACTTTGTAAACTTGGATTACTAATCATATCATACTGTTGGATTGGATTATCAATCATATCATACTGTTGGATATTTTTCAATGCCACGTATTTCTGGCTAAGTCCCCCGGTCGTGTTTTTAGAAGAGCGTCCCAAAAATTGTACATATTACAGTTGTAAAAGTAAACAGTTCTACTAAGGGAGAGGGATTTGTGGATTGCTAAGATTTTTTGTTGCCATAAAACAGTTTCCTGATCATGTGTAATTGACTCAGCTTCCTTTTTTGTGGTTCCAATACCTTTGTTTGTGACGATACGCATCTGTGTATCAAGAGCCTTCCTTGCTTTAGTAAATATGATATTAATGGACGGCAAAAAATTACAGTCAGACCTTCCAATTTCATATTTCAGAAATCAGCATATACCAGCACACATATTTGCAAGGGTTCTTGCTGGGTATAAATCACCTGTTCTATTTCCTGCTTCCATTATAAAATGACACAAATTTGTGTTTAAAGAATAAGAACTGATGAACTGCAGATCATTTGCCAGAGGAACATGGGGCTCACCCATTTGTCTAGATCTGTTCCTTGCACAAGCCCACTTGTCCCAAGTAGAAATACTCTCGTGTTGTTTGGAGTCGTGTTATTTATAACATCTTCTATTTCTTGAATGTTCATAAAACAAAACCTTTCCTCTGCCATATTGTCTACTGCTTTACTATTTGACCTGAGTGAATACATCTCAGAACACTGTTGACTGTTTATCTAATTACAGTCCCTACCAATCAAACCCTGATAAGTTTAATCATTCAATCTAGAAACAAAGACAATGCGAAAAAATGGTTGTTACACGGTTGCTTCGGGCGCACAAAGTGCCCTCTTGTTAAGCCGTGTAACAACCCTTACTTAAATGAAAACTCCGACAATCTTTAAAGAAAAAGTACAGCTGAAAACACATGTGTGAATAACTTCAGATTTACCCATTGTAGCGTTAGGAAATAAGAAATAACGTTGATTGTGACAGTTGAAGTACATAAAAATCCCTTTCACATACCTAATTGATGTAATTATGAGCTTCCGGAAATTTAAGGGTCGTACAAACCGGAATAATCTTATATCGTTTATTTGTACCTCGTGGATTTTGATTGACAGTAATTGACACGGGCTGAAAACTACAAGACATTCGACCGACTATGGTCATCCTGGTATACGAGGTAAAAAGAGCTCTCTAAACGGAACACATCATCACTTTCTCGATAATTTATTAATGGTTTACCAATTTCAGTTCATTTTAAAATGAACAGACATAAATATGTCAAATAACCCCTCAAAGGGCCCCACTTACAAAAATGAATTTATGTTGTAGCAACTCCTATGATAAACACGCAAAATACATGCTTACAAAATAATTATTGTGGTTATTTTAAAAACTTTGAACAATTCTTACCTGGGAGAAGTAGAAAAGACATATTTCTATCAACAAACATGTCCAGGAGAATCTTTGCGAGCCCTGCATGTGTTTTGTTTACAGTAAATACGCATGCGTAATAGTATAGAAGGCTGAAATACGTAACACATTGCGATGTAAATATGTATGGGTTATTCGTAATTATTAATTCTAATGAAATAATTAGATTTATTTCATGGAGACATTTGTATTTTTTTAAAATTTATACCTTAATGAGTAGTACAAAAATACCGAACCCAATCGGAAATTTTTTTCAAGTCGGTTTTTTAATAAGATGCGCCGTACTGTCTCTTTAACAGGCAATAGACATAGTTGGCAAAACGTCTTAGCAGACCTATTTTTGTATCTATATGAAGCAGAATTTATTCAAAAACTTGTAGGTAAAAAAAAATAAATCACTCGCTGTGGCCTTCAACTCAACATTCAGGTATATCGACGACGTATTATCAATTAACAATTGTTACTTCCATACCTACGTCGACTCTATATATCCCAGTGAACTTGAAATAAAAGATACCACAGAGTCTGCGTCATCTGTTTCATATTTTGGATATTTTACTGGAAATGGACATTGATGGTAACCTAACAACAAAACTTTATGATAAACGTGATGACTTCAATTTTTCTATAGTAATCTTTACTTACTTATGTAGCAAGATACCTTCATCACCTGCATACGGTGTTTTTGTCTCTCAGTTAGCTCGATACGCAAAGGCATGCCCGCTTATGAACAGTTTCTAAGGCGAGGCAAGCTACTGAAAAACAAGTTGATAAAACAAGACTATCAACAGTCTCGTTTGAAGTCATCTTTTCGTAAGTTCTATGGTCGATACAACGACCTTGTCAGCAAATACAATCTTCAACTGGGTCGCATACTGACTGAAGTTTTTCATACAAATTGTTAGACCATAATAAATCACCTAATTGTGTACGGACTTTTCCGTTCTTCCCGATTACGACAAAGAGCACACGGCGGATGTGACCGGTCAGCAGAGAATGCTCACTCCTCAATGGCACCTGATCCTATCTCTATTTTTTAAGAGGTCCGTGTTCGCTCTGCTCCTGTTTTGTAATTTTCCTTTGGACTTTTAAATTTGAACATTGTTCGTTATCACCACTTGTCATTTATTAAGTTTCATGCCTGTTGTTTTGATATTATTGTACGATACATTAGTATAAATGCATGGAATAATATATTCTGAGAAACTATTCATAATTACCATTGTTAGACAATAATTTTATATCCAAATTAAACTGATAATCATAAAGTCAAACCTATCATTGTCATCCTTCAAATTTTAAACTTTAAAAGTCGCAGTTGGAAAATTTTTGTAGATATCTTAAAGAAATTTGTTATGAAAATTGCCTTTAACAATAATTCTATTCTGTGTGTGTGAAAGGTAACCGAATCAAGGACGGTAACTCTGAAATAGGAAACAGCAGTTTGAGATTCACACTTTTTATATATACATGTATTAGCCTTTTATTTCATTTTCGGTGGGATATCATACAAAGTCAACTTGCAATAGACTGTATCGTTTAATTTATAATTAGATACATAAAATATACGTCACTAATTAATAAATTGGTAATCTAGAATATTGATTATAGCGATTTATTCCTTGCAGAATACCTGAGTAAATTGGTTCTAAAAAAATCATAATATTATAATTTGAAGACCCCGATTAATTAGCAATAATTTTTAATGTGAAATATTTTTTATTCTAACAAACTATTTCACCTTCACATGAATTTCACTTGCAATTAAATTTAAGATCAACATGATTTTAATTGAAAAAGTATACGCAATCATAGCATGATGTTTCGTAAAATGATTGGTTTAAAATAATAAAATATCATTTCGATTACCCCCCCCCCCTTTTGTAAAAGGTACAAATTTAAAGAGGACGATATGTTTATTTTTTCATTCTGAAATTAATGTATGAAATATACTTTTTTAAAAATATGTTTTAATAATAGGCCCCAGTTGATTAATTTAGATTGCGGGCTCTGCAAGTACACTTAAGGAAATTTCTATTGAAATATTTATCCTGCAAGAGAAGTTTACATGTAGATCCTGAAAATGAATTAATTGCTCGAAAAGAAAAAAGACAACGTCAAATACAGTTGAAATTAAAATCATGCAGTTCCGAAAAAATAATGAAAATTGTGAAAATTATTATATGATAAACTATTATATCAATTATAACGTTACAGGTTTTTCTGACAAAAATGCAATATTTGGGTCAGACAAAAACCCCCAAAACAGCGATAATCGTATGACCAAAACCCTACATTATTTATATTAAATTTTTAAAAATCAATAGCTAGTTCACATGTAGAAAACGGTATCAATCATGAAGGCAATGTAAAAAAGTGTTGAAAATTAATATAATTAATTACAATAAAAAGAGTATTCACATTTTTTTTATTCATAAAAATTAAGAATATTTTAAAGATATTATTGATACATTGTATATGGAACTTGCACTCTTTCTTCAATGTACTCTATGGTTCATCGATGTTTGTAGTATTTTTCATCAAACGCTTTCTGAACAGCACGGTGGTTGCAATATACGGCAAAGTTCATTCACATTAAGCTAAATGTTCTTATTGAAGTTGTAGAAGCATGTGTCAAAGTCTAAAATATCATTACAATTCTGTTCAGACAATATACATTACAGTAACATCTCAGAAAATGGCACAATATACATGTATTTTGACTTTGGAAAGAGTCAGAAATAGTTGGAACTGTATGAAGGGGATGGAGGAGGGTTAACCTTTACAAACAATCAATATCTTAGAGCACATGAAAACGTCCTGCTCCATCTAGGATAAAAACAAACGTGATCCAAACGTGATCGTATATTGAATTTCATCGGATAATGACAAGGTACAAGCACAATCAATTTAAAAATGTCTACGAGATGAACGCTTGGGCTAAAAAACAATTAAACAGAAAACTTATAATACATGTATATGTATATGTATTAAAAATAGATTTGTTGATGCTATAAGGACATTAAACATACCATTAAGTATTTTATGCTCTTTCATCAGCAAATTTTGAAATATCCTAGTCATATTTGTTGCTATATATTCAGTGCCTTCTGGATTAAATGGTATGAGTTATGAAATGAATAAACTGATGAATTAAAGTTGTAGTAAATTAAATTAGGTTAATTTGATTAAACTACAGTTTTTCAAAAATGGAAAATATGTATCCTGTTTATTGATTATCGGAACATGCATTATATTTGCGTCAGGTTTCTCCCATCGCAGTTCTTTTTTACAGTGTTTTACTGTGCCAGAACTGCGAGTGTTCGAATACAAAATCAGATGAATTGTGCAAATTTAAACAAGTTTGCTACATGTACCACAAAAGAAACATTTTTAGCAAGAAGTACATAATGTTTTTAAAGAAAATAGTATTCTTCATAAACGTAGAGTGTTTTGGCATATTGTATATACACATTCAACGCGTATACACTTCGCTCGGCCCAGTGTAAGGCTTGTAAAATTACAGTTAGGTTAGTTAACCGCTTCTAATGAGTTGCTTCAATTCCTTCACTAAATAGAACTAGTCGGGTCTGTATTATTATTAGGGACTAAGAGGGCTAAAACTACTTGGGACTTTGCATACATACTGATTCCTATAAAAAGTTAATATATTTTGACACAAAAAATGAATAAATGTTTTTAAAAAAACCCAGTAATAAACAAATGGAATTTTCCATACGTCAATTTCCTTTAATAACATTCACGAAGAAGACAGGGGGTCAGAAGTTAAAAATTACTTTTCTATATAAAAATTGCTGAGTACCTGAAAGGATACAAGAACAAAACGGTATAATGTAAAATTTGTTCCCCTTTCTAAATGTGTATGTATGTCATATGTAATTGAGCTGTGAAATATGATTTTAGACTTTGTACGGTGATTATTTTACGTATTTAACAATGTATCATGTATATATTTTCTTTTTATCTTCAATCACTCGCCGTTATGGAAAACATGACTGTTGATTTCATCCTGTCCCTTAAAATCTTTGTTATGTTACTTTTTTATATTAATACTGTTCAAAATCTGTTTACAAGTATACCCGTGTTGAGTCACTTGTCATCACACATGTCCAGTTACATCTCTGGCAATCCGTTTATAGTGCCGTTCTTAACCTTTGTACTGGGTCACCCTGCAAATGTTATTGTCATTTAAATTTAAACCACGTGGTTTTATTTGACCCTTTCATTTTAGCAGTAAAAATCGTGACTCGTGGTTTATTTTATTATTTATTTTAGAATCGAGCTTCTTGTAGTTAAATATAAAATCTAGACGTTTATTGATTTTAATCTTTATTTGCATGATTTGATGGGTAAAAAAATTTCTAGAAATAAATGTGACAATAGAAAATATAGCTTTTTTCTGATGTTGCAATAAAAAATGACAATAACAAACTGTCAACCATCTCAAAATTCCATAAAGCAAAATATGAGTTTAAAGCAGAGCAACACGGACCTCAAAAAAAACAATTTTAACAGGCTTAGTAGTGCCCCGCCCCCCCCCCCCCCCCCCACACACACACTTCTACCGCGACCAACGCATTTTATTTACTAATTTATTTCCGGGGATATTTTTGGATAATAAGCAATCAAGCATATATTTAAACACATTTTGATTTATCATTTGATGTTTCGGAGACGCCTTCTATATAAATAAATTAAAAAAA
>WFKH01010211.1:9402054-9415044 GCA_016163765.1 Magallana hongkongensis | reverse complement strand
TGGCTGCCAATATGGCGGCGCCCAGGGCTGGAGGAAGTTCTTGGTACTACTGATGCAACTTTTATTTTTATGTGATTTTCTTAAATATATAAATACATATTACCATTAAACTTCACTTTGCTAAGCGTGCTTTGTCCGCATCTCGCTGTGCTCGGTGTAAGGATTAGTTGCATTAGATTTATAGAAAGCTATGAATACCAATTTTCAACTAGACTCCTTATGTTCAACAACTACCTCATCCATTCGTTCTCTCCTTTTAACATAATGAACACAATTTATTTTTAAAGTTTTTAAAACGTATTTTAGACATTTACGCTCTCTCTCTCTCTCTCTCTCTCTCTCTCTCTCTCTCTCTCTCTCTCTCTCTCTCTCTCTCTCTTAAGTAATCAGCCATGCCAATAACAATTCTTCAGATATTGCATATTATTATAACATATTAGCGTTATAGGTTTAAACCAGAAAGTCAGTCATTTTAAACCCTTGAAATACAGTCAAACTTGCACAATTTGAAAAAGCAAGATTTTATTTTTAGTAAAATAATGCTCTTTCATCTAAATGGATATCTGAAGGTGTCTAATATCACTTTCAAAATATTGTGCTATTGTTATTGTTGTAAGATTTATGCAAACAGTATGAGTGTATCTAGGCTACAAAAAAATAATGGGGGTTCATTAAAAAACGGATCATTTGTTTGATGTCAAGCTGCAATATTTACAAAAATAAATGGGAGTGTGGAAGTACTTAAATTGAGAGTTTCCCATTCGTATTTCGATGTTAATCAAGAATTGATTATACGTTTAATCAAGATAACTGTGTTGTCTCTGGAACCCTTTTAATTATGAGGACAAATTATTCAATAAACACATCTGATCTTGTTCAATACCAGTCTCCGTGTCCCACAAAAGACTCAAAAATCACACAAGTCTTCCTCATTGTCCATGGAATTTAATTGGAAACTTCCGGTTTGTGACTATTTAATGAGTGACTAGTTGTATGATGTACATAAAAACCACTTATAATGACACTTGAGAGGCCGACTGGAGTTAGCTTTGCAAATTATATAATAAATAAGCATTGCATTCACGATTTATTGTTTTTCCTAATGATATGCTAGCTTTTTTTAACTCTATTAAAGGTATGTACAGGCGGCATATAAAAAGACATAACACTATGCTTAAAAAAAGGATTCCATAGGAATCAAACTTTTTATAGTTTGAATCGTACTTTTGCTGTCCTAGGCTAGCTGTTGCTAGGTATGAAAATTGTTGCACATGTGTTAGAAGTTTACATGAGTACTTTAATGGGACACAATATTCAATGAATCAAGTTGCACAGATTTAAAATATGCAGTTTATAATCATTAGATTTTTCGGAAAAATAATATTCAAAACACAATCACTACATACAATCATTGATGAATTCTTGTTTATCAGAGATTTGCCAAATGTATGCTAGTTTTGGCATTTTTCTTTTTTTCTGCAGTCATTATGAAAATATACCAAGAAAATCTAGCCAAAAAGAGTAGTAGCGTATGTGTTTGTCCTTTGTTTGATGTCGTTTACTTCTCCAATTTGTAACATCTAATATAATTAGTGCACTGGACAAAATTCACTGAACGTACTGTTTTAATACATGTTGTTTATCTAATTCACATACAATCACCGATAAACAGAGAATGCTAAGATCAATACACTTTTCGAACCAGTTTATGAAATGCTATTACAATGTGTCCAAATGTTTTGGACAATGGTATAAATCCAAGTCTAAAACCATGTATTTACATCCTGTTCATAAAGTTATTGCTCTATTGTTTTTGTTTTTGTTTTTGTTTTTTTGGTGGGGGGGGGGGGGGGAGGGGGAATGCATCATCCCAATAATTCCTAGTTTTGAAACTGAGACCAAATAAAAAAAAAATCACGAAAATTGTCGTGAATGTTTTGGGCCTAAAAATTATGAGTAAGTTCAGATAGAGACACCACGCAACCAAGACCAAGTTAACAAGACAGACAGTAAAACATAAGAGCATTTATTTTCTTTCATAGGAAATGTGTGCATCTAATTATCGAGAAAAATATTTAATCAATTAGTATATTGTTAGGGTGTTAAAATCCAATCGGGTTCCTTAAGGGACCAATCGCTCTTATAATGTTCGGGTTCGTTCTTTTTAAATGCAATAGATTCAAACCCGAAACATCAAAAGTGATTGGCACTGTATTTTTATCAAACAGCTTGTTTATTTGTGTCTGTCAAATAGAAAACTAATTGGTCCAATTTCAAAGTAATGCATCATAAATTGTCTATGTTTCATAAGGCTTAAACACATAAGGCAACTTGTTGAATTATATGGTTCGAAATATTAATTTCAATATTTACAATGCTTAACTTTTGTATTTTCAAAGGCCAGCTCAGATTTAATGTTAGTTGTCAAGTTATAAGCGTGATACAGATCTCAGATTTCATTTTCATTGTTATGTTTACAAAGCTCGTGCCATGTTTTTGTTTTGTTTTTATAGGTTGTACATTCTAGTAAAACATTCCTTTTCTTTAGATTTTTTAATTATTAAAATTATTATGAACATAGTTTAACAGTTTGTATTGTTCTCGCTTCTTATTTTGATTTTCTTCTCTGTAGGCATTTTCATGTCAGTAGGCACTGACATGAGTTTAATGTTGCAATCTATAAATTCAGAAGTTAAAGCTCAAACTTTATATCAGTATTTGTTTGATTGGAAAGGAAACTTAACTTTCCTAGGGTAACGGGGATATCTAAGGCTCACTTCTATAAAATTGGAGCATTTCTGCTTTTTAGACTGTATTTTGTGGGCAGGGGGAAATGAAAGCAGGTCGATTAGAATCTAAGATGAACAAAGCACATATTGGGTATCAACTCCTACGTAAAACTTAACAACAACAACAGCATTATTTCATCATTGAATACGGAACATGTATATCTTGACAAAAAAATTCTCCCCATTCCATCAGAAGATACACTTGACAATCTTACAAAAGGTCAGGTTTACTTAGGAAAATTGTAAAAATACACGTAAATGATATATATCTTGGTTATCAACAAATGGTTACATTTTGTATTGTTAATCTGGGTTAACCAGTTTTAATTTTCTCAAATGCACATAAAATATTAAATGGTTTATGCTTTATATTGTTCCCATGCTTCCATAAATTATGTTTGTTTGTATTTCCATGCTTCAAAAATCGGAATGTTTTAAGTTACAACAAATGACAGCTAACAAGCAAGTGAGGACATTTTTCGGATTAGGAACGTCATCCACCGTCAACATCATGACAATAATCCAATTAAAAAGGAAGAGTAAATTTCTGTTGTTCACCTTAAAGCAGAAGGACAGCATTTTCTTAAGCATTGATTGCTTATTTTTGGATATCGTCGGTCCTATAACACACCAGGCCGTGTAAACAAATTTAATACTGCGTTAGTGCAGTATGATAATTTGTCTGCACGGCCTGGTGTGTTATAGCTTCTGTAACAGCCACAATCGTGAACTTTGATTTCCACTTGTGATTTTGCACTTTAACAGCGCTCAACGTTTGTAACGTCATTATAAAACTATATAAATAATTTTAAGCCATATAATAAGGGTTTGCCCACTAATATAAGCAATCAAAAACAAAAAACAATCTTTGGTATATTGTCCATTCTCATTTTATAGAAGAAAATTGTCAAAGAAACCAATACTTTAATAATGTTACTATGGAAACCGTTAAAGATTATTGAAATAGTTTTTTTTACGATTTTTTTATTTAAAAACCGAATTGGGTAACTATTTAATTTTTACAACCCAATCAGTGTCTATGCAATAAACATTTCATTTATGAAAAATGACACCTGTTGCTATGGTTACAAGGCCAAGAATTACGAAAAACTAAAAAATAGGGTTGTTTTAATATGCTGTTATTTCTGAGTTTAAACAAATTCTACGCATTTTTTTTTGGGTGATACTTGTTACAATCTACCTCAATTTTCATAATATGTCACAAAAAGCTTTGTTATGCAACAGAGATGTGTTGTTTATATGGAAATTAAAGTACCATAAAAAATCATACATTTTTTTTTTACTCTTTGAAAAGTGCATTTCAACGGCAATTATTTTTGCAAAAATTCAATTTTTTTTTTCAAGTTGCACTAAGGTTGAGGACATACTTGATTTTTTTTCTCAACAAGTAATATCAAATAATAATATTTTATAAATGATTAATATCCATTCAAAAATGCCCTAATATATTAAAGTTTCCTTATTTTTTGGGGCTTGTTACTATAGCAACAGTTCTAAAATTTTTATTTTTAAACTTGTATGGCACAAACTTAATGGTGTGTACAAAAAATTTCAAGATTTGCATTTAAATTTCAAATAAGATGAAGAAATCATATTTTGAAATCTCCGTTTTGTTACCATGGAAAATATGCGTTTCTCTAAAAAAGTTTTTCTTGAAAAATTACAAATTTTTTTTCATAATATATTATACCCTGGAAACCCCAAATTGTTTCATTACTCAGAATATGTTCTCAAATAAGAATTTAAATGCCATTTTGACATCTTTACCCTCTGTTATTATGGCAACGGGACCACATAACAACAAACAAAAGGTGTTAAGTTTTTTTTTTAACACATTAAAGTCTATCAAACTGTAAAGTATGAAGAAAATCCGTAACTATGTGTGGCCACCGAATTTTGATTCTTACGTAGAATTGATCTTAAAGTCTATGATAAGCTTTATTTCCTTGCTTGTAATAAACCTTTTGGAGAAAATAACTAATGCAACGGGTAGAAACATGATTGGATTTAACGTTTTTATGGAAATAACACCGTACGCTTACATTTATGATATTGTTGAAATGTAATTTATCTTACAGTTTGTGTCTGAACTGTAATGTGAGTACTACATGAAGAACTCACGAAGACATTAACCAGCTAATATCATCATTTCATGTTGTTGAAAATTTATTCATTGCATTGCCATCTGTTGATGAATGACGGAAAATAAAGCATGTTTGTATTGGCCGAATGCAGTTGGTGCTTTCCTCCATGGTAATAAATTGTACTAGAACGGAATCCCAAAGATTATTTTGCATAGTATTATTGCAAAGATCATAACAATTCAGGGTTGATTCCTCGTGTAAAAATAGGTTCCTTGAATATCAAAGTGATGCCTAACATGATTCTCAATTGAAATCCTTTTCCAAATAGACTGGTTCATTTACGTAGCTGGAAATATTCAAGAGAAAAGAAAACGGAAAGAATAGAAAATTATATAGGCTTGTATCATTATAAAGATCCCTTATTTTGACGCGCACAGTTTGTAAGTTTTAGCTGTGGTTCCTGAACTTAATTAAAACCTGAAATGTCAATTATTTATTTACATTACTGACACTTTCCTGTAATTTTAAAGCAATCCTATTGGCTCCTAAAGCTGATCTCACATTGAAAACGTTTGTACATTCAAATTACCCAATCATTTTAATGTTATTATATCGAGATTGTATTTCATTTGTTTACTTCTTGTCGTTATATGAGCTCTAGTATATTTGAAAATCAAACTGCGTCTTCACTTAAAAAACACCGCGCATATTCACTAAATGAAAGGATATCAATGATAACACGTTTTGGAACTTGAAATGCTGGTGTAACGATTTAGGAATGAAGAGTTATTTAATGAGCCTTAAAATGAATGGAACTTATTGTATCCTTTGGTCGTTTCTTCTGTATGCATTGTGTTCTATCAATACGATTGATGGATGTCCCTCTCGCTGTTCTTGCTATGAGGGAACGTGTAAAGAAGTGTATTGCTCTAGACGAGGCCTGGAAAACGTTCCGACGGGAATACCCAATGATACATGCATTCTGTAAGTCATTGCCATATTAACAATGTACTAATACTACTTGTAAAACTGACGACGGTAGTAATAGAAAATAAAGTGATTTACGTAACGAATATGAAATTAATCAATTACTAATAAGTAACTGAAACATAATGCCTCTGTAAATTTATAAAATTGACTTTTACCTCTTTATCATGTATTATGTTAATAAAACTTTAAAATCATTTCTTCTTATTCTGAACTTTGTCCGGTTCATATGATTCATTCTGTATTGATATATAAACCACTTTTCTAAGAAATATGGGAAATTACTTTCCTAAAACTTGGTTTTTTCTTAATATAATAATCGGTTTTAGGTGGGTCACTTTACCTTGAAGTAGTTTTTCAACTCAGAGGAAATGGACCTGATAGCAAAATAGCAGGTAGCATAAAGAATCAGGATGCATAAAGAAGTATAAAGGCCAACAGCGAAAAATAAGCAATTTGATGAAAAATATGATTGTCTCAAATTTAATATAAGAAATAACAAAAGACCGAGCGGACTAAAACTCGGGATCTGAGGTTCACAAGCGCGATAATTTAACAACGTGCACTGAGCGTTGACGATATGCAAACACATCAATTGATAAAAGCAACTTCACAAAACATTTAAATGGTTATCTTGTGACATTGTGTCTTAAAAATTATTTAAACAATTATGTATTGAGCTTCCCTAAATAGATAAATTTGTTTTGTTCTATTTAAGAAGAAAGGATCATGATTGCGCATAATTAATAAACAGCTAAAATTCCTTGCTTTCGCATTGTCCTAAGTAAGTTCGTTTTCAAAAAACTGATAATCATTGAATACTATGAGTTGGAGACCTCGGTTTGATTCCATCAATAGCATGTAATAGTTACAAGCTTCTCCTCAACAGTACAAACAAAACTTGTAATGCTACTTAAGTTCAGGCTACTGTGAGGATAGTTTTAAACTTTTATCCCAGTAGTTGAACCGATATACAATGAATGAGCGGACGGCTACAGTTTGGGCATTGAAAAGGACTGAACAATAAGCAAGAGTTTTTAATGGGAATAATTTTTTGAGCAAAATTCAGACGTTTTACTTATGCATGCATTCTTCACTTATCGTACAATTACAGATTAAAATATTTTAATTGAAAAAACCCATGCAATCAGAGCATGATGTTAGGTTAAATGTATGGTTTAAAAAATAGGAAAATGTTATTACAATTAACGTCTTTCATATACTTACTTTGAAAAATGTACAACTTTGGAGATGACGATACGTTTCTTTTTATTTTATTTTTTCACTCTGTAAGGTATCGAATGTACTTTTCTTAATATATTTTAAATAATAGATCCCGCGTTATTGATTAACATTGCGGGCCCTTCAAATGACATATATAGGGGCTTCTATGGAAATGTTTATCCCGCAGGCGTAGTTTAGATATATAAAATGTACTGATTGCTCGGATAAAAAACCCCGTCAGACACATTATGGAGACTGGATTAAAAACCATGCACAATAAACAAAACAGTAAAAACGAATTAGAAGATTTTACTTAGATGAAATTTTATATCAATAGTATATATTTAAAAATAAATGTGTTTGGTAAGATGAAACAAAATGAAAACATACGTAAATAATTAAATAATTCCAAAAATAATTAAACATGAGTGTACATTCCCCTTCCTCCCCCCGTATCGGGGTATGGCCATATTTATTCGGAATGATGAATGAGGAAACAACTAAAATATATTTTATAACTAATCTAATAAGCCCCGCTTTATATACATGTTAAAGAAAGTTTAAGCAATGACAAAGCTCACAATCTTTAATTAAACACGAATGTAAGTAAACACATTGTATTTAAGCATACCCCCTCTCACAACTCCCCCTCCTATTGATGAATGTTCTTTAATTCATTTATAGTCTGCTCTTTATGTTTAAAGACTGTTAATAAGTCAAGGACAAAATAATATTAACTTTACCAATTTTATGACACCCCCCCCCCCCCCCCCCCCCCAAAAAAAAAAAAATACACCAATATTTGGGACAGGCAAAAAAATTACGGTGATAATCGTATGACTAAACCTCAGCATTATTTATAATAAACTTTAAAAATTAATGGCAAGTATACATGTAGGAAAATGTACAATCATGAAGGCATTGTGTAAATGGTGTTGACAATTAATATACGTAAATACAGTCCAATGATAAGCGATGTATGATGAAAAAGTTCCAATTTAGATTAAATTATGAAAGAGTATTAATTTTTTTGAATTCCTATAATTTAAGTAAATGATGGAAATATTATTGATACAGTGTATATGGAACTTGCACTCTTCTTCAATGTACTTTATGGTTCTTTGGGCAATTAATGTTTGTAGTATTTTTCATTAAACGATTTCTGAACAGTACCGTGCTTGCAATATATGACAAAGTTTATACACAGTAAGCTGAATGTTCTTAATGAAGGTGTAGAAGCATGTGTCAAAGTCTGTAATATCATTACAATTTTGTGTAGACAATATACACTACACTAAATCGTAGTCTTTCCTGTGTGTGACATAATGTTCGTTCATATGACGTCTAGTAGCAAAATCCGGACGGAGCATTGAGAAGAACAATATATTAACTTATCTCATCAATTAAATGAAAAAGGAAAAGAACCAACAAGTTTATGAACTTTGATACATTAATTATTTCAACAATGCTTCTTTAGCCCAGAAGCAGATGTTTTCATATAATGTCACACATCGTAATGCACTGGGTATTCAACATTGCTTAATAATCTGCAAGAGGGTCAAGGAAACATTTTTAATTACGACAGCAAAAGCGTCACTGTAGTTTTATAGGACAAGTAATAAAATTAATTTATTCCTTGACTATTGTCTTCTATAAAGGCACGCTTACAAACATAAACGACCATATTGTTTTAGATGCATAAATGTTGACGGATGGCTCGTTAAGTGAAAGTATAAAAACTTACATATAAATTTATAACGAATGAATAACGGGTAATTTCGTATATACAAATTCATTGGGTGATATTTGGGGATAAATCAAAGAAGGATTCCTCTGATGTCTGACCACAAACTCTGGATTATTTATTCTCAGGATTTGAATGTTTACTTCAGTGATATCTGATAAACCAACTTAACCCCGGTGCAAGAGTTCTAATCCCTAGGTAGTTGTTTTATAAAAGGAAAGGTATGCAACAGTTTCAGCCTCATACGTGGCACTTACTCCTAATAAAGGTTATTAGAGGTATCCTCCCGACCCACTCTGTTGAGGCGCTTTAACTCCATGTACAAAGGAAGGTTATACTAAAAGACAGGCATCATTTTATATGGTTTTGCGGGTGCATACATTCTATGTATTATTAGATTATGACCAGCAAAATGTTACTGGTGTTTATCACCAATCTTTAAATTATATTATTTGCTACTCATATTTGGTGTATCTAGGATTAAAGGTAATCCATAAAACTGATGAATTAGACAAGATGTAGTAACTATGATAAGATAAATTTGTTGAAACTACCGTTTTCAGAAATGAAAATAAAACCCTGTATCCTGTTCATTAATGACTAAACCGTTGCGCTTTCTTTGTGTCAGGCATTTTCTCAGAAGCTTGTTTACAGTGTTTTATTGTACTAAGCACTGCAAATTGTCATGTAAAAAAATCAGGACAAAGTCTGCGGCATTTTGAGACTTTTTCCTACAGGTGTTATCAGGTTTGCTTCCGCAGAAAAGATATTCTTAGCAGGCAGCGCATAGTCTTGAAGACAGTAGTATTCTTTTAAAACGTAGAATAATGTTGGAGTTCATCGTATTTCATACACATTCAAAACGTATACGGTTTGTTTGGCCCAGTTTAGGTTTTTGTAAAATTATATTCATTGTACATTATTTCGACTGTACGGATCTTAAAAACAGTAGAGTAGAGTAAGGTTTTTGCACGTTAGGATAACTGTTTCGTATGACTCGATACAATTTTCGGCGAACGCGTTGTAACACAAGTCGGGTCTGTATCATGATTAGGGACTAAGAGGGGCTGAACTTTCCGCAACTTTGCATACATATATCATACTAAACTATACACAGTCAATAAATCTCTTGACTAAATATTAAATAATTATATTTCAAAACCGTTGATGAACAAATGAAATTCTTTTATCCGTCAACGTCGCCGTATAAATTACTCATAAAGAACACATGGCCAGAAGTTGAAAATTGCATAGCTATATATGAATTGCTCAATATGTCAAAGTATAATAACGGTATAATGAAATGAGTGTTCCTCCTTATAAATGTTTATGTATGACATATATAAGTGGGCTGGGAGATCTGATCAAGGACTTAATTCTAGACTTGGTAGGGGTCTTAATTCTATGTATCCTACAATGTGTATATTATGAATGTAAATATTTAATTTTCATCTTTATTCACTCACCGTTACGGACAACGTGATTGTTAATTTGATCGTCTCACATAAAATTGTTGTTTAGAAACTTCTTTTATTATTCCAATTCAATATATATTACCGCTATAAAAGACCGGTGTTGATTTTAATAAACACCTATCATCGCACACTTGCCGTTATCTACCTGACCATCAGTCTATAGTTCCGTTAATAACCTTTGTTTATGAACTGAGAATAGTGTTTTGTATATATATATATATTTATTTCAATGATTGTAGAGCGGATTCCTTATGCAATTAGTTTGGAAGGTGAGGTTTGTAAAATATAATTTGTTTCACTGATATATGCACCACATAATACAATCGTTGTATCATATTTATATATAAAAAGGCAGTTTGAAATTAGAAAGAAAATATAGGCTTGTTTCGAGAAGCTAAAAACAAAGAATATGAACAAGGTTCAACATTACTACCGATTGTTTCAGGTTTTTTTTTAAATTTGATCCGAGAAATTTAAAATCTTCTTTGTTTATTATGTTTGTTTCGTCTGTCAGACTTAATTCGTTAATGATGATAATGAATAATAAATAAGGATAATGAAAACATAAATTATTATTAAATGATCTCATCACATGTAATATGAATATCAAGTATTATGTAGGCCTACATATGTGATGTGGATGCTGTTCGTCGAAAACTCTCTTGCAACCTGAAGGCTGCAATGTGAATATTAATATAAAAGTTTTAACAATGTATAAGATAACATTGCTTTTGAATGTCTAAATTACAAACATAAGTTATAAAAACGAATAATTAATTTTATCTGGGATATGAAACATATCTAGATGACTGAATTCTATGTCTTCAATATTGTTTCCTTTGTTGTGTTTTTGTCAACTTTGTGATTGTCATAAATGTTTGTACTCATTAAGGAGCCTTAGTTACAACCGGATTAGTAGGATCGACAGTAACTAATGACTTTCAGATATTATCACAGCTTATAAATTGTAAGTAACAAAAAGTCTATTACTTCATTTACCTTACCATTGTTTTCTTAAACAAAGTTTAGTATTATTACATATACTTGTTTCTGAGCAGATTAAACTAAATTGCAAAACAGACTTCCTACAAGAAAAGTAATCAAGATTCTAATTTCATCATGTTGTGTTCCTGCCAATGTTTTACATATGGTCAATAATTGCTGACTAACTTTCCCGACATCTCCCAATTTTACTCTATTTTTAAACTGGTGAATGGATAACATACTATACACAGTTTTTCTCTTCATGTGTCAAAATACATATGCTATTATTTAAATATTATAGCTGGTATTTCTTAAGATTTTTCAACAACGGAAAACATTCTAACAGATGTTACAAAATTTATTTCTCACATCCCAATACACATTCCCTGTTGCAATAAAAGTCCAATAAACCATATCAAGAAGTGAATTTCTATTTAAAACATCGTATGATGAAAACTCACTATGTATTAAGATGTTTTATTCATGTATTCTTTGTTTACAATTACCAAGTCATTGTCGAAAATATCGGCGAGAAATCATCCCGAATTTCCTCGACGGTATTGTCGGTCAGTTGTTTCATCCCATGTACATCGTAATGCATTGTTGATTTATGTTTTCCAGTCACAAATTCCAATGATTGATTTGTTATACGAATGATACATGTCAGTTTCCTTGTTACAGCGCTTTTATTCGCGTGATTTAATTCTCTGTTGTAAACTGCTTTGCTCGAACTCTGGCGGGTATTTGCATGTTGACATCATGACGTCACAAATATTGATCCCGATGCCAATAAATAACGAGCTCAGCTGTTTGAACAGTCATTTGGGTTCTGCACTTCTGCAGATCTGCCACAGCAGAGCAAGGTCTGCCTCTGACTCCCAAATCTAGGAATGGCAATGATTAATTTTATTTATTGTTAATTGGGATTAGCTGATGAAACATTTTGGTTAAGTCAATAAGTTTATTATACTTAAGTTTAGGCAATATATAAAGTGGGAGGATTGTAGTAACGGGACTCCCGCATGGTTCTTCGGGATATAAAACTTAATTTTTTTGTAAGGGTTTTGATGCATATGATTATTCATATTATTTGTATTACCATTCCATCAAGTTTGGGAATTCATTGATTTTATATATACACTCCCAGAGTCTTGGGATTAGCATTGTTCATTAAATTGGAAATATCTTTGTTTTATTTAATCCTGACTTTGAGTTTTCTTTGTTGCCAATGTACAGATTTGGGAAACCCACAAGTTGCGAATAAGATCCCGGGTTAATAAGATAAAAACCAACATTGTTGTGAGAGTGGGATACTTAAAAACGCAACATTGGTGTCAGAAGTGGGATAGATAAAAACGCAACATTGGTGTCAGAAGTGGGATTAAAAACGCAACACAGAGTTGGGTAGAATATGTTTTTTATGTAAAAAGATCAAGTTCTCTTGGTTGTTTTGAGGAGAATAGAGATGCCCTTAGATACTCTATTTAACAACCATTTTTCATATCTTCATATCTTAAAGAAATGGAGAGTTTGAAAGTTGTTATTTTGGTATGATTTAGTTTATTACATATTAGTAATCATTTTACAAGATGTATATATCTTATTTCAGGAAGTCATTTTCCTTGTTCTTAATAGTGTCAGTTTGTCAGTTTTGAAATACTTGCTTTGATATGATAAATGAC
>WFKH01010211.1:9379687-9397961 GCA_016163765.1 Magallana hongkongensis | reverse complement strand
GATCATAGCAATTCAGGGTTGATTCGTCGTGTAAAAATAGGTTCCTTGAATATCAAAGTGATGCCTTACATTATTCTCAATTGAAATCCTTTTCCAGATAGACTGGTTCATTTACGTAACTGGAAATATTCAAGAGAAAAGAAAACGGAAAGAATAGAAACTTATATAGGCTTTATCATTATAAAGATCCCTTATTTTCACGCGCACAGTTTGTAAATTTCAGCTGTGGTTCCTGAACTTAATTAAAACCTGAAATGTCAATGAATTATTTACATTACTGACACTTTCCTGTAATTTTAAAGCAATCCTATTGGCTCCTAAAGCTGATCTCACATTGAAAACGTTTGTACATTCAAATTACCCAATCATTTTAATGTTATTATATCGAGATTGTATTTCATTTGTTTACTTCTTGTCGTTATATAAGCACTAGTATATTCGAAAATCAAACTGCGTCTTCACTTAAAAAACACCGCGCATATTCACTAAATGAAAGGAAATCAATGATAACACGTTTTGGAACTTGAAATGCTGGTATAACGATTTAGGAATGAAGAGTTATTTAATGAGCCTTAAAATGAATGGAACTTATTGTATCCTTTGGTCGTTTCTTCTGTATGCATTGTGTTCTATCAATACGATTGATGGTTGTCCCTCTCGCTGTTTTTGCTATGAGGGAACGTGTAAAGAAGTGAATTGCTATAGACGAGGCTTGGAAAACGTTCCGACGGGAATACCCAATGATACGTGCGTTCTGTAAGTCATTGTCATATTTACTGTATACTTATACTACATGTAGAACTGATGACGATAATGATAACCAGTTAAGTGATTTAGGTAACGCATATGAAATTAATCAATTACTAATAAGTAACTGAAACATAATGCCTCTGTAAATTTTTAAAATTGACTTTTACCTCTGTATCATTTATTAGGTTATTATAACTTTAAAATCATTTCTTCTTATTCTGAACCCTGTCCGGTTCATATAATTCAATCCGTATTGATATATAAACCACTTTTCTAAGAAATATGGGAAATTACTTTCCTAAAACTTGGTTTTTTCTTAATTTAATAAATTGGATTAAGGTGGGTCACTTTACCTTGAAGTAGTTTTTCAACTCAGAGGAAAACGACCTGGTAGCAGGATAGCAGGTAGCATAAAGAAGCAGGATGCATAAAGAAGTATAAAGGCCAACAGGCGAAAAAATAAGCGTTTGATGAAAAAATATAATTGTCTCAAATTTAATTCAGTAGATATGAACAAAAGACCAAGCGGACTAAAACTCGGGATCTGAGGTTCACAAGCGCGACAATTTAACGTGCACTGAGCTATGACAATGTGCAAACACATCAATCGATATAAGCAACTTCACAAAACATTTAAATCGTTATCTTGTGACATTTTGTCATAAAAACTATTTAAACAATTATGTACTGAGCTTTCTTAAATAGATAAATTTGTTTTGTTCTATTTAAGAAGAAAGGATCATGATTGCGCATAGTTATTAAACAGCTAAAATTCCTTACTTTCGCATTGTACCTCAGTAAGTTCGTTTTCAAAAAACTAGTAATCATTGAATATTATGAGTTGAAGACCCCGGTTTGATTCCATCAATAGCATATAATAATTACCAGCTTTTCGTCAACAGTACAAACATAACTTGTAATGCTGCTTAAGTTCATGTTACTATGAAGACAGTTTTAAACTTTTATCCCAGTAGTTGAACCGATATACAATGAATGAGCGGACGGCTACAGTTTGGGCATTGGAAAGGATTTTTTAAAAACAGATCCCGCCTTATTGATAACCATTGCGGACTCTTCAAATGACAAAAATGGGGGCTAATATTGAAATGTTTATCCCCCCAGGAGCAGTTTAGATACTTAAAATGCACTGATTGCTCGTATGAAAACCCGTCAAATACAGCTGGATTAAAAACCATGCATAATAAACAAAACAATAAAAAATCTGATTATAAGATTTCACTTAGATAAATATCAATAGTATATATTTAAAAATTAATGTGTTTGGTGAGATGAAACAATCTGAAAACATACGAACATTCCAAAAATAATTAAACAGCATTGTACATTCACCTCCCTCCTCCCGTATCGGGATATGACCATATTTATCCGTCAATGATGAATAAGGAAACAACTAAAATACGTTTTATAACTAATCTAATAAGCCCCGCCTTATATACATGTTAAAGAAAGTTTAAGCAATGACAAAGCTCACAATCTTTAATAAAACACGAATGTAAGTAAACACATTGTATTTAAGCATACCCCCTCTCGCAATTTCCCCTCCTGTTGATGAAAGTTCTTCAATTCATTTATTCATTTATAGTCCGCTCTTTATATTTAAAGACTGATGAATAAGTCAAGGACAAAATAATATTAACGTTACCAATTTTTCTGACCAAAAGAAAAAAAAATATATGGGACAGGCATAAAGAATTACGGTGATAATCGTATGACCAAACCTCAGCATTATTTATAATAAACTTTTAAAAAATTAATGGCAATTATACATGCAGTAAAATGTACAATCATGAAGGCAATGTGTAAATAGTGTTGACAATTAATATAAGTACATGCAGTCAAATGATAAGCGATGTATGATGAAAAAATTCCAATGTAGATTAAATTATAAAAGAGTATTAATTTTTTTGAATTCCTATAATTTATATAATGATGAAAATATTATTGATACAGTGTATATGGAACTCGCACTCTTCTTCAATTTACTCTATGGTTCTTTGGGCCCATTAATGTTTCTAGTATTTTTCATTAAACGCTTCCTGAACAGCACAGTGCTTGCAATATATGGCAAAGTTTATACAAAGTAAGCTGAATGTTCTTAATGAAGGTGCAGAAGCATTTGTCAAAGTCTGCAATATCATTAAAATTTTGTGTAGACAATATACACTAGAATAAATCGTACTCTTTCCTGTGTGTGACATAATGTTTGATCTCTCGAAGGCTTCCTAGCATTTTGTAGACCAACCTACAGTGAATGTATTAAACCTATTTTAACCTAAAAATAAGCAAATATGTTTTTTCTTCAATCTTTTACTTTGCTGTTTTTGAACATTTCATTCTGATCAGAATTGAATGTACCTTTACATTTTTTGCCGGCGATTTATTCTGTTTTCTGTGCTTCTCTTAGTTTGTATTAATTAAGGAATTAGCTTAACAGTCATAGTATATTCCACTTTTATTCAAATAATTAAACATTCATATCCACAGGTACATTCAACTCGACACAAATTTTATAAGAAATTTATAATTAACAGTTCCCACACAAGCTATCATTTCACAGAGCAGTACATTACTCATTTACTTCTAGCAAAGCTCCACGTGTACCAATGCATTAAAATAGGGCACACTAGCTTGCAAACGCATAAATTTATTCTTAGCGACGTCGACGTTCGTCAGGGTGTTTAAACTGTGCAATAGACATTCTGAAAGGGTTTAAACCTTGCAGAGAGCGTAAACTGTATTCTACAAATTAAATAAATCTAATTCATATAGACAAAAAGATGGAGAACAATAAGATGTTATGTATTTCAAAGTAGCTGTATACATTGTAACAAATAATGATTTTTGGTAGACGTTTCATGAGTTCGCCATAAGTTTAATAATCACACACGTTAGAGATTCGGTAAGTTCAAGCTGACATTTTTTAGACGGTGTATTTAAGTTTTAATATAGATGTTGTTATGTAACTCATGCGTAAGCAATGAGGTATGTGTACATAATTAATTTTATGCTCCAGTCACACCTTACCGGATAATGCTAAAGGACGTCAGGATCAGTATATTGAAGCGTTGAAATCAGATAACAATCAAATGATTACCGACGGATGTAAATGACTAAGAAAAGGGCTGAAAGGTTGATGGACTTTGAGATATTTTAATAATAACATTCTTTCAACAATGCCTCTTTAGCCCAGAAGCAGATGTTTTGATATATTGTCACAAAACGTAATGCACCGGATATTCAGCATTGCTTATTAATCTGCAAGAGGGTCCGACGAACATTTTTGGTTACGACAGCAACATACATAACTGTAGTTTCAGACGACAAAGAATGGTGTTATTAATTTATTCCTTGACTATTGTCTCCTATAAAGGTACCCTCACAGACATAAACGCTTATATATCTTTAGATGCATACATGTTGGCGGATGGCTTGTTGGGTGAAA
Source organism: Magallana hongkongensis (assembly GCA_016163765.1). Lineage (NCBI taxonomy): Eukaryota > Metazoa > Mollusca > Bivalvia > Ostreida > Ostreidae > Magallana > Magallana hongkongensis. The sequence goes on along the minus strand of WFKH01010211.1, from coordinate 9,393,748 downwards.
GGATTAATATTTACAGATGGATTTATAATGCAGGTGCTTTCGTTTAGACAATCTCATTCAATAATATAGGAGATAATAAGGAGGGGGATTTCACTTATGTCTTCCTCCAAACTCTGGGTTATTTATTATCAAGATTTGAGGAATAGTTCAATGATATCTGATTGACCAACTTGATCCCTGGGCAAGCGTTTTAGATTGTCTATCCCTAAGGGTGTTATTTCCCAGAGAGTTGTTTGATACAAGAGGAGGCAAGCTAAAGTTACAACCAACAAAATTCGATATTTTTAATCATACCTGTACATGGCACTCACATATAAATAGACTTATGGCCTTTATTTTCTTTGCTGGAAAAAATTTCAAGAAACGCATACAAATGGAAACAAATAAATTGAAAAAATTGTCTCCCATATGACGTCTAGTAGCATAATCCGGACGAAGCATTGAGAAGAACAATATATTAACTTATCTAACCAATTGAATAAAAAAGGAAAGAGCCAACAAGTTTATGAACTTTGATAAATTAATTATTTCAACGATGCTTCTTTAGCCCAGAAGCAGATGTTTTTATATAATGTCACACATCGTAATGCACTGGGTATTCAGCATTGCTTAATAATCTGCAAGAGAGTCAAGGAAACATTTTTGGTTATGACAACAAAATACATCACTGTAGTTTCATATGACAAATAATAAAATTAATTAAATCATTGACTATTGTCTTCTATAAAGGCACGCTTACAGACATAAACAACCATATTTTTTTTAGATGCATAAATGTTGACGGATGGCACGTTAGGTGAAAATATTAAAACTTACATATGAATTTATAACGAATGCATAGCGGGTAATTTCGTATAGACAAATTCATTTGATGATATTTGGGGATATATCAAATAAGGATTCCTCTGATGTCTGACCACAAACTCTGGATTATTTATTCCGAGGATTTGAAGGTTTACTTCAGTGATATCTGATAAACCAACTTAACCCCGGGGCAAGTGTTCTAATCCCTAGGTAGTTGTTTTATAAAAGGAAAGGCATGCAAAAGTTTCAGCCTCATACGTGGCACTTACTCCTAATAAAGGTACTTAGAGGTATGCTCCCGACCCACTCTGTTGAGGCGCTTTAACTCCATGTACAAAGGAAGGTTATACTTTAAGGCAAGCATCATTTTACTTGCTTTTGCGGGTGCGTACAGTCTATGTATTATTAGATTATGACCAGCAAAATGTTACTGGTGTTTATCACCAATCTTTAAATTGTATTATTTGCTACTAATATTTGGTGTATCTAGGATTAAAGGTAATCCATAAAACTGATGATTTAGACAAGATGTAGTAACTATGATTAGATAAATTTGTTGAAACTACCGTTTTCAGAATTGAAAAAAAACCTGCATCCTGTTCATTAATGACTAAACCTTTCTTTGTGTCAGGCATTTTCTCAGAAGTTTGTATAAGTGTTTTATTGTACTAAGCACTGCAAATTGTCAAATAAAAAAATCAGGAGAAAGTTTGCGGCATTTTGAGACTTTTTCCTACAGATGTAAACAGGTTTATTTACTTCCGCAGAAAAGATATTCTTAGCAAGCAGCGCATAATGTATTGAAGACAGTAGTATTCTTTTAAAACGTAGGATAATGTTGGAGTTCATTGTATTTCATATACATTCAAAGCGTATACGGTTTGTTTGGCCCAGTTAAGGTTTTGTAAAATTATATTCATTGTACATTTTTTCGACTGTACGGATCTTAAAAACAGTAGAGTAGAGTAAGGTTTTTGCAGGTTTGGATGGCTGTTTCGTATGAATCGTTACAATTTTCGGCGACCGCGTTGTAACACAAGTCGGGTCTGTATCATGATTAGGAACTAAGAGGGGTTGAACTTTCCGCAACTTTGCATACATATATCATACTAAACTATACATAGTCAATAAATCTCTTGACTAAATATTAAATAATTATATTTCAAAACCATTGATGAACAAATGAATTTTTTTTCCGTCAATGTCGTTTTACAAATTACTCATTAAGAACACATCGGGCCAGAAGTTGAAAATTGGATAGCTATATATGAATTGCTCAATATGTCAAAGAATAAAAACGGTATAATAAAATGAGTGTTCCTCCTTATAAATGTTTAGGTATGACATATATAAGTGGGCTGGGATATCTAATCAGGGACTTAATTCTAGACTTGGTAGGGGTCTTAATTCAATGTTCTTCCAATGTGTATATTATATATGTAAATATTTAATTTTCATCTTTAATAACTCACCGTTACGGACAACGTGATTGTTAATTTGATCGTCTCACATAAAATTGTTATTTAGAAACTTCTTTTATTATTCCAATTCAATATATATTACCACTATAAAAGACCGGTGTTGATTTTAATAAACACCTATCATCGCACACTTGCCGTTACCTACCTGACCATCCGTCTATAGTTCCGTTAATAACCTTTGTTTATGAACTGAGAATAGTGTTTTGTATATATATTTTTATTTCAATGGATTGAGAGCGGATTTCTTTTACAATTTAGTGTGGAAGGTGTGGTTTGTAAAATTTAATTTGTTTCACTGATATATGCACCACACGATACAATCGATGCTTATATTTATATACGAACAGGCAGTTTGAAATTAGAAAGAAAATATAGGTTTGTTACGAGAAGATAAAAACAAAGAATATGAACAAAGGTCAACAATACTACCGATTGTTTTAGGGTTTTTTAAAATTTGATCCGAGAAATTTAAAATCTTCTTTCTTTATTATATTTGTTTCGTCTGTCAGACTTAATCCGTTAATAATGATAATGAATAATAAATAAGGAAAATGAAAACATACATTATTATTAAATGATCTCATCACATGTAATATGAATATCAAGTGTTATGTGAATATTAATATAAAAGGTTTAACAGTGTATAAGATAGCATTGCTTTTGAATGTCTAAATTGCAAACATAAGTTATAAAAAAACGATTAATTAATTTTATCTGAGATATGAAACTTATCCTGATGACTGAGTTCTCTGTCATCAATATTGTTTCCTTTGTTGTGTTTCTGTCAATTTTGTGATTGTCATAAATGTTTGTACTCATTAAGGGGCCTTAGTTACAACCGGATTAGTAGGATCGACAATAACTAATGCCTTTCAGGTATTATCACAGCTTATAAATTGTAAGTAACAAAAAGTAAATTACTTCATTTACCTTATCATTTTTTTCTTAAACAAAGTATAGTATTATTACGTATACTTGTTTCTGAGCAGATAAAAATAAATTGCAAAACAAGCTTCCTACAAGAAAAGTAATCAAGATTCTAATTTCATCATGTTGTATTTTACAAATGGTCAATAATTTGCCGACATCTCCCAATTTTACTCTATTTTTAAACTGGTAAATGGATAACATACTGTACAAAGGTTTTCTCTTCATGTGTCAAAATACATATGCTATTATTTAAATATTATAGCTGGTATTTCTGAAGATTTTTCAACAACGGAAAACATTCTAAAAGAGTTGGCTAGAATGTTTTTTTATGTATAAAGATTAAGTTCTCTTGGTTGTTTTGGGGAGAATAGAGATGCCTTTAGGTACTCTATGTAACAACCATTTTTCATATCTTCATGTCTTAAAGAAATGGAGAGTTTGAAAGTTGTTATTTTGGTATGATTTAGTTTATTACATATTCGTAATCATTTTATAAGATGTATTTATCTTATTTTAGGAAGTCATTTATTTGTACTGAATAGGCTCAGTTTTGAAATAATTTTTTTATATGATAAATGAAATCTTAAATTTTAAAAAAAAATGTATGCATTAGGTTCGAGTCATGCTTCTCCGATAAATCCAGTAATTCAAACAAGAATCATAGAACCTTTAATTACAGTACCGATAAGACCAAACCTAACACCAGAGTAAACCCCAACAAAACCCCGGGTTTACTTTTTGTTTTTTTTTTGGGTTTACTCTGGGTCTGCTTTTTGAAAATTTGGGTTTACTCTGGGTTTACTTTGGGTTTACTCCGGGTTTACTTTGGGTTTACTCGGAAATTGCTTGTGGGGTCAATTGTACGTACTGAAGTGTGAAGCAGATCCATATTTTATCTTACCATCTTACTGCTGTAATTCCTGCCCCTTGTATATTCCGAATACACATGTTGCGTCTGCTTTCAGGGGTATACTTCTGATCGGGGTTTACTCTCTGTGTCCACTCTGGGTTTACTTTGGGTTTACTTTAGGTTTACTCTGGGTCCACTCTAGTAAACCCGGAGTAAACCCAGAGAAAGTAAACCCAGGGTTTAGTTGGGGTCTACTTTCTGTAAGGTTGGGTCTGATCGGTGCTGTATATGGTTGTTGCACAGTTGCCTCTGATGCAAAAGCGCTATCATCAACCCCTTCCCATTGGTTTAAAGGTTTTTATCCCCGATATTCTTTTCATATGGTTTAAAATAGTAAATTTTTGTGGGTATGTGGGATATGATCTCTTTTTGACCGCTCATAGTCACAGTTCAATACTTAATTTTTTTTCAAACTGGAATATGATTTTTTTCATACAATTGTCATGCTTTGTTTAAGGTATTTGTATTCACCTTTAACTGTGCCACCCTCCCTAAATAATTAATCCAAATACTTTTTGTGGAGATATTTTTTTCATCAAGCTTCATAAGTTATACTCTTCCCGAACATTTTACAATTTCATTAAAAGGCATTTTAAAATATTGAATATAGTTTCCATTTAATTATTTTACATTCCGGTCTGTACTGTAAACACCCCAGATTGAAATATTTATTATCACTTGATGTCACAAGCTTTTTTAGTATTTAAACAAGAGGTCGACGCAAATGCGTGGTTGCTATGATGGTAGTGGCCATGGGCTAACGCATACGAAGACAAAAGAAATAAAAAGACAAAGACAAAAGAAATGTGTTGAGTCAAGGAGCCCCCGGAATATATCTTCTATTTTATTTATTATCTGATCAGATGTGAAAATGGTGGTCTATATGTTTATTGATATTGCTAGCATTTATCCTTTCGTAACGGAAGTAATGAAGGAAAAAATCATTTTTCCAACGTCATAAAAGTATTTTCTTTCTATTCAATGCTGTCATGCCTTTTCCCATATGGTGTTTCTCTTAATTACTTTTCCCGTGCAGATTCGAAAATTTACACATACTTGAATCGTTTCTACATATGCATAAATAAGTATTCATTTCTCTTGATATACATTAAACAACCTTAGTACTCAATTAATACCAATGAGTAATCTGTCCCATTTGTCTCAATATTTTATTTCATTCAGCTCATTATCCTTACAAACGTTTGGTCTGGATTTAAACATAGCAAAAATAAAAACATCATGCAAGAAATTTTTTTTCAAAATATCTAGGGTAGAAATAGATGTCAGTTTTTGTTTGATTGTAAAAGTCATTCAACACCCTTGGGATAATTGAAATTGAAGCATTCCTGCATTTGAGGATATATCTTAATGGGAAGCAATAATGAAAGCAGGTCAAATGAAAGTTTTGATTACGAAGGTAGGTTTAGGAAGTTTTTATTGGATGTTAGCTCCTAGGCAAAGATCTTTAACAATATCATTGTTATTACCTACGGAACATTTGTATCTTGCCACAAAAAATCTGTTTACGCCATCAGAAGACAAATTTGAAAAAAGGCTAGCAAAAATTAAAGTGAAATATATCAGAAATAAATAAAAAAAAAAATAGGTAAACGCGTAATTGATTCACGTATACAGTCGATTAAGCAGTTCCGATTTTGACCACTTGCGAATAGTAATTTTAAAATAGCAAATAATCAATTAAGAAAAGATGGAGAAAAATGAAAACCTATAGTATGAACGCTTATTAATGTTTATTTCAATTCTGCAGAAGTTTCATTTTTGCTGTCATTTTGTAAATCGATATCAGTCTTAGATTAGTCGACCTGCTTTCGCTTTGCAATAAATACAGGTCATTTCAACGCTAATATGCACATAAAATCGTGTCAGTGCGTCAAATTTTCACTTACAACAATTTTTTAAAATCAAAAGTAGGTTTGGTATGTACTCTAACATACTCGAAAAACAAGCAGGATATAAAATAATCGCAAACAGATTTCGGAATATTTTTCCAGCCGTCATATTACGATTTCCGAATATCCAATTTGATTTTCTCTTATTTAGGATTAAATGCAGTGATGAGATTAAACCAACTACTGTTTGGATTCATTTAAATGTCTTTGTAAGTCTTAAATAATTTATATATTGTACCACAATAAGATGAATGGAGGTGCTGCGATTGTATTCCAACAAGATGTTAAAAAATACTCTGAAAACATGTTTCAATGATTTTGTGTGTCATTTCCGTGCAAACCAAACTGTGTAGGTATGAAAATACCAATAAGTGGATGGAATACATTAAACCTGTTATTCAACAGGTTCAATCGATGGAATTTAGCGCTAAAACTTTTATATATCTACATGTCAATTTGTATAGAAACAATTATGATATTCGGAACTCATTGGGTAGAATTGCTGCTGGCGTAATTTGTCAGAATAACATTTTGTTTGAAAAAAAAATTAAATATAACAATATTACATTTATATCAGCAGGTATAAGGTGCACTTTGACCAAAACAAAAATAGATCTCAAAATAACACCCTGGTATATTTACAGCACCGCGGAATCTGTACCCTATTAGGGACTAGTCAAACGATTGTTGGTTATAAACAGACGGTTTAAATTTTCTTTGTGTTGTTAATCTGGGTTAAAAAAATTGAATTTTGTCAGTGGCACATAAAATGATTTATTTTAATTGTTGTTCCCTTGATTCTACGTTCGGGTGATTTTAAGTTACAACGAATGTTAATTAACCTAAAAAGGGAGGTAAATTTATAAAAAAAAAAAAAATGTGTGTGAAGATCCGTGTTATACACCCTGATGTACTTACATAAATTAAAGATAACAAAGATACATATTAAACTAAATATTTAATTACAAAATTAAAGAACAGAAAAAAACTAAAAAAAATAGCATAAAAGAATTAACAATTGAAATTAAATGAACAAAGCGAAATAAATGAATTAAAATAATGTCTTTATTTTGTCATTATTGTCTAGGGTTATGGTTATCCACTGCAGGCTACTAGTATTTTCATGTGAGATCGCTCGCCGTTGTATTGTACCGTTTGTAGTTTATCACATGCTGTACGTAACAGTTTTATATTTTCAGTAGCGCTGCATGGAACTCATGATATTTTCTCTGGTAATATGGCATCAATGGCCCGAGTTCCTGGCTGCCCGATACGCGCTTTTGAATTTGTTTTTCAACTCAATATCAAGAATTACTAGTAGTTTTCACAATACACAGTGGAATTAAATAAATAGTATACATATTATAAACAAACTTTTACAGTGTAAAATGTTTCAATCTGTTTTGAATTATGTTAAATGTTCAAGGTTGAGGGTCAACGCACTATTATCAATCACAAAACTGGTTTTAGACATGTGTGGTAAGGGCAGCCATAGTTTAGAAACACGCTTCTAAGGTATCTATTTAACATCACCATAAAAGTGAAAAAAGGCTACACTCAAAATGCGATAGCTGGTAATAAATTCAGCACCCTAAAGCCTCCATTTGCCCGACACCTACTGACGTTCTGTAGTGAGACTTTTAAACAGCAAAAGCAAGAAAAAAGACACTGAGGAAAAAATATTAAAAACTACTACCCAAAAAATTAACAAGACGCTGTTTTTGTTTTTGTTTTTTTAAAAGAGGTCTTCAAATATTTGATGCCTTTTCTAATGCCATGCCCCTGGTAGTAATAGACGGGTTGACGACCACGTCAATCCGCTGCTGCTTTCCCGACTAACACCCTATGCATGCATTTTCCATTACTATTTAAGGTGTAAACGAGGGACTCTTCAGAGGGACATTATGTAACTAAGCGGCGTGAACCAAAGGTATTTAAAATAAAGGGCTCCCCACGGGAATGTTATATAACTTACAGGGGTTTAACTAAGGGTTTATTGCCAAATAAAAAAAAAACCCCCAAAAAACCAAAAGACAAAGCTAAGAATTTCAGTTTGTTTCAATGTTAAAGTCATTAACGTATCTACTTGCAACGTCATCATTAATTTAATAATTATAATAATAATAATAAGGCAAAAAGCCAGTATGGATTTCTATTGTTAACTACAAAACAGAACAACAGCTTTATGAAATAATCCTGCATGCATTCTTTATGCAGGATATTTTTTTTGATTCAATTGGTCTTGATAAAACACTTAGCATGCGCTAATTCAAAATATTCTAACTATTGTCTTTTGATACAATCACATACAATTATATTGACCATATTTTAGTCTTCATGACCATTCATGATTTAAAAAGTAAGAACATTATATTTTACAATACACATTTTATAGGAACAACACATGTTACAAATTTCAAACAATATCCATGCTATACAATAAAATTCAAAATTGCAATATATACATCAGATGAAATATTTCAGCTGCGATTCAAGAACTTAAGTATGGCCCCGCTCTGCGGGCGACCTATAGTGATCAGTCTTTCCATCCTTTCGTCCGTCCGTCCGTTCGTCCTTCCGCCCTTCCGAGATCTCTTGTCCGGAGCATATCTTCTCTCCCCTTGGCCCAATCTGGCCTATACTTTTCCAACAGAGTAGGTTTGGGTATAGGGTGCAGTTACCTTAATCTATGTTTCTAGATAGGTCTAAAGTTAAAGTCATAGCAGAATTACACGAAAAATCCATGTCCTGAGCATTTCTTCTCTCTCCTTGGTCCAATATGGCTAATACTTCACCCACAGAGTACCTTTGTTCAAAGTGTTCGAAGGGTGTGCAGTTACCTTGAATCATGTTAATAGGTCAATGTTCAAGGTCATATTGGACCATGAAAAAAATCCTTATTTGCAGAGCATATATACTCTCCACTTAGCACTATTTGGATCTTACTTCACTTGAATTTAGCATTTGGGTAAAGCATGTGCAGTGACCTTGAAGAAAGTTTTAAGGTCTAATGTCAAGGTCATAGCAGATCTCTTTATAATCCAGTTTTAGACCATTAAATATTTCCCATTTGCTTTATTTTACTCACATTGAACAAGAAAAATGCCCGTAGGTAAAGAGCAATGAAATTGAATAAAAGTTATATGCCAACTGGAAAATTTCTAAGTTATATATTAAGGTCAAAGCAAAATTCTCTAAAATGCTTTTCATCCTATTGTCCATTATTTGAGCTGGGCCCTTTGAGATGGTTATTATCTCAATGATGTCTAGTTAAAACCTAAAATGTAAATAAATTATCCATATTACTGACAATTTCCTGTAATTTTCAAAGCAATCCTATTGGCTCTTTAAGCCAATCCCATATTGTAAACGTATGTAGGTTTAACTTACTAAAACATTTAAATGTTATTCATATCAAAATTGTATCTCAAATAATAGCTTTACTTATTGTCCGTACTGACATGAACATCATATGCGAAAATTGAAAACTGCGTCTTCCCGGAAAAAAAAATCATGCATATTGAGTTCTTGAAAGGCAATCAAGTATAATACGTTTTAGAACTCGGAATACTTGTATAACGATTTCGGAATGAAGAACAAATTCATGAATCGTAAAGTTAATGGAACCAATTGTATCCTCTGGACTTTTCTCCTGTATGCGGTGTGTTCTTTTGGTATAACTGATGGTTGTCCCGCTGGCTGTTCTTGCGGTGGGGAAACGTGTACAAATGTGGATTGCTGGAACCGAGGCCTGAAAGGTGTTCCGACGGGAATTCCCAATAATACATGCAAGCTGTAAGTTATTGCCATATTAACAGTGCACTCGTACTAAAACTGATAACAATAATGATAACAAATATAAAGATTTATATAAAGGTGTATGGATTTTACTTAATTTTGTGAAAAATGCTGCTTCGATAAAATTAATGAAATTAACTTCACATTTTTGCACATTCATCGTATTCTTTTAATTTTTAATCATGTTTTCTTATTTATAACCCTGTCCAGTAAATATATACCAATATATTGCTTTGAGTAAATATTGTTTTATAATCACATCTCATTTAAGTCAATACTAGTCTCCTTGTATTACATGTCCAAATGAAAGGGGCTAGAGATCATCGTGATTCCTCTGCTATTTACAATGGGAAATAACACTATGCAGTGTAATTATTTATACAGATCAAAGTATTTAATATATTTCTTTTTATGAATAAATGAAAGAATAAAAGAAATATATGAGAAAAACAAAATGAAACAATGATGTCGATTATCACAAATAACGCGAAAACAGACGTTTGCATATCATCATATTTGTTTTGCATAGTGTTTGTTTTGTTTGTTTGTTTTGTTTTGGTTTCTTTTTTGCGTTTTTTTTCTTGATAATGTAGTGGGTAGAACAAAATTTCCTTAGGATATCACTTTTAAAACGGAAGAGTTATAAAAGAGAAAGTCATGAAATATGCAGTTCAATTTAATTTCTCTAGTCATAGCATGCATTAAATTGTTTAGATTTTATGATATAACAAATTGAAGAAGTTTTATAAGATTTAGGAAATATTATTTCTTGGGCATTTTTCCATTTTATAGCAGGTAGTTGTCGCCATTGATTTCAATTCAACGTCCCATCAGAGCAGGTCGGCTGAATGATTAAAATTGCCGTTGTGTTGGCTTTAATTACTATTTCTGAACTTATCTTTGGGCTTACACTGTGGTACGCCTCAGTGTCGGTGTTTAATCTCTAATATGACTGATAGAAATGTCAATTTTTTTATTTTCAATTTTCTAAAAACTTTGGAATAAATAACCACTAGTTATGGTCAACATGTGTCTCTTGCTATATAAATCGCCATTGTATCGCTTTAAATGAAATTTTCTGGAATTTTCTTTGGACGTTTAAAAGATAAAAGCCCATACGTTCAAATGGTTTGATGAGATTGTATGCCTAAATTAAACCTCAACGTGTCTTTTAAAGATATTCTGTTATTTTTTCTGCTCAAGGGGTAAAACCATAACAAACCCCATTTAAGGATTTCATACGATCAAGTAAGATATTCCACATTTCACGCTGTAAAGGAATAAAAAAGCTCTTTATAAGTAGCCGAGTTCACCTTGGTACACGAATGCCTCATATATATTGATTAATCTAAATTGTTCAAGACTTGTGAGTCATTCTACGGTATTCAAGACATGTGAGTCATTCTTAGAAAAATTGAACATAAAAAAATTATCGTTTACCATAACCCATATCCAAAAATAGTCTACCAAATAAATGAGAACACTGTAATCACTACGATTTTAACCCCTATTATGAGTATAATCCCAGAAATCTCAAATCACGTTGTAGAAGTGGCTGATTCGGGCATCCGTCTTGAATATGTTACCAAAAACCCAAAGCAGTAATATTTTCTCAAAGGTAGTCTGGAATGTCTGACGTTTTCCTGGCTTTTTAACGATTTTGATATTTTACTTTCTGAATGGCGCCGGTTCTAACGTTTTTCGTAATGGCGCCAAATGTAACGAAAAATATTGACCCTGGTTGAAAATTGACCGGTGGGTCATTTTTCAACGTTGAATATTGACCCGGGGGTCATTTTACAACGTTGAAAATTGAGACCAAAAGTCGTGAAATTTTTCATTTTTCAACAGATTGAAAAAGATTTTTCTAAGCTCTGATGACCTCAACTCGTTGAAAATTAACCCTGTTGAAAATTGACTCCAACTTCAGAATTTTGAACTGTCTTGGAACTGGAATTTACTCTAAACGGTTTAAATGTACACGTACATGTATATAAATATGTTTCGATTTAAAAAAAAAAAAAAATAATTCTTTCATACAGTCCGATACACATGCGGACGATGCTGATTTGCTTTAGGTTGATTTGTCCGGTTACAATCGTGTAATATTAAGACTGAAAACTCGGTATCCTGTCATAATACTATGTAAATAAAGCTAAGAAAATGACCTTTTGCTTCTGAATAGGACGGGCCAGTTGAGCCAGCAATTTTTTTTTGGATATAGAATTGTATACCATTCCTTCGTAGGACAAAATTTAAAGGTGACCAAGGACATGTTACTAGTTTTTAGTGTCAGAGATTTTGGTAGCTAAAAAAAATTTTTTTTTTCAATTGTACTAGAACAGAATACAAATAAATGTCTCTTTTTTCAAAAACTGACACCAACCCCCACTTTTTCATTTATCTTGATTTAATGATTGTCCCTTTATTGATATAAACTTATCATATTTTTTAATGAATATGTCCAACAAATACTGGCTGTTTACTTAATACTTTTTAAGCAAATCGAAATAGCTTTACTCTGAAAAGTCATGATATTTCCCTGACAACATAATAAATTAACAGTTGTCATATTTTTATCTGACAAGTCGTCAACAGTTTTTCTTTAATTTATTCGACTTAACCATAATGTTTTGTAAACTTGCCAGACAAACTATTTTTGAATCACCAGCCAACTGTCTGCATATGCATAGTTATTAAAAGATTACAATTGATCACTATTATTTTTGAGTTTTCAATTTCATTAACTACGTGTAGATTAGAAACCCTGAAAAATCTATAAAAAGGTCTACCATCTACTCCGATTCCATCGCAATATCCTTTACTTCATTTTCATGTACGAATTTTTGTTATTCAAAAATTGCAATTTTTAATTCCATTGACAAAAACGATTATGGTCAATAAAACTTCTTTTAAGTTTTTGTGATCGAAACTATTTAGAAACTATGAAAGCAATATTACGTTATTGTCATCCTGTACAAAAATAAGGTTGCTAACTTGCTATCTATTAAGGAGGCTGGATGGTCAACAACTAAATCATCAGATCTGCCTTAAACTTTTAAATATTTTATTTTTGGCAATAAACTGTTTGTATCATTTAGTAAAAGAAAATCAAAATATTTTATCTTTAAAATTTGAATATTTTCCAATATCTTTAAACAGAGCTCTTTGTTTAAAGGAGATAAATAAAGTTTTAAAATGGCCACGACCATCGAACAGTCTTGAGAAGAATTGTTTATACCTACAAAAATAAAAAAAAAATGCTTCAGTCATGTTCATCATTATTAGTAACATCCTGATTTATCTTAATACTAGTAGCAAATAGCACATAGTAACACAGTAGCAAAATAAAATACTGAAAAATATTGGTATTGAAGATAGATATAGTTACTTCAGCATTGTTCAGGAATGAGTATGCATAAATATGTACACCATTTCTCAAATATCTAACATTTCCGAAATACTAAAATTACAACTGTTAGGGGAAATGATTTAAAAATAAAAAAGATAATTGTTAATTTTTTTTCTCTTAACAGAAGTTCTCTGAAGAAAATACTGTTAGCGCATCGTCATATTGTAAATTGTGTAAATTATGTGGGTGTAAATACAAAATTTAGATAATTACAGTTTTAATATAAGTTTAGTGGATGCAAGAACAAAAATCACAATTATGTCATTGTTAATTTTGTATTTACATCCACACAGAAAATTTACGATTAACCATATCCCAATTTCAATTTACTGGGTGGGTGTAAAATCCAAATTAAACAATATGAGGTATTGTAATTTTTTAAAATTTATTATTTATAATTATTTGTACACCTATCTAGCAAATTTAAAAAAAAATCGGGTTCACTGAATTGAATAGGTTATCGCGTAACCATGTATACCAATACATGTATTCTTATTAAAACATAATTTTTTGGATAAAGATATCACAAAAACAGCAATTATACGCAAAAGTTTTCTATGAATAAAATAGTTAATACATATTTAAAGGATTATTATGTTAATTCGAAAAATTACCATTGACTTTTTGCATTTTTTGTCCGACAACAGGTTAATCAAAAAAATAAATATGAAAAAACTGTAAATTATTGGTTAAAAAAATCCAAGTTATAAATATCAATTCGTTATTTTGTGCTTATTTGCTGTTGAATTTAGAACCGGTTTTGTGATCGAAATTCCACGATGCGGGTCATTTTTCAACGGACCAGGGTCTTTGGTC
>WFKH01010211.1:9350384-9369204 GCA_016163765.1 Magallana hongkongensis | reverse complement strand
CGCGGAGTAGACCTTAAGTGAACAAATTATTTCTGTAATGTAGCGTTCTAAACAAGGCGCCCCACAAACATTGAAAGATCTTACTTTACACAAAGATTGCCTATGACCTAAGTGTGTGTTATGATTTCGTTTCAAGGTTATTTTGTGAAGTTCAAGGACATTGGAAAAAATTTCATAAGTTGTGTCTGCTTTATACTGTTTTTAAGGAGAAACATTGGATATTGCTTTTTCATTTAAAGATTGCTGATGACTTGAGGATGTGTCATGAACTTGACCCAGGGTCAGTTGTGCAAGTTCAGGGTCGTTTGAAAAATAAATGCTTTTTTCTTTTCTGTCATATCTACATGTAATATACATGGAAATGATTAGAAGCTAAAATTTGACACAAAGATTGCTTCTGACATGTACTTAAATATATCCCGACTTGAACTTTGATCATCTGTGCAAGTTCAGTGTCACTATAAGAAAAAGAGGCATCCATTACTTTCTAATAGATAAATACTTTAGTTATGATTTTGTTTTTCTTAGTGGGGAGGGGAGGAATTATTTGTGAGGTTGCTCACAGAACCGCCAGTTAGTCCACTGAGAGCACTCTCCCCCTTTCTCGCAACCAAAATTCACCTTAAATTAACTTAATAAAGGAAATTGAATTTTGGGGCATTGTTCCCCCCTCCCCCAACACACATTTTAGTAGAAGGCAATATAAATTTTTATGGCAAATTGAAAACAAATTATATTAAACAAAATAAGTTATAGCTGCCTCACAACTCCTCCTCCTCCCCCCCCCCCTCCCCTACCACTACCACGGATTAGATTTTGAAGATTAATTTTTTCTTTTATTGGCTTGTTAATACATTTCTGATAAATTTGTTCCCCGAAGCAAAAACGATGCTGAGTGCTTGCATGGCCAAACGTTATACGGAGAGTTGTCCCTCCCACTGAGCACCTCTCGTACAGCGCACCCTCAGGTTGGAGAAGCCGTCATCGTTTATTTTTGATTTTCTGAACTTACTTTTATCATATTGACAATCCTGTCTGATTAAAATCACCACCCTTCTGCTTACACTCAACAGGGTCTGATAGGTATCGATAACAATTCATCTTCACATGACCTCTATATTTGCACACAACCTAAATATATATCTCATTTACCAAATACATGACTTTATCTGTTAATGAGAGGTGCAACTCTTCAATACTCAGTCTGGGAGTTACATAGAAAGCAGGATTAAAATAATTTGCCTGTCTCCATTTAAAAAATTCCAATACATTTTCTAAAGCCCTGATTGGTCAGAATTTTAGGTCGGAAGATGACCCCCTATCAATACCTGTCAGACCCTGTAAGGAGAAGAGGGTGCTTTTAATGAGACTGATTGACAATCCTTTTCCGACAGGAAGCTGCAACGGAAGACCTCTTCGTTGCTTTGCAACGAGCTCGTCTCTAGTTTGTAAAATATAATTTGTTTTACTGATATATGCACACAGAATCCAATCGATGCATCATATTTATATACAAAATGGCAGTTTGAAATTAAAAGAAAAGAAAGGCTAGAATTAGGCATTAAAAACAAAATATATGAATAGAGTTCAACATTACTCTAAATTGTGTGAGGGTTCTATTTTCTATTTAATCCAAGATATTTAAAAAGCTTTCTTAATTATAATTGTTTCGTCTGCCAGACTTAATTCGTTAATAACAGACATTCCAATTAATATTTCATTACATGTAATATGAAGTATCAAGTATTATGTACACATGTGATGTGGATGTTGTTCATCGAAAACCGTTTTACAACCTAAAGGCTGCTATGTGAATATTAAAAAAAAAAATAAAATTTAAACAGTGTATAATGTAGCATTGCTTAAGAATGTCTAACTAACAAAATAAGTTATAACAAAATTAATAAAAACGAATAATTAATTTTCTCTGGGATATGAAACATATCCTGATGCCTGAATTCTCTGTCGTCAATATAATTTCCTTTGTTATGTTTTCTGTCAACCTTGTGATTGTCCTAAATGTTTGTTTTATGTACTCATTTAGGGACCTTAGTTACAACCAGAGAAGTAGGATCGACAGCAATGCCTTTCAGGGATTATCACAGCTTAAAACATTGTAACACAAAATCTATTACTTCCTTTACCTACCCTTTCTTTTAAACAAAGTATAGTATAATTACATATACTGGATTCAGATCAGATTAAACTAAAATGCAAAACATGCTTGCTACAAGAAAGGTACTCAAGATTCCAATTTTATGATGTTTATTTCTGCAAATAATTTACAAATGATCAATAATTGATGAATAACTTTGCCGACATCCCACATTTTTATATTTATTTTTAAACTGGAAAATGGATAACATACTGAACTCAGTTTTTTCTCTTAAAGTGTCAAATCACATAGTTTATCTTTTTTAAATTATAGCTGGTTTTTCAAAAAATAAATTCAACAAAGGAAAACATTTTAACAGATTGGGATCGAATATATTTTTTATGTATAAAAATTAAGTTTTCTTTGTTGTTTTGTGGAGAATAGAGATGCCCCATGTATAGGTACTCTATGTAACAACCAAATTCCATATCTTAAAGAAATGGGGAGTTTAAAAGTTGTTATCTTGGAATGAATTGGTAATTTAATATTCTTGATTATTTTACAAGATGTAGTTACTTATTTTAGGAAGTCATTTTCTTTGTACTGAATAGGGTCAGTTTTGAAATGCTTGTTTTGAAATGATAAATAACATTTTTACATGTACATTCATTTAAAAGTTTGTATGATCCGTGTTAATTTTTTTAATCACCTCTCAGCAATATGAATTCCTTTACCCCATCATTGATAATTTTGATTCATTCAATACTTTTAAAGATTACTGGAAATTGGCACGTGTGAGTCCATTGTTTAAAGATGATGATTGATGATAAAGCTGTCACATCGAATTATAGATTAGTTTCACTGCTGAATTGTTTTAGTAAAAGAGAGAATCATGTTTAAATACCTATGCAAATTTTTAAAATATATTTTAACAATTTATTTTATAAATATTAAGCTTGATTTCTGATTGGACATTCTCTGTTTACCAACTTTTAGAATATTAAACTTATGTGATATCAACATTTCTCGGAATTATCAATGCCTGCTGAAAAGTATTCATATAAATCAGGTTCGAGCCATGCTTCTCCGATAAATTCAATAATTCATACAAGAATCTTTAATTATAGGGTTGTTTCACAGTTGCCTCTGATGCACCAACGGCGCTATCAACAGCCCCCTCCCATGGGTTAAATGGTTTGCATCCCCGATATGCTTTTCACATAGTCTGAAATCGTACATTTTTGTGCGTATGTGGGATATTAGGCACAGTTTAATGCACAATCTTTTCAAACAGGATTTTTTTCATAGAATTGTCAAGCGTTGTTTCAGGTGTTTGTATACACATTTCAGCTGTGCCCCTTAAAATTAATTAATCAAAACACATTTTGTAGAGTTTACTAAGCCTCTGCAAATAGTAGTTTAGAGAAAAAATGAGGTGTGCAGAGCTGGATATCATGTTTTGAATATATATTTCACTATTTCTTTTCAATGAAAAATTATTTCTTTCATGTTTTGACTCTAAATTCATCCCCAAATCCTAAGCTTATGTGTACATTTAAAGACATCGCTGGTGCACTGACCTAGCTATATTTCTAGCCTTCATATGTAATATAAAGAACATTGTGTAGAATAAGTACACTACAATAGCATTACATTTTTTAACCGCTTCAAATGCAGATTCGTAAAAATCCATATAAATAACTAGTGGTTGGCAATTGTCCAGAGAGTATATAACCATTTTAGTTTAAATTATGCCTCTAATCAACATAATTGTTTATCTTCCAAACCAGTTTTATAATGCGAGAACATTACTCAATAAACACGTCTGATCTTGGTCAGTATCAGTCTCCGTGTCCCACAAAAGACTCAAAGAGCACACAATTCTTCCTCATCGTCCATAAAAATGAATTGGAAACTTCCGATACGTGACTATTTTATGAGCGACTATGCTGTCTATAAAACCATTTATAAGGACACAACAGGGACCAACTGGAGTTAGCTTTGTAGATTATACAACATATTGTAATAAAACAAAACTAACATGTTTCACCCCTCTCTTCACCAAAAAAAAAAAAAAAAAAAAAAAAAAAAAAAGAGAGAGAGAGAAAAAGAGAAACATGGTATTCAATGAAATGAAAAGTGTCACAAAAATGGCCGCAGTACAACGGCATGCGTAAAATACACAGTATTGTATCATGTTATTGAGATTTCGTGGAAAAGTAAGATTTAAAACACAATCACTACATACAATAAATTCATGAATTGTACTTTATCAGATAACAGACAAGTATATGCTAGTTTTGGCAAAGATACGAATAAAATCTAGCCAAATAAATTGTATTATCGTATGTCCTTGGATTATGACTAGCTATTTGATGTCGTTTACCTCTCCAATTTGTGAATAAATGTTGCTGTAAATGACGCCATGATAGAAAATTATTTCAAGTAATAACATCTACATGTAATACGTACTGCATAAAACAAAGCTCACTAAATATAATGTTTGAGTATACCTTGTTTAGTTTATTCACATGGATTCACCTTTGCACAGCTTTTTTTTTTTTTACCAGAAGAACGTGTTGAAAGTGTTACGTTACTGCCATTAGGTAAATAGATTGCTCTCTTGAAAATGTCCAGCTAGTTTAATATGGATAATAAGGTCAATAATATTTTTGAACCCAGATTAGGAAATTTTTAGTACAACGTGTTCAAATGTTTTGCAAAGGATATAGATCCAAGTTCAAAATAGAGTATTATGCCTATTGAGAAATGCATTGCGCTAGTATGTATTTTTATGGAGGATGCATCATCCCAACAATTTGTTTTTAGCATGCGTCATTTTTAAACTGAGACCAAAATGAAAAAAAAAATATCCAACAAAAATTGTTAAGTTGTATAGGGATTAAGTAATTTGAGTAGGATTTGAGTCGAGATAATGGCAATAAGCATCCAAATTATTTAGACAGAAAGATAAAGCTTAATGTATGTGTGTCGTATCAATGTTTTAAAAGAAAAAAAAAGTTTGTGGGTTTTTTTTCCATCAATATTTATGTCATGAACTTCCCGAACATTTTCAATTTAATTTAAATGCATTTTAAAATATTGAATATATTTTCATTTATTTTTTTTTTACATTCCGGTCCGGACTGCAAGCGCCCAGTACAAAATATTCATTATCACATGATGTCACAAGCTTTTCTATTATGTAAACAAGAGGTCGACGCAAAAGCGTGGTCGGTATGTTGGTAGTGGCCATGATCTAACGCATTCGAAGACAAAAGAAATAAAAACACAGAGAAAAAAGAAATGTTTTGAGTCGAGAAGCCCCCGGAAGATATGATGTTGACGTTCTATTTTATTTATTTTCTGATCAGGTGTGAAAATGGTTGTCTATATGTTTATAGATATTGTTAACTTTTATCCTTTTGTAATGGAAGTGATGAAAGAATAAATCATTTTTCCAACGTCATAAAAGTATTTTGATACTATTCAATTCTGTAAATCTGCTTTTATGCCTTTTCCCGTATGCTGTTTCTCTCAATTACTTTTCCCGCGCATATTCGAAAATCTACACATATGTGAATCGTTTTTAAATATGCAGACGTAAATATCAATCTTTCTATACATTAAACAACCTAAGCACTCCATCATACCAATGAGTAAACTGTCCCATTTGTCCCAATGTTTTCTTTTATCCAGCTCATTATTCTGACAAACATTTGGTCTGGATTTGAACATAGCAAAATAGCGTTAAAAAAGGCATAAATAGCTTTAAACATTAAAGTCTATATTTTTTTTTAAAGAAAAAGCCTAAATAATTATGGCTTTCTTTGGAATGGAATATTCAATAGAAGGATGTGTTTTAGAATTTTATCAAATGATAGTGTATCTATGACACAATATACATGTACCATATTAAACAAAACTGATTTTTATAATTTAATAATATAATAATAATACAGGTTATTATATTATCATATTACGATTTCCGAATATTCAATTTGATTTTCCCTGATTAAGGATTAAATGCAGTGAGGAAAAAAAAACTACCGTTTGGATTCATTTTAGTGACTTATTAAGTTTTGATTAATTCATATATTATACCAGAATAAGATAAATGAAGGCGCTGCAACGTATTCCAACAGGATGTTAAAGACTAGTCTAAAAATGTTGCAGGGATTTTGTCTGTCATTTCCGTGCAAATCAAACTATATAGGCTAGGAAAATACCAACAAGTGAATGGAATACATCAAAACTGTTATTCAACAGATTCACTTAATGGAGTTTAGCGCCGAAACTTTTATATCTACATGTCAATTTGTATGGAAACAGTTATGCTATTAGGAACTCATCGGGTAAAATTGCTGTCCATGTAATTTGCCAGAATAACATTTTGTTGAAAAAATTAAATAGAATAATATTAAATTGATATCAGCAGGCATATGATGTACTTCGACAGAAATAAAGATCAGAAAATAACCCCCGGGTATATTTACAGCACCTCGGAGTATGTACCCTATTCGGGAGTAGTCACACGACTGTATATTTGTGGTTCTAAACAGACGGTTTTCCTTTGCGTTGTTAATCTGGGTTATAAAATTTGAATTGTCAGTGGCACATAAAATGGATTATGTTAATTGTGGTTCCCGTGCTTCTACTCACGGGAGGTTTTAAGTTACAACGAATGTTAATTAACCAAAAAAGAAAGGACAATTTCTACAAATGTATGTGTAGATGCGTGTTATACATCCTGATGAACTAACATGAACATATTGTTTGTGTTTTAGTAGTACTACCAAGGGTTATTGCTCTATACTACAGGCTACCAGTATTTTCGGGTGAGATCTCTCGCCGTTGTATAGTACACAAATATTGACTGGGGTTGAGAGCAACATTAATTATATTAGCCCCCGAAGGACGAAATATTGCCCCACGCGAAGCGGAGGGCAATATGTTCGTCCCAAGGAGGCTTATATAATCAATGTTCCCCGAAAACACAGTCAACATTTGTTTTGTTATATGAAGAAACAAACCAAAAATGAAGAAATGATTTGAAAACAGATCGTCGTAATTTTCTCGGCTCAACACTGAATTCACGAAATTAATTTGGCGTAAAGTCCATTTCAAAAATATCGTCGGCATCAAACGATCTTTGGTGATATTCCGCCGCCCGTAGGAATAAGGCTACAAATGTTCCACCTGAGTATACTTTACCATAATTCGCAAATCCTTATTTCCGTGATTATAGCAAACAGTAATTTGCGTGTCCGTTGTTTACTTGCCTTGACTGGCGCCTATTATGACGTCACCTTGTTTTTGATTCGCGAAGATATATTTACGTCACCGTTAACCAATCAAGGAATCAGAAGCGATTAATTGAACTAGAGGAAATATTCTCTAGATATTATTCCTAGCCGATCAATATAAAAAAAATATTGACCGGTCAATATTTTTCGGACGAACTAATATTACAATTATTGACTATTTGTCTATATAGAGTTATATAGTGAGAATATACTACTGAATATAACAATATAGTTTGTAGTTCATCACGTGCTGTACAGAACAGTATTATATATTCCCTAGCGCTGCATGGTACACTGGATATTTTCTCTTGAGATCTGGCATCAATGGTCCGAGTTCCTGGCTGGCCGATACACGCATTTGAAACTGTCTTTCAGTAGAACTCAGTATCAATCACAATGCACAGTGGAATTAAATAATTGTTTGATGTCTCATAAACTAACTTTCACAATGTGAATTATTTCAATCTGGTTTGCATTATGTTACAATATTTAAGGTTTTGGGTGAACGCACTCTTATCAATCACAAAACTGGTTTAAAAGATGTGTCGTTAGGGCCACCATAGTTCACTTACACACTTCTAAGGTATCTATAAAACATCACCATAAAAAGTGAAAAAAGCCTTCACTCAAAATACGATAGCCAGTAATTAATTTAGCACCCGAAAGCCTTCATTTCCCCGACAGCTATTGCCGTTTTGTACGGAGACTTTTAAACAGCAAAAGCAAGACAAAAGAGACTGGGGAAAAATAATAAAAACTACTACCCGAAAAACTAACTGTCATTATTTAATCAGTTAGGATATACCATTCTACAATACATATCTAAATAAACAATACATTTTATTTATTGCTAACAATTACCGTGTTTTACAATGACAAAATTGAAACGAATGCTTCATTGACAATTTCGATGTTGTTCCATACCTTCATTAAAACCTGAAATGTCAAATAAGCATTCATATTAATGATTATTTCCTGTAATTTTCAAAGCGATCCTATCGGCTCTTAAGCGAATCGCACATTGAAAACCTTTGTTCGCTCAAATTCCAAAATCATTTAAATGTTTTTATATCGATATTGTTTTTTATATATCAACTTTTTGTGCGTGATATGAGCACTGTATTCGAAAATCGAAACCACCGCCCATATTCACTTTATAAAAGTAAAACAGTGAAACGTTTTGGAAATTGAAATGCTTGAATAACGATTTAGGACGAAAGAGTTATTTCATGAGCCTTAAAATGAATGGAACTTTTGATATCCTCTGGTCGTTTCTTCTGTATGCGGTGTGTTCTATTGGTATGACTGATTGTTGTCCCGATCATTGTTCTTGCTATGGCAGAACGTGTGAAATTGTGGATTGCGAGCAACGAGGTTTTGAAAACGTTCCGACGGGGATACCAAATGATACATGCATTGTGTAAGTCTTTGCCATATTTACTGTATACCAGTATACTTATACTACATGTAAAACTGATGACGATAATGATAATAAATTAAGCGATTTACGAAACGAATGTGAAATTAATTAATTACCAATGAGTAACTGATACATAATGCCTGTGACAAGCTTTAAAATTAACTTATATATCTTTTAACAATTATCATATTATTATATCTTAAGGGCATTGGCAACAAAATGCTCCGGATATAAAAATCCCACATGCATTTTCTCTTTCATACAATGATTTAGAGTTTTCTCTCTTGATATTTTTCCTAATTGGGATTAATATCCCGTTATATAAGCTCTTTTTTAATATTATGACAAAAAAGCAGTGTTTCCGAGGTAAATGGAAAAAAAATCTAAGTATAGCAAACATCCTAAGAAAGATTTTAAATGACCATTCGTATTCCTTAAAACTTTACTATAGAGAGTGATCAGTCAGACAACGGGGGTAGGGGAGGAGGGGGATCAGACCTAATTCAACATATTGACAATAAAAAATTATTAAATGAAAACAATAACTCCGATAATCTTTTACAGGCAAAGGACATAGTGGACAAAACGTCTTATTTATACGTATAGTACGATACATATAGGATCTCTCATGATTTGCGATGGTATATGATTTTTATCCAACGAGTTGTGTGTTTTCTATCCCCGAGCCTTGGCGAGGGGATAGAAAACACACAACGAGTTGGATAAAAATCATATACCATTGCAAACCATGAGAGATTCTTTTTATCACATGTTTTACCATGTCTTTTATTAAATCTCAATCTTTTCTGTAAAAATTATAATTGTGAGCCTCACAACACATTTACTGCAAGACGTCAACAACTTTACGCACTGAAAACAGTTCCTTGAAGATTAACAAGCGAACATTTCATTTTCGAATATATTTGTATCAATTCATGAAAAAAATTAAAACAGCATTAAATGCTTTACATTTACAACTCCACACTTCAACTGAATTCATTTTTTAATTTTTCATTCTACGTCAATCAACAGCCTAAACCTACGTAATGTTTAATTATGACGTCACCTGGCGTAAGAACACACAGTGGAATATCAAAAATTTATCCCATGAGTGATATCCACCGTATATTGAGATAAACATGTGATAAATTAGTATATACGCATGGAATAATATATGCTGAGAAACTATTCATAGGATACTTGAATTAAAGTTGTAGTAATTTGAACTAGGTAAATTTGATAAAACTACCGTTTTTCAAAAATGGAAAATATGTATCCTGTTTATTGATTATTGGAACATGCATTATCTATATGTATTATTGTGTTAGGTTTTTCCATCGAGGTTTATTCACAGTGTTTTATTGTGCCAAATACTGCGAGTGTTTGAATACAAAATCAGGAGTATTCTGCAAATGTAACCAAGTTTGTTACATGTACCACATGTACATGTACCACAGAAGAGATATTTTTAGCAAGCAGTACATATTGTTCATTATAAAGACAATAGTATTCTTCATAAACGTAGAATGTTTTGGCATATTGTACATGTATTGCATATACATTCAACGCGTATACGGTTCGTTCGGCCTTGTGTAAGGCTTGTAAAAGTATTTATTTTACGCTTTCTTGACTGTTTAAATCTTTAAAACAATTACAGTTAGGTTGGTTAACCGCTTCTAATGAGTCGCTTCAATTCCTGCGGTAAATGGAACTAGTCGGGTCTGTAGTATTATCATTAGGGACTAAGAGGGCTAACACTACTCGCGACTTTGCATACATACTGATTCCTATAAAAAGTTAATACATTTTTTGACTCAAAAAAATTGAATAAATGTATTAAGAAACAGTAATAAACAAATGAAATTTTCCATACATCAATTTTCTTTTATTAAATTCACGAAGAAGACAGATGGTCAGAAGTTAAGAATTTCATTTCTATATATAAATTGCTGAGTACGTAAAAGGATACAAGAACAAAACGGTATAATGTAAAAATTGTTCCCTTTATAAATGTTTATGTATGTCATATGTAATTGAGCTGTGAAATCTAATTCTAGACTTTGTACAGTGATTATTCTACGTATTTAACAATGTATCATGTATATATTTTCTTTTTATCTTCAATCACTCGCCGTTGTGGAAAACATGACTGTTGATTTCATCTTGTCCCTTAAAATTTTTGTTATCTTACTTTTTATATTAATACTGTTCAAAATCTGTTTACAAGTATTCCCGTAATGAGTCACTTGTCATCACACATGTCCAGTTACATCTCTGGTCATCCGTTTATAGTGCCGTTATTAACCTGTGTATATGAACTGAGTCACCCCTGCAAATGTTATTGTCATTTAAATTTAGACCACGTGGTTTTATTTGACCCTTTCAGTTTAGCAGTAAAAATCGTGCCTCCTGGTTATAGTTTATTTTTTGAATCCAGGTACTTGTAGTTAAAAATAAAATCTAGACGTTTATTGATTTTAAACTTTATCTTCATTAATTGGTGGGTAAAAAAATTATAGAAATAAATGTGACAATAGAAAATATAGGGGTTTTTTTCTGATGTTGCAATGAAAAATGACAATAACAAACTGTCAAACATCTCAAAAATCCATAAAGCAAAATACGAATTTAAAGCAGACCTCTTAAAATATGTACATGCTTAGTGCCCCTCCCCCCACTTCTACCGCGACCAACGTATTTTTTTTTATTAATTTATATCCGGGGTTATTTTTGGATAATAAGCAATTGAGCATATATTTAAACAAATTTTGATTAATAACTTGATGTTTCGCAGACGCCTTCTATATAAATCTATTTTTATATATTTAAGCACAAACGCAGAACTGAACAAAAAACAGAACATGTACATATTTTGTACTTTGTGCGAAAAAACACCAGCGACACAAAATCAGATATTTAATGCTGAATTACTTTGCAAAACGACGCATTATTGAAAAAAAGGTATTTGTAAGTAATTGATTGCCAAAAAAAATAAAATAAAAAAATAACACCAAACCTGTCACAACAAGGCCAAAGTATTAACCCTGAATGGATTCCATCTTTCACAAAACTATCCATACATTTATTTAAAAGAAATATCGAAAATAGGCTCAGAAATCAAGCAGAGGTTCAGACTGGATTATAGGATTATACAATTACTTAAAAAAGAAGACGATGTTTTAATCTCGTCAACATACGAATTAAGAATAATTAAAATTGTAGGAAAATTGTCATTGGTATTACAATAATGATTATATGTGTCGATTATTAAGAAAATAATATGTAATTATTTGTAAGCTTGATTATCTTTTGTTAGAAATGTTGAGTTTTGATTTTTATTCTAATTAGACTACAATAATTTATCCAATTTTAAAAGTTGTGTATAATAGAAAGCTATGAATACCAATTTTCAACCACTGACTCCTTATGTTAAACAACTATCTCATCCAGTCTTTCTCTCCTCTGTCATAATGAATAAAATCAATTTTAAAAAGTATTTAAGACATTTATGACATTCTCTCTCTCTCTCTCTCTCTCTCTCTCTCTCATAAGTAATCGGCCATGCCAATAAGATTTCTTCAGATATTGCATATTATTTTTATAAAATTGTTGCCAGTTTACCTGTTGCCTAGAAATGAATGCACTTAAATGTGTGTTTACAAAATAAAATAAAATAAAATGATGAATCATCAATGCCTGCTGGAAACTAGTCAAATAAGTTAGGCCTGGGTCGCACTTCACCGATAAAATCTAACAATTCAACCAACCTAAAATATAATGGTTGAAGAGTTGCATCTGATGCCCCAAATTGTTATCAACAGCCTTTTTTAAAGCTATTAACAAGTGCGCATAACGCATATAAGTGACTCCGTGTACTCATTACGGAAGTTAGCTGATCATAGGCTTCTAGTAACCGTAATCATTTATAAACACTATTTCTTATATTTCAAGTTTTAAAAAAGTCAAATAAAAAGAATTAAGTTTAAATATTATACCTTTGCTGAGGTCCACTGTCACATTTTAGTTCTAAGTAGATTTATATTGCATTTGTATATAAATAAAGTTTTCAATAAACTGTCCTTAAATGGTTTCTTGGAATTTTTTTTTTTGAAGTAGTGATTATTGTTATCGAGAATTCTTCAAGCAATATTTAACTGTAGCTTTTTTCCGATGGACATTATTGCAAATGCTCCCTTGATTATAAATTCAAAATGATTTATTATTGCACACTGTTGTATTTAGATTTTAGATAAACTGATGAACTTAGTCTAATCTAAATAATGTTGTGGTTCCTTGTCTTTATATTTAAAAAAAAATCAGGGATGTTGAAGTCTCGGGTACACACATTGGAAAGTTGATTTGACCATCGGAAATGTGCAGAAAAATTCCTCTTAAATATATTCTGCGAGTCTGCCGAGCTATATAATATTTCATTTTGGGGCTGTTGTATGTCTGTTTATTAAGGCGATACCTGTTTATATCGTATTTTCATATTATAGAATATTTTTGAATCATGAATAAGATTAGCCTCAGAATAGATATATTTTCACCTTAACATTCATTTATTTCATAACAATCACTGGATGTACTTCACCGGTCGGATTTATAAGTCAATCCTGATATCAGCGCAACATTTTTTCTCTCAAATTATTTAAATTTTAAATGTAATTACATAGGTCCAATAATACATATTTAAGAATGTTTTAACGAGCATTTATCAGAAACATCAATTTGATATTTATGCTAAATGTTACAAACACAAGCATGAGTACAGAGGAAAAAAAACAACAAGTCATTTATATGAACCCACGTTATTAATTCTTTGTATGCATTATATTTTTCCTTTTTAGATTTTTATTTTAAACTATAAAGTATATCTTTATCACTTTATTGGTATTTTACTCACTCATGTAGGAACCTTTATGGCAATCAGATAAGTAAGATCGACAGCAATGCCTTTCATTGGTTATCACAGCTTCAAGAACTGTAAGTCTGTAACTCTAATGTATTATTCCTAAGAATAAATCTCCCGCCTATTTGTTAACAACATAGAAATGTTTATTGCATAGTTCTAATCCACGGTTCTAATCCACTGCCAATAATCTTTCACTGAGTTGCCATTTTTATAGCAAAGATTATCAAATATTTCTTTTTAAATGAGAATATAAATTGATTAAGTATTAGTGAAATTATACAATCACGTCAGCAGGTAAGGTATAAATGCCGCCCGAACCATACTTTTCTGATATATTTCATCATTTAATTAGGAATAAAAATACATGCAATACATTGTAAAATGGTTGTTAAACTTTTGTTATTGATACACCAAATGTGTTATTGTCAACCATTTCTGAACAACAAACACATAACATGTCAGTTATAGAGGTCTCTGTACATTCCGGTTAATATGGTCATAACCCTCTAGTGACCATGGCCATTTCAAACAATGCATCACAATATTTTCAATATTTCTATTAAAATGTAAAATTCTTAAAATCAAACGATAACATTTTAATAATATCGATTTGTGAAGATTATGAAAAAGTATCTGTTATGCTAGATTGATTAAATTAAATGCGGTTTCGAAGATTTGACTGCTCATTAAGTGTTCTTTAATGTAGCTTTTTCTCTCAACTTATAGCAATAACTCGTTTTATTGTACACCGGTGCATCATGCTTTTACAGCTGTATTGTCGCTTTTTAGTAGATTTCTTTTGTATATAATGAATCTCAATGGCCGAAAAATATATATACAGTGCATATACTAGAGATATATTAAAAACATATTAAATAAAAAGTGTTTGGCTTGAAATATGAGTTTTTGACTAAAAAACATCATTTTAAAGTATGTACATAAACTGACAAAAACACAGGAGTAAAGTAATATTCCCTGATACAGGTTTTAAGCATACCACGATTAAAAAGCATACATTCAAGCAAATGTAAAGATAATATACATGACTGAGAAAAATGGTGCGTAACCTGTCCTGCCATATCCTGAAACTTTAAAAAAAATAGAAAATGGAGGCAAAGGAGATGGTCGATTAAGAAAAACTGCTGCCAATGTTTACGAATAATAAAGACTAGAACATGCATGTGTGGAATAATGAGCAAAAATAGATTTAAAACTACCGTATGGGCATTGGGTATGATCTATTTAAAGTAGGAGTTTTAAAACTTTTGTCGTACACTGGCAACCAAACATTAAACAATTTATTAAAATATTTTGCACGATATTAAGCAAAAAAAAGCAGATACTTTTTTTTATGCCCTCTCCAAACAAAAGTTTTTAAAGTTCAAAATCGCACATACACACAGCACACGAAATGCAATTTTAACACCTATTTTAGCAAGAAGTCCATCTATTCTTACTTTATTAACTTTTTGAACAACAGTGTCAAAGAATGTTGACATTATTAAGATGTATTTGGTCAACGTAGATATTTTGGTCAGATACCAGGGGTATGTCTATGGTATAAAAGGGGGAATAACCGACCATGCAAAGGCCTTTTGTATAGTTGTAAGGGTGTGTTGTGGGCTGTTTGATTGAATTTGCTGTATTTCATCTTTGTGTAAATCATAAGTAAAATTTTATGTGTAAGAACACATTTTCTTCAGTGATCATACCGATTAAAATGAAAGGACAATGTCTTAAACGTTAGATTGCTAAAAAAGTATCATACAGGAAGATTGAAACACAGCACATATCGTCACGAAGATAAATCTTCTTGAAATTCAATTAAGCTAACATGTGCTATAATATTTGTATATAGAAAGTGTTACTATCTTATTCATGGTGTGAATAGACTTCTGTTGAGGATAGACAATAATTAAAATAATATATGTTTTACCTACATGAGATAAGATACAAATATTCCTTTTAAAGGAATGATCCTCATGTTATATTATTGGTCAGCTCTGGTCAACAAAAACATTACGGTATGAATAAACTTTACTTTAAGTAGGCGAATTGTACTTCCAATTAATATTCTTACGCATGTAAAGAAAAAAGTGATCTGAATATCATTATCTTGTATCTGTATAAATGTTTTACTCTCAATGCAAACGCATTCGAAAAGTTTTTAGTAATCTACATGTAATTAAAAATTTACATGAAGCTGTCATTGCATAGTAAATAAAGTAATACAAGGCACAATGCGCGTGCAAATAGTAAAATTTGCCGGATGCCTCTAATGGACACATTTTATGATCGGCCGAAGCCGATCATAAAAAATAGCAGAGATTCATAATACGAAATGGTAAGATAGTAAGCAAGGAGCGTTTTGTTGCAAACAAATAAGTGAGAACCAATATTTGTGTAAGGCATTGCAGAAATTATCATTTGCGCAAAGGGGTTGATATACTGAATGCAAATAATTTACATGCTAAATTTTAGAACATTTTTGACCGTTTATGATTTACGATTCCTAAATTTGTGTTTAGTTACTTTGTGCACGAGAATTGTACAAGAAAATACTTGCAAACGGAAAAAAAACCTTGGATTTGGAATAAATGTTTGATTTTCTGCATGAATATAAAATTCATTTGCATGAATGCTTTGGTTTTGTTTTTCAATTACCAATAATTCAATTCAGCAGTGTATTTACCCCGAACGTTTAGACCCTGTTGTCATTGATAGTTTCCTATATTCTAACCAGATTAATCAGATTGATAAGAATGCATTTCAAGAGCTGTCACAGCTAATTATAAGACAATTGTGAGTAAAAAATATGATTTTTCTGTACTAACTCTGTAACAAATTGAACACAACTCTTTTTTCATAAAAGTAGCAGTTTCACGTGAACGGAATTGTTCATATCAATGACATTTGGTCGTTATGACAGGCCAAAAAATTAAGACTTCTTCAACGTTTTAGTTATATCATGAATTAATTATTTCATTATTTTGGAATAATAGAATCGCATCCATGTAAAGGCATTTGATCTTGATAACAACAATAAGTGTTATGTACCATGAGGGTTGTTTTTAATAAATATCCTGGGGATAACCATAAGATTTTTTTTACACATTCATTCATGTAAATATTTGCATTAACATTAATGTTTTTCCCTATTAATAAAATTTGACCCGATAATTGTGTCCTATGATGCTAAATGGGTCGAACAGTTCATAATATTTTATGCAAAAAAAAAAACAACTAGATCTCGTTACGAGTAACGAGTAGGTCTTCCGTCCGATTTGTTTTATATGATACAATGAAATATCGATACTCTCTGCCAAATCTGAGATCACGTTGAAACTAGGTTTTTGTCTCGGGACCGGAAACGGACGAACGGAAGTGATTAATGAAAATAAAAGCTGGTATTTCTTGTATATTTGCCTAGTGAACATCACTGTTTATCAGGCTAGATGAAACACCTAAGAAAGTCTGTTAAACTTGTTAAAAACGTGAATTGTTTGAACCCTTCCGGTAAGAACCGGAAGTGACGGTTGACAAAATACAACCCGTTAAACACATTTTCAATCAAATGTCTATCATTCATAAAAGTTTCGTGTCTCAATCACTTACAGTGACTAAATCTCGCGAGTATCAAATCTGTAAAAAGGAAAGCTACCTAAGATATTTGATATATCTTGCCGGAAGTAAAATATGTTTGCTTATTTAACATTGTATAGACAACATATATAAGAATTTATACTGATTTAATCATTCTATGTAATATAAATAAAATAAGATAAAAAATTTGAGGTGCTTCCGGTGACGACCGGAAGTTACGACGGATCACACAAAATAATGTCAACACAGATACATACATAGGACTATCATCACACAAAGTTTGGTTGTTCAAGTCGTCACCGTTTTTGAGATCTTGTGGAGTCAATGTTTTTGTCTCTGGACTGGAAACGGACGAACGGAAGTGCTCAGTGAAATAAAATTTTGTGTTTTTTTAATACTGGATAACTGTACTTTATTGTTTATCAATTTTACTAAAATTGTCAGACAAAAACAGTTAAACTTTCAAACAACCTAATCTTTTTGAACCCTTCCGGTGAGGACCGGAAGTGACGGTTGACAAAATAAAAGTGGTTAAAGGCATTTTCTATTAAATTTCTATCATCCATGTAAGTTTCGTGTATTGATCACTTGCACTTTCTGAGATCTCGCGGGTAAAAAATTGGTTTAAAAAAGGCTATCTAAGATGTTTGAGAAATCTCACCGGAAGTAGAATTTTTTTGTTTCTTTAACATCGAATAGATGACATATGTAAGGCTTTATACTTATATTTCAAATCTATGTGAAAATAGATTAAATGCGTAAAAAAATAGTTTTTGAAGTGCTTCCGGTGACGACCGGAAGTTATGACGAATAAAACAAAATAGTTTGAAGACATCTACAACTATAGGTCTTTCATCCTACAAAGTCTGAATGCTCAAGTCCTTATCATTTTTGAGATCTCAATGTCACAAGCTTTTTGTTGCGGGACAGGAAACGGACAAGAGGAAATGAATTTTCAAAAAAATGAAATAATTAAATGTAGATATTATTATTTTCTATCATTCCTGAAAATTTAAAAAAAAACTTGTTAAGCCGTCTCTGAGAAATCTTGTGAACAAAAAAAAAGGGGGGTGAATGTCAAAATTGGTACCCAATTTTCGAGCCATGGCGAGCTCTAAAAAATGGCGCCACTGGCGAAAAACAAAAACATTCGGAACAACTTTAAACTATGGTCTACCTATCCTGAAAATTTCATATTCATATCTCTCATAGTTTTTGAGTTTTTGTGTGCACAAAGTGGGTCGAAAAACTTACAAAATCAGCAATAAATCGGTACCGGAAGTGACGACGGCAAAAATATTAAAAACAAAATAAATTCAGATCACTTCCAATCATCTGTGAAAAAATTGTTGAAATCGGTTGGATACTTTTCGAGAAATGGCGTGCACAAAATTTGTGGAAAAAAAAAATAATAATAATAATAAGAAACAGTACGAAAACTATAAGGTCTTCCGTTGGAAACGGAAGACCTTAAAAACAAA
>WFKH01010211.1:9334804-9350284 GCA_016163765.1 Magallana hongkongensis | reverse complement strand
AACTTACAAATCACATTATGAAATAAACAAACTTAACTACAAAAATAAACTTTAGAGTTCAAAATACAAACAAACTAGAACAACGCCAAACCATTATAAGGAAATATTGAAACATAACTAAGAATAAAATTAACATCATAAGATGATTGTAACAATGGCTGCATGTTGAGTTCTGCAATACTGCTCTAAATAAAATATTTCAATTTGTTAGAAATATTATACCTTAATAGAACTTTAATACTATTGGTATGTACGGAGAAATTACAGATATATCATAACTCATTATTAAAGTAAAATTATTTGAACAAACTTATATAAACTATAAGTCGTCAGCTTTAAGAACTAAATTAAATGTCTTTCGAGTAGTTCATATTTGCACTGGGATATACATGTATACACCCATAATTTTAAAAATCAAACAATATTACAAAGCACTGCGTCTTATTAAATATAGATTTGTTTTTATATTCAAACATGTTATAAAAATGACATGACATTTGTTAAATTGACCAATCTTTTTGTTTTGCAGAGCAAATTAAACCTATAGCATAAAATAATGAGGGATAGCATTTTCAACTTTTATAGAATAATATGATAAATAATAATTGATGAATTGATGATAATATATGAACCATATTCATCGTACACTTGTATCTGTAGAATTTAGCAATCAATGAGAAATTAACATTTAATTCTTTGCTAATTGAATCAATACTTTAAAGTGTAAACACACATATTGAACGCATGTATCTGTAAAATGTAGCAATCAATTAGAAATTAAAATTCACTTTCTACTAGTTCAATCAATACCTGATAGTGTGAACACACATATTGAATAATTGATATTTTCAAAATATAATGTTCTTCAGGGTGTTAAATAAATTGCAAACAAACAGATGCGTCTGATACTAAATGTTGCATTTCATTTGTCCAAACTTTCCCTATTTGTGAAATATGAACGTTAGTTACGCTCAAAAGTTGTGGTAATTGAAACCATGCACCATAAAAATTTATGGTCTATAAACAACCTTCTCAGCAAATAAAATATCTTCCGTTAGGTCCAATTCTGATTGTCTTATTCATACCAATTGTTAGGTTATTATTTATCACTGAATTCTCTACAGATTTTTCCGTTTTTCCCGATTACGACAAAAAAGAACACGGGGGGTGTGACTGGTCAGTAAATGATGCTTACTTCTCCATGGCACCTGATCCTACCTCTAACTTTTGTAGAGATTCGTGTTTGTCCTCCTCCTGTTTTGTGTTCTTCCTTTTGGCTTTTGATTTTAAACAAACACACATTTCACCGCATTTCATGCACAAATCTATGTAGCAATTCGATTTGTATAAACACAATTTAAGTTAATAAAGCTATCAAATTGTTTTTATTTCTGTTTGTCTCACCACGAACATGTATCATCATCACCAACTGAAAGAAAATACTTTAAAATATTTTTAAATTAATAAAATGATAATGGAGTTCAGTAAAAAGTTGACAGAAATACTGCACTGTGGCTGGCTGATTCTGTCAAATTTTGTTTCCAAAGGACAGATCTAAAAACAAAGCAATGAATGCACAAAATTCAAACATATTATATGTATTCTTTTAAAAAAATGAACGTTAAATCTCTGTTTTTTTAACCTGTTTCTCATTATACTTTATTATCTAAAATTGTTTTTTACTCATAAATAATAATACCTTGTACCCATGGTGGAAATCAGTTTAGTGGGATCAACAACAACACATCATGGGTAATCGCAGCTTCAAACACTGTAACTTTGATTTATAGGTTCTAGTCCTACATTTTTATGTATCGTCATTACGTTCTACTTAAGATTTCGAAAGTAGTATTACATGTACAATGATGCCAGCACGCTTTTTTCGATAAGATACAAGTTTATCAATAATTTATAAATGAACTAAGCAATGCCTGCTAGTCGCTTTGCACATATCTCAGTCTTTAGCCATGCTGCTCTGAAACATTAAATTCACATACCTTACCAATAATAGTTCCTAATAAGTGGAGTCTAGAGCTAAAGATGGATTTGTTAGGCCGTGAAACAACCCTTACTAGCTTTACATGTATTTTTTTTTCATAGAAAACACGAATTTATGATCCTAAATATATCATGAACCAGAAAGATTGCATGAACAATTATTCATTAAAACATTTCCGATTAATTCAACACTTATGTTTATAAAGTTCCCATGCTGATATGAATTCATAAAAGTATGTGGTCATCATATTATCCTCGACCACTTCTTAACTGCTACTGGAATATATTTACCGGTCGAGAAAGTTACGTTCGGTTGCTTATCGATCGAGACATACATATCGATTGCTTGGACTCCTAAATGCATGAACTACACTTTGTAGTTAAAATGTTTGAAAACAAAGAACTACAATCAATGAAAAAAAAAGATATATCCTTTAAAAGAATTGACAGATATCTGAATTATCTTCCACAGAAATATAGTGCTTCATTACTTCGCTTGCACATCGAATACATGTGTCGTTCATTCAGAATCCATAACGTTTGCATTATTGTAGACAACGGCCGCTTTTATTTCATCACAGTAAATAAGTGGAAGTAAATCCCCAAAAGTAACGTGTTGTCGTTTTTGTTTGTTTTGGTTTTTTTTTTTTAGGTTTTTTTTTTACGAAACACTCCGAAATATTTGAAGTAGCATAGTTACACCCATTTGGATAACATTTTAATTAGAAAAAAATTGTCTTTAAGTGTGACGAAAAGCGTTCAAAAAAGGAGGAAATATC
Organism: Magallana hongkongensis; assembly: GCA_016163765.1. NCBI lineage: Eukaryota > Metazoa > Mollusca > Bivalvia > Ostreida > Ostreidae > Magallana > Magallana hongkongensis. Next base: position 9,347,507 of record WFKH01010211.1, on the reverse strand, counting down.
CCACATACGCACAATTTCTTTTTAAACCATTCGAAGTTCATATTCGCCCGGGGAAGGGATGGTATCTAACCCAGAGGAGGAACACTCTCTTCCATGATTTTTGCCTTTAAATACTAATGTAAAAATCTTTTGGATAGAAAAAATATGCGTGTGTGCACAGGTTAGTAGAGTATAGTAGATACTAAGCCGACAAACAAAATATATAACGCACTAGAAAAAGTTTATGACACGAACAATTGAAATTGTCAAATTTTCGGGACAACCAGTCCCATCGTCAGGACACAAACAAAATAAATTACATAGAATGGAAACGAACAAAACAAACACTAGCACTACAATAAAACTACCAGTGAAATTATAAATAGGTACTATACAGTATGTACAGTTTTATTCAAAAATATTTCGGTAAGTGGCCATGCGGCCGATTGCTCTTGAGTTATCAATCGACTAATTACTCCAGAGCAACGAAACAATGTAAATTGATAAAAATCACATTTGTTTAACTTCATAGTTTCTTTTAAAAGCCGAAAATAAAACGGTATCTATTTTAGTATCTGTACGATTTGAAATGACTTGAAAAATAGCGAGACTTTAGTTGGAGGGAAAAATTTAATTTCAAAATATTTCTGTAATAGAATTTAAGTCCCTGCCTTATTAAAATCTGGGATTTGTGTGTTAGTACTCTTTTATAACGTGATCGTCCGAGCGTGATCTTGCCAGGTCCGTGGAATTCTGTTGACTAGCAATTAACAACATTATCTTTGATATCTTCCGCCACGTATTTAAAGGGGAAAATAAAAATTGAATTTTTAACATTATTGAAATTTGTTTTGAAAATTAATCACTTAGTAATTGAAATATCACAATTCATATTTGAATTTGCATGACCTTAAAAAATCCACAAAGATGAGCAGCTCCAAAACATATTAAAATTTTCTTTTTAAAACAAACGTATGAGCTACTAAAGCTTTATTTACTAGAAAACATGGAATTAGAACTCTATTGTCATCGTACGTAACATGGCTGTCTTCACATTCCAGATATTCATTGATCATATACTTATCCAATAATTTGTTAAAATTAACTACATTATACAATATCAAGCGCTTAACACCATGTACTGAGGTATATCTTTAAGGAAGGAGTCTTTTCTGGTTTTCGACTTGTCAAAAGTAAATTTGATTAAATGTTCATTAAATCAAGATAAAAGGAAATTAAAATATCATATTTTTCTTTCTTTTTTACTATTATACAACTTGGCATAGAAATAGTCATCAGAGTTTAGAATCTAAAAAGAACTATATTTTTGGCGGAACATTCGCGGAGGAAGATATCACATGTTTTTGCAATTCAGAATGGCTGTAGATTCCTGAGTCTATTTAGCATTTTTAAAACAATAACATTAATGTTGGATTTTGTCAACTAATGTGAACTAATGTATTAAGATACTTGGGTTTCAGAATATGCTTTTAAAACATGATTTGCCTGTCACGTTACATTTTTATTAGCTTTTTAAGGTATCCCACTCCTCAATGTTGATGTATCAAGAATTTTTTGAGAAGTATATCATTGAAATCTGTAGACAAAACATACTTAACAAATACAAAGAAAAAGGGGGGTCAGTTTTCATCCCTCTGAGCTATGGCCCATTTGATTTGACCTTTTTGCACCTAAAATGCAATTTCAGCTTGATTAGCATTTCTTGCAAGTATTTTTAACCAAGCAGAATTATTTCATCAAATATTGTTTTCAATTATGCACAATGATCAGACTGAATAGAGAGATTACGAAAATAAAATTGTATGAAGCTGCATAAATTTTTTCGTGACCTTTTTGCACTTAAAATATACAATTTTTTTGATAATTACAATTCGATTTGAAATAAAAACTTTTTGAATATCAAGAATTTTATAATAATAATCCAGTTTGCCTAGATATGTATTCAGTATTATTTTGACATAATAAAATATAGGGGTCAGTGATGTCAAATTTTAGATAGAGGGCTTCAAAGGGAAAGTTCTTGCAAAATTTGGCTTAAAAAATTTCAGACTTTTTCTAAATATTTGCATGATTTTATGCTAAAAGTTTATCACACTCTCAAGATTTAATTTTGTACATGTCACACAGAACCTATAGAATAAGTAACAAACCTATCAAATGTTAAAAATGTGTGTAATGAATAAAGTATAATAATAAGAAAAGTATATTGAAAATTCATAAAACTGCTTGTTTTTATCATTTTCGTCTAAAAAACCTTCCGCGCGAAAATATAGTTCCCCCAAAAACTTGTTTGTTTATTGAATTCAAATGGGTTTTCTTTATGAATGTTGTGTAATTATGAATTAGTAATCTTTCTGTGATGAATAAGTAAATAAAATCCTATTTATTTTAAATATAATGATCATGTGCGCAATGAATTCAAAACGTGACGAGTGAGATAGCTTAAGCGCTCATTCTATAAATAGATTTTTGTGATAAAATCACTAAAATCGAATTTTCTCTCTTATTAAATGGTCAATATATTAGCGTTTCTGTCAATTTATAACTTTAAATAAGGTCTTCACAATATGTAAAAATCAGAAATATTTTAATATTCGAAGTATTAAAAAGTAATCAAAATATCTTCAAAATTTAAGTAAAAATAGAGGAAATGCGGGCTTAGCAATGTTGATTTTAGTAAAATATTTATTCCAATTTAGTAGTGTAAGCTGATAAGACATTCTGATATTCTATCATTTCATTGAAGAATAGAAACTTCATATCTTAAACAGATGTCTACATAACCTCAGATAACTACATTTATTTTTATCATCCTTTAAGTGGAGGAAAAATGTAGTGACCTTGACCTGACCTTGATGCGAAAACAAGATGGTCAAATTTGATTAAAGTGATAGAATCATTTGGTAATATGATCAGTTTGACTGTCAAAATTTCATGAATTTCTTAATATAAGAAGTAGGTCTGATAACGAGAAGACTCCTTCCTTAAAACATAATTAATTTAATGCATTTATTCATTTGTGCTTTACACACGTGTGTTTAGAGATTTTCGGACGACACAGACATTGATGTAGACTGTTAGATTGGATCCATTTCCGTATAAAATCGCTTTTTTTAGACATTTAGAATAGTAAGATATTCCAACAATGATCAAATCTGACTAATTTTTTTTTTACTTCCTGTGTATTAATTTGCTTCCTGTGTTAGATTAGCAGAGATTAGCAGCGTTCACGACCGCAGGTAGACTGCGAGCCCCGGAGGCTTTCACACCTCTAAAAATTAAGCCCCGCCCTCACCTGAAATTTACCACCCGGTAAAAATGTTCGGCCTTTAGATATATTTTGCAAGTCTGCCTAAAAATATAACACTTCATTTAGGGGCCGTTGTCCGTTCGTTTAGGCGATACTTGTTTGTATCGTATTTTCATTTGACAGAATATTTTTGAATCATGAAATAAATTAGACCCAGAATAGATTATATATTTTCACCTAAATGTTCATTCATTTTATGACAGCAACTGAATGTACCTCCATCAGTCGCTCTTCTTGGTAAATGCTGATGACAACAGTTTTTTTCAATATTTTATTTATAAATGAAATTACATGTACATCTGTTCAAGAATACATATTAAAGTCATTTTGAATAGGTTAAATCAGAAACACTAATTCAATGTTTATTTTGAATGTTACAAGCACAAACAAGAGTACAGAGGAAAAAAAACATGTCAGTAAAATAAACCACCGTGCATGTATATCACTTCTTAGTATTTATAATATTTTTTTTCTAAGATTTTTATTTTAAACTAGCAAGTCTATACATGTATTTATAACTTTATTGATATTTTACTCATATAGGTACCTTAATCTCAATCAGATAAGTAGGATCGACAACAACGCCTTTCAGGGGTTATCACAGCTTCAAACACTGTAAGTCTGTTACACTGCTGTATTATTCCTTGGAATAAATATTCCGCCTATTATATATTTACAAGATATAAATATTTATTGCATGGTTCCATTCCCCGGTGAATTAATCTTCACTTATTTACCAGTGGTAAAGCAATTATGACCAAACATATATTTTTGAATACAAACTTTAAACTGATTAATCCATGGTTGGCTTATACATGCCAACTCTTATATTGTAACTGTTCATATAAATAAAGACCGACTCCCATTGATTTAATCATTTAATCAAGAAAGAAAGAACATGTAATAATATGATTGTTACACATTTGCTATTCATAGTGTAGTGACCATTGTAATGTCTAAACAAAGCATCACAATAGTTTCAATATTTCAGTAAAAACATGTTAGTTGAAGCAATACAATTTTGATAATATCGAGTTAAATAATTTGCAATTTGGATATATAAATTTATTTTCAAAATTTTGATATCGTAAACATTAACAAAATTCCCAATCGGATTCGAACTCATAATGTGCAGTTCACAAGCCATATACTTAAACCACTACCAACCAATTGGATTGATACAGTTTAACAAACATTTAAATTGCCAGCTTGTGACAATGTGTCTTGAAAAGTACAAGTCTAGGTGAGTGATGTACCTTAACTTGTTGTCCCCAAACAATTAGACTAAATTTGTAATTGAATTGATGCAACTTAAAAGACCATGTGAAAGGTGAAGTAAGAATAAACTGCGGACAGGTATAATGTGGTAGTTAAGTAGATAAGTGAATGGTGTTTGCAGGTGGCCATGCCTGAAATTATTTGTTAAAACTTGTGTCAAATAGCAGAATCCACCTGGCTGGGTGGAGAAGTAGTTGCCTTACCAACTTCATTATTTGTGGAATTCAGGAGTAATTGTTATGAGGTACATGATTAAAGCTTGAATTCCTTGCAATGAGATGCATAATGTGATATTTTTACTCGCAAGAAACAAGGTTAAGCTTGAAGGTGAGCCGAGATGAACAATGCAGCTTGTAAATAAGGGAGTACTTAAATTATTGCATGTTGGAAGTGCTGCAATAAGTCTATGGGAAAACATTTTATGGGTAATGGGTGATGATTAAGAAGTTGATAAGATCGATGCTGTATCATTGCCAGGTTTTGAGATCATGATAAAATATGTATGAAGCTGACGTGGGGCATTAAATTTTAGATGAGGTCCACAAAGTGGTAGATTAAACTAGAACTTAATGCTACTTCCTGACAACTGGGATAAATATTTGAACTTGTAAAATGCATACTGGTACTTCTGATCATAGCGATGGTAGACTATATTGAACCCTGTCTGCAGAAGGCCTTAGATGTTTATAGTTGATTGATGCTAATTATGCATATGAGCTAAAGAAAAATCTGTACCCTCCGCAAGCAGAATTTGGTCCAGTACGCTAATGTCCCTCTGTTTTTACAACACACTACGTTCAGTCATGGCCATTTGCCTTTGACTGAATTCATAAAACAGACTTAAGTTAATTGTAATGGGAGATGTTGGTGTAATGGATATATCCTGTGTTTGGATCATATGTAAGCCCGGTCCCTTGGAATTTAACACAGGTGCTTTTAATCAACATGTATAAAGAATTTGACATCTGTGCATAAAGACCATGTTTTACCAGAGAAGTGACATGGGTTAAATGAATGCATCAAATGAGAAATACGGGTGGTCGTGACAATAAAGTTGACCGCTTAGCATTTTACTGAATGTGTAAAGATATATGCAAGGTGCAAATTGATTACTGGTGCAATTGTAATGCAAGTGAAGATATGATGGTGTTACTGATATATGACTATAGAGATTAGAAATACTGGTGGGACGTGGTGGGACACTGGATTTATCCCTATCCCTAGTAAGTGATTATACATGTTATCAGCAGCGATGAACACATCCAAATCTGTAGAACTTGAACCAAAAACCAACATTAGGATGGACTATTAACTCAATAATTTAAGGTCAACAGTTGGCAAACAAGACATCATGAAGATAATGACAAAGATTATACTAAGTATTAATTAGGAAGTGTGAATAATAAGACAAAATGCAATGTATAAGGGTTAAACAGTATTTATATTTGCTAGTTACCTGCAATGAGCAAGCCAAACCTGTCAGAAGTTTGTTTTGGCACCAAGCGCCTGAGTTTGTGTGTTAATAAGACTTTTATTAAGCAATGAGGGCTTAGTCGATATGGCCAGAGAAGTGAATGCTGGCAAATACGATGATTAAATATGCATTTCATACCTAGACATACACGGGTTTTCAAAGATAACTGAACATGTTAACTAGAAGAATGAACAAAAAGAGCTATGCTTGATTGCCGTAGATTATTTTTTTTTAAAGAATAGGTCCCATTTCAGGACCTTAAAGCACAATGATTGAGGTTGTTTAGTTGTACCTGAATAAGGAAGACACTGTTAGAGCTAGGAAGCTGTTTCAAGTCTTCTAATGGTTAACGTCGGCATGTATGCTGAAAGCATTTACTTGTGAGAATACTCTACAATATTGTATAACAAGTTTTAGCCAAGTGTAAATAAAAGCTTGATTGTTAACGAGGCTGGGGGGTGGCTGCCATTTTAAAGCGTTTTTATCTCTACACAAAAAAGATTTTCACTTTAATGTTCTATAACTCTTACATTGTACTGAATTTGTCTTTTGAAAGAAATGGATATGATGGTATTGAAACATTATTTAAAGAGTCAATAGATGGTTAACCAAGGGTTACAAAATTCAAAAAAATAATTTCGGCTCTTTTTCAGCATTTTCTAACTTTTCAAAGGGAGGTAACTTGTAAAACTCCAAATATTTTGTTCAAATATTTTCCTTTTATTTTTTTATTTTTTAATTTCACCATCGAAAATTTTTTTTAATGCTCAATATTTATTACACATGTATTGATTATTATTATGTTAAAATTTGGAAATAATCTTGTGGCAACTTTTTTTTTGTTTTACATATTTGCATTTTTGTGACATATATATTTTTGGTAAAATTGTAATATTTTTCTTTATATCAAATAATGTTAATTTCTTATTATTGTGTTAATTTTTTGTGATGTTATTGGTATGTTTTTGCCTTTATTTATATTTCATATATTTTTCATAATTTTTTTTTTTTTTTTTTTTACATAACCTGCAATTTCTTCAAATGCAATACATGATAAAGTTAATGATGATTGTGATGTGATCTTTCACATTAAAATGTAAATTAAGATTATGTGAAACATTTCTGCAAATTTTGTGAATTTCGGAGAAATTTTTTTTGACCCCCCAGCCTCCTTAATTCTATGGCAAATGAGTACGATTAAAATCATGAAATGTTGGTTTAGTGTTACCCGTTGTACGTCATATATTAAAGATTCAAGAACAATAACTCTTAATGATTGTTATGATACTGAATGGAGTTGTCTTTCTTTGTCATGATGATGCTGCACGTGTTCCAAAATAAACTAGTACTCATCGCCATCTTTATTGTGATTGTGCTACAAATAATTGTTATGATACTGAATAGAGTTGACTTTCTTTGTCGTAATGATGCTGCATGTGTTCCAAAAAAAAAAAAATAGTTCTCATCGCCATCTTTATTGTGATTGTGCTACAAGCATAACATAATAACAGAAGTAATTGTAGCATCAGTATGTAATTGAAGTATACGTACATTAAATATTTATCTCATAACATGAGGAAATTATGATAACTGTTGATTTTTAATTTAATTCATAAATATCCAAGAATATACTGCACAACTGATGTTGGGGAATTTTAAGAGCATTGGTTGAAATGACGTGATACCGGAGTTTTAGCTTGTTATGAACAAAATACGACAATTGGGAATAAATTGGGTTAAAAGGCAATACTTACAGTAGCTGAGCGTATACTTAACCAATGTATTTTCGATCGATGGTTACTCTAGTTGTCAGATAGTATGGATTTACAACCTGTAATTTTGTCTGATGATCCGGCATCATGGAAGAAGTTAATGAAAAAGGATGCCGAACCCGATATCAATTTCGGACACCAAACCCGTTGGTTTAGCTAAAGCTAACCTGATCCTTATTAGGATCACGACTAAAGATAACGTTGCTGTTGCTTGTATAAATGAATTTATCCTTAGGGATAAATTCCAACATTATGTAGAGGTATTTCCAATGCCGACTTGATTAAATAAAATACGATTTAGAAGGTATGAGTGCTCATCAAGTGTTTCTTAACTGTAGCTATTTACTTTGAACTTATTACAATAACTTGCAACATATCAGAGCTGTAAACCGTTTTACTCAAAACAATAAAAGGGTAAGACATATCTGAACAAGGTCAAATCAAGCTTTTTGCCTTGTATTTCGTATTGTGACAAATGTAATCATAAACTACATGTAAATCATGAACGTTACAATTACCGTTTTGGAAATCCATTTAACATGTATCTTTTGATATTTTACTCACGAAGCGGAATTAAACTGTGGGTAAGTTACATACTAACAAATGGTCGTCAATATTGCGTTGTACGAAAATGAAGTAGAGTGTAAGGTCAGCTGCTAACCATTTGATCCATTTAATTAAATGTTGCATACGCCTAGCAAAATTAGGTACAAAATCGTTTAGTTGGGTAATGCAATTATATCTATACATTTATCTGTTTATGAATTTGATGCACGTGCATGGTAAATAACCTTAAAATTCTAGAGATTGTCCATTTAAAAAAAAACGTATTTATAAAATTATTTACAATAAATAAATATTAGGTTCTGTTGTGTATACATGTACTTAACAATAAATATGATAAACGTACTTGATCAGATACAAATCATACAAATACAATGGCATTTAAATTACATTTTAATTGTTGACATATTTTTGGTTATTTTATTTGCGTTTTTTGTTAAGGTGGTGTAACACACCTGGAAAAAGTCACTCAAATTAACAGTAAATTATTTGATTATGAAAGATATAATGATAAATAAACTGTACATATGTCAAATAAGCGAACAATTTGGGTTTGGGGATAAAAAATGAAAATCTAAAAAATTCAATTCAGTAAGTAACAACAAAACGCCCTGCGGGATTCGAACTCGGGATGTACGGGTCACAAGCCAGACACTTTGTCCACTTGGCTATAGAGTAAGTTACATGATGCCGTCGAATAAATCCTTTTAATAAAAGGAAATGTCGTTTCGATCAGAGGTCAGCCATTTTGTGATGATGTGTTATTCCACCTTATTTTTATTTCTTACTGTCACATGTGACACTTCACTGCCTGTTCTATAAAGTAGAATCTAGTCCGATATGTTCTGAAGATTCATTTAATTGTTCAATCTCTTTTTATTGTCAATATGTAATTTCGTAAAGATTGGAACTTTTGTATTGTGAGTGTTCAACATAATCATGAAATACTTTTTAATGACTAATATTAGGTAGAGGGATGTCTTATGATGAAATTGGTATGCAACATTTAGGCCCCTTGATCTGAGTACATGAAAGTCATAAGTAAGATGCGAGACATACGTATATGAGTTTGACTATGAAGTTGGCTTGACAAAGTGAAATGGCAAGTAACAGACGGAAGATAACATACCTAAAACAATAGATGGATGTAAAATTGACTTTATACTAGTAAATTTCTGACATGTAAAGCTGCTGGTTTAATAGCCGCATGGTACAGAGTGTCACATATTTGCAAAGAATTAGCTGGAGATGGTATAACATTTTTAAAGCTGAAAAATCGAGAAACAATGGCGAAACATGAAAAGTTTTAATCTCAAAATAACTGTAAGATAATTGCGAAAACAATGTAATTTCACTCACTGACATCAACACACTTTTCATTTTACTTTCTCCATGTATAACTCTGAAATTCCGAAATTAAGTCGCCTCGAAAAAAAAGGCATAAACTTCCTTTTGTTTTCTTACAAAATATTGTAAAGATTTACAATGTAAAGAAATGTGGGTTTTTTTTATTGATATCATGCAAGGAAATAAGGAGCAACAATATAAGTACCATCGATAGCAATGCATTTAATGGATTATCACAGGTTGAAACATTTAAGTTAAACATAATTTAATTCTGGTTGTAACACGATTTCTGATTGGATAAAAAAAATTGTTTTATATCGTATAAAAAATGTTGCCTACGTCACGGATAAACTAACGTCAAAAACGTATCAATCCGCCTGACGTTACGTTTGAGTTTTGTACAATTTGATGTCATTTTGAAGGTCAAATGACTGTTTTTATCTACATGTACAAGTACTTACAAAAAATTAAATTGTAAGCAATGAATTCAATTCAATGACATGTTTGAGGACAGATATAACATAAGGTCTTTACACTAAATTAAAGATAACATGTTTATAGCTTCATCAAAGAGTTTGTTGTGTATTGTTTACACTTTATCATGGAATTGCTATTCTAATTAGGTTAACATCGATCTCCATTTGACCCTCCCGTCAACATTAAGGCAGGGCTCTTCAATTTTATGCTAAAAAATTAAAGAAATTATGTTTTGAGATGAATGAAGTTAATTATATATTTAATTAATTATTACACACATGCAAAAAGTAATTGTTACCAATTTACGTTGAACAGAATGTATTAAATGAAAATCATAAATGTGGTCAGCATAGAACGAGCAAACCAGACATAGTATCATCAACAACAACATTAAACAAATCAAATAAGTGATATTAGTCCTGAAATCTGCAAGACTCAGGGTCAAATTTCAACAAATGCTTACGTGATTTTGATCCTGGAAGGTACACGGATCAAGGTTAAAGAAAAATAGAATCGCGTATTTCACAGGATGAATGACCATCTTTAAGTTCTCCTTAAAGATAACTTAAAGGAGCTTAAAGGTAGCTTAAAGACAATCTTAAAGCCACCTTTAAGCTATATGTGTTGCTTAAAGGTGGCTTAAAGAAAGCGTAAAGATGGCTTAAAGGCAGCTTAAAGACTATCTTTAAGCCACCTTTAAGCTACCTTTAAGGACAACTTATAGGTCCTTAACGTAGCTCGCGGGTTTGCTGACGTCACAATAGGATTCGACATAAAGAGTTCACCGTCATAGCAAACTCATACAATTTATTTTCAAAAATGACATCTGATCTTTAGAAACATAAAAAGAAATATTTCAATAAGGTTAAATGCAGTTTATACAAACATTTATAATTATCAAGCTCAAAAAATTTAAAGACGTGACTACATTGTCACATTTTGTTCTATAAGGTATGAGTGTGCGTTGGAACTCATGTTTAGACAAGTAAATAAATTGAACCGTATGCATTAACTTCGCTTCTTTAACAATTATAACTTATGTATTTTCAACTACCGATCTAACTATTAAATTTCTTTTGGCTTTAGCTGATTATCTTATACGATGTCAATAGTTGTATAGTAATTATTTTTGCATTGATCGACTCAAGAGTTTCACGAAAAGAAAAACAGCCATTTTTCGTCTCTTCACAACCTTACATTAATTGCATTTATGCATTCGATAACATTCATAATAATGTCTAATTAATATTTACATGTTCTAATATGTGTTAATCAGCTAGTCTTGTCAATCAACGCATTTTAATTTTTTAGTTCTCAGACGTAAGAAAATGATGACGACGGGCTAACGTCATAATGAAAATATAAGGTTTTGTGAAATCTTTTAAATCTTTAAAGTTGTTTTGCAAAAAATTGGCCGAGAACACATATTGATTATTTTTTATGAATTGATTCAAAATGATCTCTTCTGTTATTGTGTTCAGTAAAATAAAGTTCGTCTAAATCGTTTAGAAGTTTGGAGCATAGTTTTGAAATGCGTTTCCCGACTAAGATATGCATTTTACTATATATTTCATTGAAATGGCGTTGCTTGATTTGATCGGCAACACTGTGTTTGAAACACGATAACATTATTACCAGGCAGACGAATTACAAATAAATTTTAGAAATAAAACTCTGAAATCTATGGATCACGTGGACAAATTTTCAGGGTAGGTTTTCTCACAGGCAGTAAACCCGCGAGCTACCTTAATTTCTATTGGTAATTTTAGGGTCAAATTCCTAGAGAGTTCAGTTTGCATTTTGTATAATTCAGTTCAACTCTAGCATTCAAAGAGTGAAGGTCTTGGTTTAATATAATTCAAGTTATTTCATTGGACACAATGATGACCTTGGAAAGTAAGTTCTTTTATTAATATTTCCATTAACAATTGCTAGTAAGAGAATAAAAGGTTGTGTGCAAGTGATTGATTTATCATATATGAAGTATAGATATTTAAATGTATGTAAGAAGTAAATTAGCAAATGATAATATAAAGAATATCAAGTTGTTTTAATTAATTACACTGAGCTATAGCAATAATTAAGTGTTATATAGATTTAATATAAATCTGACACGATAGATATTTATATATCATTGTACATAGTTTGAATATATACAGGTCAAAGCCATGTATTGCTGAGAATACAATGTCTATATTAGTAATAGTAACCCGAGTCCACAATTCGGTAATTATTGATCTTTTGTGTTTATGGAGATTTTGATATATATATTTAAATACAAGTTGACTATTTATAATTTGGGTTAATAAGACTTATTTCCTTTTGAAGAGTCAATTCATGTAAGTTAGCTATCAGTGTAATATTTTAAATTTTATGCTTGATGATAAATATGTCCGTTTATATTGATTACAAATGTGATAAAATGTCTTATTGTTATTAGATATTGATTATGATGTATGTATTTTGTAGGGTGTTTAAATT
>WFKH01010211.1:9282594-9319354 GCA_016163765.1 Magallana hongkongensis | reverse complement strand
TGCGGGTGCATACAGTCTATGTATTATTAGATTATGACCAGCAAAATATTACTGGTGTTTATCACCAATCTTTAAATTGTATTATTTGCTACTAATATTGGGTGTATCTAGGATTAAAGGTAATCCATAAAACTGATGATTTAGACAAGATGTAGTAACTATGATTAGATAAATTTGTTGAAACTACCGTTTTCAGAAATGAAAAAAAACCTGTGTCTTGTTCTTTAATGACTAAACCGTTGTGCTTTCTTGGTGTCAGGCATTTTCTCAGAAGTTTGTATACAATGTTTTATTGTACTAAGACAAATTGTCAAATAAAAAATCAGGAGAAAGTCTGCGGCATTTTGAGACTTTTTCCAACAGGTGTAATCAGGTTTGCTTCCGCAGAAAAGATATTCTTAGCAAGCAGCGCATAATGTCTTGAAGACAGTAGTATTCTTTTAAAACGTAGAATAATGTTGGAGTTCATTTTATTTCATATACATTCAAAGCGTATACGGTTTGTTTGGCCCAGTTAAGGTTTTGTTAAATTATATTCATTGTACATTTTTTCGATTGTACGGATCTTTAAAACAGTAGAGTAGAGTAAGGTTTTTGCACGTTAGGATGACTGTTTCGTATGAATCGTTACAAGTTTCGGAGACCGCGTTGTAACACAAGTCGGGTCTGTATCATAATTAGGGACTAAGAGGGGCTGAACTTTCCGCAACTTTGCATACATATATCATACTAAACTATACACAGTCAAAAATCTCTTGACTAAATGTTAAATAATTATATTTCAAAACCGTTGATGAACAAATGAAATTTTTTATCCGTCAATGTCGTCTTACAAATTGTTCATAAAGAACACATAGGGCCAGAAGTTGAAAATTGCATAGCTATATATGCATTGCTCAATATGTCAAAGAATAAAAACGGTATAATGAAATGAGTATTCCTCCTTGTAAATGTTTATGTATGACATATATAAGTGGGCTGGGAGATCTGATCAGGGAATTAATTCCAGACTTGGTAGGGGTCTTAATTCAATGTATCTTACAATGTGTATATTATATACGTAAATATTTAATTTTCATCTTTAATCACTCACCGTTACGGACAACGTGATTGTTAATTTGATCGTCTCACATAAAATTGTTGTTTAGAAACTTCTTTTATTATTTTAATTCAATATATGTTACCACTATAAAAGACTGGTGTTGATTTTAATAAACACCTATCATCGCACACTTGCCGTTACCTACCTGACCATCCGTCAATAGTTCCGTTAATAACCTTTGTTTATGAACTGAGAATAGTGTTTTGTATATTTTTATTACAATGGCTTGAGAGCAGATTTCTTTTACAATTTAGTGTGGAAGGTGTGGTTTGTAAAATTTAATTTGTTTCACTGATATATGCACCACACGATACAATCGATGCTTATATTTATATACAAACAGGTAGTTTGAAATTAGAAAGAAAATATAGGCTTGTTACGAGAAGATAAAAACAAAGACTATGAACAAAGGTCAACAATACTACCGATTGTTGTAGGGTTTTTTAAAATTTGATTCGAGAAATTTAAAATCTTCTTTCTTTATTATATTTGTTTCGTCTGTCAGACGGAATTCGTTAATAATGATAATGAATAACAAATAAGGATAATGAAAACATACATTATTATTAAATCATCTCATCACATGTAATATGAATATCAAGTATTATGAAGGCCTACATTTGTGATGTGGAAGCTGTTCGTCGAAAACTGTCTTGCAACCTGAAGGCTGAAATGTGAATATTAATATAAAAGTTTTAACAGTGTATAAGATAGAATTGCTTTTGAAAGTCTAAATTGCAAACATAAGTTACAAAAAACGAATAATTAATTTTATCTGGGATATGAAACATATTCTGATGACTGAATTCTCTGTCTTCAATATTGTTTCCTTTGTTGTGTTTTTGTCAATTTTGTGATTGTCATAAATGTTTGTACTCATTAAGGGGCCTTAATTACAACCGGATTAGTAGGATCGACAGTAACTAATGCCTTTCAGGTATTATCACAGCTTATAAAATGTAAGTAACAAAAAGTAAATTACTTCATTCACCTTATCATTTTTTTCTTAAACAAAGTATAGTATTACTACGTATACTTATTTCTGAGCAGCTAAAAATAAATTACAAAAGAGGCTTCCTACAAGAAAAGTAATCAAGATTCTAATTTCATCATGTTGTATTCCTGCCAATGTTTTACATATGGTCAATAATTGCTGACTAACTTTGCCGACATCTCCCAATTTTTCTAAACTGGTAAATGGATAACATACTGTACAAAGTTTTTCTCTTCATGTGGCAAAATACATATGCTATTATTAAAATATTATAGCTGGTATTTCTCAAGATTTCTCAACAACGGAAAACATTCTAACAGAGTTAGGTAGAATATGTTTATTATGTATAAAGATTAGGTTCTCTTGGTTGTTTTGAGGAGAAAAGAGATGCCTTTACATGTAGGTACTCTATGTAACAACCATTTTTAATATCTTCATATCTTAAAGAAATGGAGAGTTTGAAAGTTGTTATTATTTTGATATGATTTAGTTTATTACATGTTCGTAATGTGTTTTAGAATTTTATGAAATGATAGTGTATCAAATATATGTAAATCAAGTGTATGAAATCTTTGATTACGAAGGTTCTCGAAGTTTTTATTGGATGTTAACTCCTCGGTAAAGCTCTTTAACAATATCATTATTTTTACCTACGAAAATTTGTATCTTGCCACAAAAAATCTGTTTACGCCATCAGAAGACACATTTGAAAAAAAGGCTAGCAAACCTTAAAGTTAAAAATATCAAAAAGAAATAAAAAAAATAAGTAAACGCGTAATCGATTTATGTATACAGTCGATTAAGCAGTTCCGAGTTTTGACCACTTGCGAATAGTAATTTTAAAATAGCAAATAATTAATAAAGAAAAGATGGAGAAAAATGAATACCTGTTGTATGAACGCTTTTTTAATTTTTATTTCAATTCTACAGAAGTTTCATTTTTGCTGTCATTTTGTATTCAATATCTGTCTTAGATTAGTCGACCTGCTTTCGCTTTGCAATAAATCCTGGTCATTTCAACGCTTATATACACATAAAATCGTTTGTCAGTGCGTCAAATTTTCACTTGCAACAATTTTTTTTACTCAAAAGTAGGTTTAGTATGTACTCTCACATACTCGAAAAGCAAGCAGGATATAAAATAATCGCAAACAGATTTCGGAATATTTTTCCAGCCGTCATATTCGATTTCCGAATATCCAATTTGATTTTCTCTTATTTAGGATTAAATGCAGTGCTGAGATTAAACCAACTACTGTTTGGATTTATTCAAATGTCTTTATAAGTCTTAAAAAATTTATATTGCACCACAATAACATTGGCGGCGCTGCGACTGTATTCCAACAGATTAAAAAATAGTCTGAAAACATGTTTCAAAGATTGTGTGTGTCATTTTTGTGCAAATCAAACTGTGTAGGCTATGAAAATACCAATAGGTGGATGGAATACATTAAACCTGTTATTCAACAGTACACTGGATATTTTTTTCTGGTAATATGGCATCAATGGCCCGAGTTCCTGGCTGCCCGATACGCGCTTTTGTATCTGTCTTTCAATAGAACTCAGTATCAAGAATAACTAGTAGTTTTCACAATACACAGTGGAATTAAATAAATATTATAGGTATCATAAACAAACTTTCACAGTGTAAAATGCTTCGATCTGCATTTCATTATGTTTAATGTTCAGGATTGAGGGTCAACGCACTATTATCAATTACAAAACTGGTTTTAGACATGTGTCGTAAGGGCAGCCATAGTTCATTAACACGCTTCTAAGGTATCTATATAACATCACCATAAAAATGGTAAAAGGCTGCACTCAAAATACGATAGCCAGTAATAAATTCAGCACCCTAAAGCCTCCATTTACCCGACAGCTACTGCAGTTCTGTAGGGAGACTTTAAACAGCAAAAGCAAGAAAAAAGACACTAAAAAAATAAAACAACTACTACCTAAAAACTACTACCCGAAAAATTAACCAAACGCGGTTTTTAAGAAGAAAAGATGTTTTTTGAAATATTTTATGTTTTTCTAATGCCATGCTCCTGGTGGTAATAGACGGGTTGACGACCACGTCAATCCGCTGGCTACTTTCCTGACTACCACACTATGCATGCCTTTTCCCTTACTATTTAAGGTGTAAACGAGGGACTCTTTCCAGGGACGTTATGCAACTAAGCGGCGTGAACCAAAGGTATTTAAATAAAGGGCTCCCTAAGGGTAATATTAGATAACCAACCGGGGTTTAACTAAGGGTTTATTGCAAAAGAAAATGCTAAGAATTTCAGTTTGTTTCAATGTAAAAGTCATTAATGTATTTACTTGCAACGTCAGCATTATTTTAATAATAATAATAATACTCCAGTCAAAAAGGCAGTATGGATTTCTATTGTTAACTACAAAACAGAACAACAGCTTTATGAAATAATCCTGCATGCATTCTTTATGCAGGGTATTTTTTTTTTAAATTTAATTGGTCTTGATAAAACACTTAGCATGCGCTAATTCAAAATATTCTGACAAAAATATCCATGCTATACAGTAACATTCAAAATTGCAATATATACATCAGATGAAATTTTTCAGCTGCGATTCAAGAACTTAAGTATGGCCCCGCTCTGCGGGCGACCTATAGTGATCAGTCTGTCCATCCTTTCGTCCGTCCGTTCGTCCTTCCCTCCGTCCGAGATCTCTTGTCCGGAGCATATCTTCTCTCCCCTTGGCCCAATCTGGCCTATTCTTCTCCCACAGAGTAGGTTTGGGTATAGGGTGCAGTTAACTTAATCTATGTTTCTAGATAGGTCTAAAGTTAAGGTCATAGCAGAATTATATGAAAAATCCTTGTCCTGAGCATTTCTTATCTCTCCTTGGTCCAATATGGCTAATACTTCACCCACAGAGTACCTTTGTTCAAAGTGTTCGAAGGGTGTGCAGTTACCTTGAATCATGTTAATAGGTCAATGTTCAAGGTCATATTGGACCATGCAAAAAATCCTTATTTGCAGAGCATATATACTCTCCACTTAGCACTATTTATATCTTACTTCACATGAACATAGCATTTGGGTAAAGCATGTGCAGTGACCTTGAAGAATATTTAAAGGTCTAATGTCAAGGTCATAGCAGATCTCTTTATAATCCATTAATTAGACCATTAAATATTTCCCATTTGCTTTATTTTACTCACATTGAACAAGAAAAAATGCCCGTAGGTAAAGAGCAATGAAATTAAATAAAAGTTCTATGCCAACTGGAAAATTTCTAAGTTACATATTAAGGTCAAAGCAAAATTCTCTAAAATGCTTTTCATCCTATTGTCCATTATTTGAGCTGGGCCCTTTGAGATGGTCATAATCTCAATGATGTCTAGTTAAAACCTAAAATGTAAATAAATTATCCATATCACTGACGATTTCCTGTGATTTTCAAAGCAATCCTATTGGCTCTTCAAGCCAATCCCATATTGTAAACGTATGTAGGTTTAACTTACTAAAACATTTAAATGTTATTCATATCGAAATTGTATCTCAAATAATATTGTCCGTACTGACATGAACATCATATGCGAAAATTGAAAACTGCGTCTTCCCGGAAAAAAAAAATCATGCATATTGAGTTCTTGAAAGGCAATCAAGTATAACACGTTTTAGAACTCGGAATACTTGTATAACGATTTCGGAATGAAGAACAAATTCTTGAACTGTAAAGTTAATGGAACCCATTGTATCTTCTGGACTTTTCTTCTGTATGTGGTGTGCTCTTTTGGTATAACTGATGGTTGTCCCGCTGGCTGTTCTTGCGGTGGGGAAACGTGTAAAAATGTGAATTGCTGGGAACGAGGTCTGAAAGGTGTTCCGACGGGAATACCCAATGATACATGCATTCTGTAAGTCATTGCCATATTAACAGTGCACTCGTACTAAAACTGATAACAATAATGATAACAAATATAAAGATTTATATAAAGGTGTATGAATTTTACTTAATTTTCTGAATAATGCTCCTTCGGTTAGTTGAATTAAGTAAACTTCACATTTTTGCACATCCATCATATTCTTTTAATTTTCAATCATGTTTCCTTATTTATAATCCTGTCCAGTCAATATATATCAATTTCAGATCGATATATAAATAAAATGTAAGACGTTCACATTTGACAATTGCACTCCAAAAGTCGTTATCTTCTTGAAATAATAAAAGTTTCAAATAATAAAATTGTTTTTTGAGAGAAAACGGCAGGATTATGTTTGCGCATAATTAGTAGATCAAAAATGCTTATACATTGTATATGAGTAACTTCGTCCTCTATATAGCAAAATCAAAATTGAATTATCAAGAGGTTCATGGGCCACATCGCTCTCACCTGAACAATAGTTCTTGTATCATTCTATTTTGAAATGTTTAAATATGAAACTTTTTAAAAGTATTTAAAACTCTCTTATATTTCAAGACTTGACAATACATTTAACAGCATAAAAAAAGAAGCCTACTTTTTTGAACACCATATCGTAAGATTTAAGATGCATCAACTGGCAAATCTTATTATCTTAGGCCTATCAAAGATAACAAAATTGCAAAATGTATTATTCATGATTATAAAAAGTGAAAAAGGTCAGTGTGATCTTGATATGAGGATATGAAGATATGACAATGCTAATACATAGTAAAATACCTTAACTAAACGAAGCATTGTATTTCTGAGAAGAGGATTTTTAATCATTTTTTCTATATACTTCTCTGTTGAACTCTGAATCCATCTTGGGACCCATTATTGATCTGGGGGTCACAGTTTTAACAATTTAGAATCTACTAAAACACTATCTTAGAATGCTTGCATAGTAATCTCACAAATTGTATTCAAACGATTTCCCTATATATTTGAACTTTGAACCCCTATTGGGGCACCAATATTGGTCCGGGGGTCACGGTTTTAACAATTTAGATTATACACTATTTTAGGATGTTTGCATAGTACATGTAATTTCACAAATTGTAGCATTGTAGTTCTTGAGAAGAAGATTTTTAAACATTTTCCTTATATATTTCTATGTTAAACTTTGAACGTCTCCTAGAGCCACAGTATTGTCTTAGGGATCACAATTTTAACAATTAAAATCTACGCTATCTTAGTATGCTTGCATAGTAATCTCACAAATTGTAGCATTGTAGTTCTTGAGAAGAAGATTTTTAAGCATTTTTTCTTATATATTACTATGTTAAACTTTGAACCCCTTCTGGGGCCCCAGTATTGGTCCGGGGATCGCGGAATTAACAATTTAGAATCTACATTATCTTAGGATGCTTGCATAGTAATCTCACACATTGTAGCATCGTAGTTCTTGAGAAGAAGATTTTTAAAACATTTTTTCTATATATTTCTATGTTCAACTTTGAGCCCCTCTTAGGGCCCAATTATTAATATGGGGGTCACGGTGTTAACAATTTAGAATCTTCACTATATATATACAAGCTCTGGTGTAAATATTGGCAATTCTGGTGCAGTGGTTCTTGAGAAGAAGATTTCTTTAAGACACCCTATTTTCACTGTTTCATATTAATCTCCCTTTTGAAAAAGGTTACACCCTTTATTTTAATAATGTAGAATCTCCTTTCCATATGGATGCTTTGTATCAAGTTAGGTTAAATTTGGGCCAGTGGTTCTAGAGAAGAAGTCAAAAATGCGAAAAATTTACAGACAGACAGACGAACGGACAGACGGACAGACAGATGGACGGACGACGGACAATTGGCGATCAGAAAGGCTCACTTGAACCTTCGATTCAGGTGAGCTAAAAATGGTACACTCTCGTTGTACATCGAGGGCGAACAAATTTATTTTTTGTGCAGTCGGCGTTTTCCAGGATACCTAAAACTTGTGAAGGACGCCCTGAATGCGTTCATACATAACATGTAACGGAAACCGTTCTCTATGAATTTTCTATGACGGCACATTTAAGCTTAAGAACATTTATTGAAAAATAACTAATGAGTTAGCAATAGATAATGTTTGCATTTTAAGCTTAATGTTCTTGTCACATTAAACCGGATTATACTTAAGGGCGTCAAACGAATGGAAATTTCGACAAAATTATCCGTTGATAAATGTCGATCTCCCTTTTGTAGGGTTTTTAAGACAATATATAGAAGCTTTAATAACAGGTAACAATTAAATGATTACCAGATATGTTTTGTTCAAGCGACGGTCAATTAACGGACCTCACTGTTTCTGTAACGATCATTTATCAGATAACACGAAAGCTAAACGCATAAGAAACTGAAGAAACTGTTTTTCACTAAAGACAAACGGTTGTTTACTGGCCACTTAAAGGGGCATGGTCACGATTTTGGTCATTTTCAATTTTACTATTTTTATTATTTACAATTCTTTAGGAATATATTTCTGATGATCAAGTGAAATTTGAGAGTCAGTCGTAGAGTTATGAGCAAGATACAAGGCTCACAACTCTTTGTCATGTAAACAAGGTTCGTGCCCTGTTTTTGTTTACATAGGTTCAATATACCAGTAAAAAATCTTTTTCAAGCTGATTTGTCTATCTTCTTATTCATTTTAAGCATAAATAAACAGTTTCTAACGTTTAACACTTTCATTTTAGGTCTAAAACTGGAATTTTTGCTTCAACATTCAAAATGTAAAAGTTTGTTTACACAGAAAAGAATTGTAAGCTCTTTAACACGCTTATAACTCAGCGAATGACACTCAAATTTTGGTTGCCTATTAAAAATGCCTTACGAAAGCACTGTAAACATTAAAATCGGAAAAAAATAATTTTTGACCAAAATCGTGACCATGCCCCTTTAAAGACAGTCCGGTTTATTTTTTTTTCACTGCCGTTAGTTGTCCATTTGTGACACAAGTCCAATGGGCATCAACGGGCGTTAACGAAAGCATACAAGTCAAATATAATAAAAAGAGTGCATGTGTTTTGCACAAAAAGCATGAAACGCAGTCATGCAGTTACCGTACTTAAGCGGAGTGGTGATGTCCGTTCAAAGTTTTGACATAATTAAAGCTTTCTGTCGGTAAGAACATATATCACTGGACCTACTTCGACATTGACCGTATTTGCTGGAAAAAGGACAAGAAACGCATACAAATAGAGACAAACGAATTGAAAAGAATAGTCTTCCAAACGACGTCTAGTAGCATAATTCGGTGAGATGTGACGGAGCATTGAGCATAACAAAGGATTAATGTCTTTAATTTAGTAAATGAATAAGAAAAGAGCCGAGAGGCTAATAAACATTGGGATGTAAATCCTTTCAAAATGCTTCTTCTGCCCAGAAACAGGTTTTCGATATAATATCTTAATGCACTTGGTATTCAGCATTGTTCAATAATCTGCAAGAGGGTCCAGGAAAACCTTTTGGTTGAAGGAACACAAATAACATAAAAGTAGTCCCATACGACAAAATGATGATATTAATTTATTATCGGACTAGTATCTCCTATAGAAGTACGTTTTCTGACATAAACAAATATATATCTTTAGTTGATGGATGTCTCTGTCTGTGAAAATATTAATATTTACATATAGATTCATTACGTATGAGTAGCGGGTGATTTCGTAAAAACCATTAATCAATTAACATATATCCATTCCAGGTTCATCTTCGATCTTCAGCACGTGAATTCCTTCTTTTTGAAAAACAACTAAATTCTCACTGACGAATTTTGTTATTTATTAATGACAAATCAACATCAACTGCCCGCAACTTTGCATACATATATCATGCTGAAAAGCTATACAGAGTCAATAAATTTAAAAAGATGTTGTTCGAAAAGATGAACAAATAACATTTTGCATCCGTCACTTCCTCTGGTAAACTCATGAAGGAGTCACATGGTCAACAGTTAAAAATTGCATTTTATATATAAATTGCTGAATGCGTAAAAGAATAAACACGGAATAATGACCGATTGTTCCTCCCAACAAATGTTTATGTGTGACAAATGTAAGTGGGTTGTGTGATTTGAATAGGGACTTAATTCTAGACTTGGTAGGGATCTTAATTCTATGTATCTAACACTATATCTAGATGGATGGCAAGGGAGGTAACGGCAAGTATGTGATGACAGGTGTTTATTAAAATCAACACGGGTCATTTAGAGTTGTAAAATATTTTGAATAGGATTGATATAAGACGTTCCATAACAAATATTTAACTTAAAAGATCAAATAGTTAGTAATGTTTTCCATAACGATGAGTGATTGAATATGAAAATAAAATATGTATAATATACACATAGGAATGACACTTTGTTAGATAAATAGCTAGAAATAAGTACCTTATCAGTATATAAGGTATCAAAATTCTGATTGTATGGTGTTGTATTCCTGTAAATGTTTTACAAATGATAAACAATTGCTGACTAACTTTGAGGATATAATGAAGAATTTTGGCCTGGGTTGAAAACTGACCCAGGGACGACCATGTCGTCAATAAAAATATTCTCAGACCGTGAGCTACAGACCTGCAGCTAATCTAAACTGTATTTTAAAAAAAATTCATTTACATCCTCCTGGTAAAGGACTATATATGATATGGGCCTAAAATGGCCCCTAAAATGAACATCATCACTTTACTGTAATTCTTTGTTTTCTTTGTACATGTTAAGTTTTCTCATAGCCAAATGCCCACAATTTAGAAATAAACATCATAAAGTTAAACATTTTTTCCTTCAGAAAATATTGAGCGATTGCTTGAACAAAAAAATATTCTCATCAAAGATGTATCTTTTCAGGACTAATAAGTGACCAAGAAATTTTCCTTGTTCAAAGTGTTGCTCTATATTTCCCATTCGAAGAAAGATACGAAAAATGTCAATTTTTGACTGATTTTGATTAAATTACAAAAAGGTCACTTCTAACGTCATATACTGCCAGTGAGTGCAAATAAATCAAATAAATAGGTACAAAATTAATTTTACATCAACTACTCCAAAAAATAACATTACAATTTAATGTACCTGAAACACTTTAAAAAATGTCGAAAGATGGGGACCAAATTTGACCGTTCTCATATATAGTTCTTTGCAGCAAAATTTACAATACGACATATTTACACCTACCTAGTAAACCATACTGACAATAGGCTAACAGTACTGAATGTGCTAAAGGAAAAGTTTTACAGGAAGCATTTATAAAGGTAATTTTCCTAGAATTCATAATTTTATTACACGTTTATTTCGGAAACGTTAGTGGTTTGAGGTATGCTGCATGCATACTCATTTATGTACAATGCTTCAGTACATGTAACTATCTATATCCATCTTGAAAATCGTTATAATATAATTTTTGATATTTGTTGTGTAAAACCGGTATTATGAAAATTTTGCGTGATACTATAAATATGTATTTATTTAAATTGCGTAAAGCAAGTCTAATTCAAAGACAGTCAAAACTTTGTCTTTGGTGTCAATTTTCAACAAGACCATTTTTCAACGGGTGCAGGTCATTAAAGATAATTCTTTTTTCAAGCTGTTGAAAGTGATCCCAGGTTTAAATTTCACGACTTTTGGTCTCATTTTTCAGCGTTGAAAAAGCACCCCGGGATCACAATATTTAATGTTAAAAAATGAACCCCAGGTCAATATTCTTCGTCACCGGCATCTCACATATTTTCTTCATTTTTTAAACTGGTAAATGGATAACATACTGAACTCGTATGTTTATCTTAATGTGTCAAATTACATAGGCTATCTTTTCAATATTATGGCAGGGTTTTCTTTTCAGGATTTTTTAAACAAAGGAAACTATTTTAGCAGAGTGGGGTAGAATATATAATTTTTATGTATAAAGACAAAGTTTTCTTGGTTGTTTTAGGGAGAATAGAGATGTCGATAGGTACCCTATGTAACAACTATATTACATATCTTAAAGAAATAGAGATTATGGAAGTAGCTATCTTGGTGTGATTTAGAGTATTACATATTCTTTATCATTTTACAAGATGTATTTATATTTACAGTCCCTGAAACGTTCTACTTTCCCATTTGAACGGTGAGTGAACGGTGAGCGCACGCTGAGCGAACGGTGAGCGCACTCTGAGCGAACGGTGAGCGCAAGCTGAACGGAATTTGGTGAGCGCTTATGAACGGTGAACGGTGAGCGAACGCAGAGCGCAAACGGAGCGCAAACGCGAGCGCAAAGTGAACGGTGAATGCATGATGAACAATATGTTAACGCTATGTGAACGCAAGATTAACGATTTATTCGGAATGCCTCAGGTGTTATCTGTACATTGTATTTCGTCGGTAATCTGGAAAAAACCCAAATAAACTACATGTATATATTGTCATCAGCCTAAATATAAGATTATCCTTGTTGTAATATTGTTTAAAATTTGACACATAAACTGTACTGACTGACCTCCCGTACATTTACAGTGTGCATATGAATAGTACCAGTGATGTGCATTTTATTTGAAATATACGTTACTGTAACATTTTATTCATTTCCTGCTTTAATAACTGGGCACTATGAGAAAAAATAAATCATAGGAACGTGTGGATGTTGATAATAAATTTGCTGAAGTCATAAAAAAACCAAACAACAACCCCCCCCAAAAAAAACAAACAAAAAAAACAAACAAAAAACGAAACAAAACAACAACAGGTTTTTTTGTATTCACAGACTTGCTATATAATGGGTATTTTAAATTCTACGAATTAAATTCTGATTTAACTGATGTTTCTGATGTGAAATATAAGTTTCCTTTCACCTTTACGCATGCGTCCTTTCCTCATTCGTTGTAACTCTCACAGACCAATCATTTCACTTTAGAGTTACGAATGAAAATGAATTAAGCGGGACTGAACGAGAAATGAGCGCTGAACGAACGGTGAGCGCACGGTGAACGGTGAGCGCGAACGGAGCGGAACGGAGAGCGGAACGGAGAGCGGAAGTGAATGCACTGTGAACGCACGGTGAGCGCACTGTGAGCACACGGTGAGCGCACGGTGAACGCACGGAAAAAATGGGAAAGTAGAACGTTTCAGGGACTGTATCTTAATTTAGAAAGTTATTTTCTTTGTACTGAATAGGTTCAGTTTTGATATTCTTGTTTTGATATGATAAATGGCATCTTTACATGTACATTCTTTAAAAAATGTATGTTCTCGTTTTTAATTTTTGTTAATCCCATCTAAGCAATTTGCATCCATATTGATAACTATAAACCATTCAAGACCTTTACAGATTACTGGAAATTGGAACATGTGATTTCATTTTTTAAAGATGATGATTCATCTGTCACATCAAATTAGTGCTGAATTGTATTAGTTAAAGAGAGAATCATGTTAAATACCAAACTAGACATTCCTTGTTTACTAACTTTTGAAATATTGTACTTTTGTGATATCAAAATTTCTCGGCATTATCAATGCCTAAAATATTCATATAAATCAAATTTGAGCCATGCTTTTTCAAAGAATTCAAACATTCAAAAGAGAATCAAAGATCCTTTAATTATATATATATATATGGTTGTTGCGCAGTTGACTCTGACGCAACAAAAGCGCAATTATCACCCCATTGGTTAAATGGTTGTCATTCCCGATATTCTTTTCATTTGGTTTAACATTGTAAATTTGCGTGTTTACTTAAGTATGTGGGTAGTTAGTCACAGTTCAATACACAATTTTTCCCAAACTGGATTTTTTTTCATAGAATTGTCAAGCGTTGTTTCAGGTGTTTGTATACACATTTCCGCTGTGCTCCCTAAAATTAATTAATCAAAACACATTTTGTAGATCTGACTAAGCCTCTGCAAATAGTAGTTTAGAGAAAAAATTGAGATATGCAGAGCTAAATCTCATATTTTTGAATATATATTTACTATCTTTTTAAATAAAAAATTATTTCTTTCATGTTTTGACTCTAAATCCATCCCAAAATCCTAGGCTTATGTGTATATTTAAAGACATCGCTTGTGCACTGGCCTTGCTATATTTCTAACCTTCATGTTTTATATAAAGAACACTGTGCCGAAAAATTATGCCAAGGTAGCATTGCATTTTTTCACCACTTCAATGCAGTTTCGTAAAAATCCATATAAATACCTAGTGATTGGCAATTGCCTAGAGAGTATATAACATTTTTGTTTTAAATTATGTGTCTAATCAAGATAAGTGTTTATCTCTCAACCTGTTTTATTATGAGGGAACATTATTCAATAAACATATCTGATCTTGGTCAGTATCCGTCTCCGTGTCCCACAAAAGACTCAAAGAGCACACAATTCTTCCTCATTTTCCATAAAAATGAATTTGAAACATCCGATACGTGACTATTTTATGAGCGACAATGCTGTCTATAAAACCATTTATAATGACACATCAGGGACCGACTGGAGTTAGTTTTGTCGATTATACAACATATTGTAATAAAATAAAACTAATATGTTTCACCCCTCTCTTCAACAAAAAAAAGAAAGAAAAGAGAAACATAGTATTCAATGTAATGAAAAGTTTTACAAAAATGGCCGCAGTACAAAGGCGTGAGTGAAATACACAGTATTTTATCATGTCATTGAAATTTCGTGGAAAAGTAAGATTTAAAACACAATCACTATATACAATAAATCATGACTTGTACTTTATCAGATAACTGACAAGTATATGCTAGTTTTGGCAAATATACAAATAAAATCTAGCCAAACAAATTGTATTGCCGCATGTCCTTGGATTATGACTGGCTATTTGATGTCGTTCACTTCTCCAATTTGTGAATGAATGTTGCTGTAAATGACGCCATAATAGAAAATCATTCCAAGTAATAACATTTACATGTAATAAGTGCTACATAAAACAAAGCTCACTAAACATATTGTTTGAGTACACGTTGTTTTGTTTATTCACATGGATTCACCTTTGCACAGGATTTTTTTTAATTGCAGAACGTGTTGAAAGTGTTGCATTACTGCCATTGGCTATATAAATTGTTATCTTGAAAATGCCCTCCTAGTTTAATGGGGATAATAAGGTCAATAATATTTTTGAACCCAGATTAGGAAAGGTTTAGTACAACATGCTCAAATGTTTTGCAAAGAATATAGATCCAAGTCCAAAATAGAGTACTATGCCTATTGATAAATGCATTGCGCTAGTATGTATTTTTCTGGAGGATGCGTCATCCCAACAATTTTGTTTTTAGCATGGGTCATTTTTAAACTGAGACCAAAATGAAAAAAAGAATCTAACGAAAATTGTTGAGATGTTTAGGGATTAAGTATATTGAGTAAGATTTGAGTCCAGATAATGGCAATAAGCATCCAAATTATTTAGACAGAAAGTTAAAGCTACATGTATATGTGTCGTATCAATGTTTTTAAAGAAAAAAAAAATGTTTGTGTTTTTTTCTTTTTCATCAAGCTTTATGTAATGAACTTCCCGAACATTTTTCAATTCAATTAAAATGCATTTAAAATTATTGAATATATTTTCATGTATTTTTTTTTACATTCCGGTCCGGACTGCAAAGGCCCAGTTCAAAATATTCATTATCACATGATATCACAAGCTTTTATAGTATGTAAACAAGAGGTCGGCGCAAAAGTGTGGTCGGTATGTTAGTTGTGGCCATAATCTAACGCATTTGAAGACAAAAGAAATAAAAAGACAGAGACAAAAGAAGTGTTTTTAGTCGAGGAGCCCCCGGAAGATATGATGTTGATGTTCTATTTTATTTATTTTCTGATCAGGTGTGAAAATAGTGGTCTATATATTTATTGATATTGTTAACTTTTATCCTTTTGAAATGGAAGTGATGAAGGAATAAATCATTTTTCCAACGTCATAAAAGTATTTTCATACAACCTAAGTTATCCATGATACTAATTAGTAAACTGTCCCATTTGTCCCAATATTTTCTTTTATCCAGCTCATCACTCTGACAAACATATGGTCTGGATTTCAACAAAAATAGCGTTAAAAAAGGCATAAATAGCTTTAAACATTAAACCCTATAATTTGTTTAAAAAGAAAAAGCCTAAATAATTATGGCTTTCTTTGGAATGGAATATTCAATAGAATGATGTGTTTTAGAATTATATCATATGATAGTGTATCTATGTCACAATATACCATATTAAACAAAACTGAGTCATATAATTTAATAATATAATAATAATACAGGTTATTATATTATCATATAACGATTTCCGAATATTTAATTTGATTTTCTCTGATTAAGGATTAAATGCAGTGGGGAAATAAAACAACTACCATTTGCATTCATTTAAGTGACTTATTAAGTTTTAAATAATTTATATATTGTACCACAAAAAGATAAATGAAGGCGTTGCGACTTATTCCAACAGGATGTTAAAAACTAGTCTAAAATGTTACACGGATTTTGTCTGTCATTTCCGTGCAAATCAAACTTTCTAGGCTATGAAAATACCAACAAGTGGATGGAATACATTAAAACTGTTATTCAACAGGTTCAATCAATGGAGTTTAGCGCCAGAACTTTTATATCTGCAAGTCAATTTCTATGGAAACAGTTATGCTATTAGGAACTCATGGGGTAAAATTGCTGTCCACGTAATTTGTCAGAATAACATTTTGTTGAAATAAAATTAAATAGAATAATATTAAATTAATATCAGTATTAAATTAAAATCAGCAGGCATATGGTAGCAAGGGACAGTTTCGGACGAACTAATATTACAATTATTGATTATTCGTCTATATAGAGTTATATAGTGATAATATACTACTGAATATAACAATATAGTTTGTAGTTCATCACGTGCTGTACGGAACAGTATGATATATTCACTAGCGCTGCATGGTACACAAGATATTTTCTCTGGAGATCCGGTGTAACGACGAAAAGTGATCCCCGTAGAATATTGACCCGGGGGTCAAATTTCTACGGAGAAAACTGACCCAGGGTTAGTATTTTATGACAAGTAGGGTCCTTTTTCTACAGTAGAAAACCATTCCAGACCTGTGGATCTATGACCCCCCACACGTTGAAAACTGACCCCAATAGAATTTTGACCTCGCTTATAAACTAGATAGAAATTATAGAAATTCAAGGCGATACGTGTCGCATTCATGTATGGCGAGTGTATGGGGGGGGGGGGAAGGGACAGCGAAAGCATATGACAGATTAGACAGAGCTAAGTATGCGCCTCCCGTTGTACCGTTTTACATATATAACATCAGTATCTCGAAGTACTTGCCAGCGAGGTCAAAGTACTTGAAGTACTTGAAGTACATACTTATGACTACAGGTATTGAGTGATTGATTCTAATAGATTTTGATAAAGTCTGCTTTTAAATTCCAAAGTAATTCAAGAATGTAATGCTGCCATTGTATTACCATGGCACGTTTTTTTTTCAATGTACATTGTACTTAAACTCAAACTGCTCTCAGGATCGGACAATACCTATATCAAATCCTTGTTTGAGAAAAAAATAATTGCAGAGACCAATTTGTTTATTCCAACCAACATTAAAGGTCACAAAACGTTTTGCGTTGTTCAAATTCTGATATTGAAGTTCCTAAATTGTTTCCTAAATATACAAACAACACATGCATGAAACTCTACTCTAATCAAAAGGTAATGATTAATGGCATCGCTGAATCAAGTTATTGGAGGATGCAATGTTGCAGTCATTCACAAATGACATTATATTAGACCGAATGCTGTTTACCTGACAGATGCATTTTGTCTAAAATAAACTTTATAACTAATCAGATCTATAGCGAACCGTCAAGTACACTGCAATACTGTAAAGGACCCCCTTCTCGACTTTCTGTATGAAGTATGCAACACGTTGATGATGACTTCGTTTTTTACTTTTTTCTTCTTTTTTTAATTGAATTTTCCACTTTCACAACATATACATGTACATACGAGACAGATCTCGTACATTAGTTTATACAATCATATTGGAAAACTTTTGACTATTTGAATATTTTATACTGTACGGTCCTTATATAGTGAAAGTAAATTTTGGGAGAGAGAGAGAGAGAGAGAGAGAGAGAGAGAGAGAGAGAGAGAGGGGGGGGTAGGGGCATTGTTTACATATGTATATAATATATAAACCATATTTACGTGATAGGCCCCTGTTCCACACGGATACTTGAAAGAGGATAAATAAATTTAAAAAAACATCGCAGTTCAAAAAAATAAAAAAGAAACACAACAAAGAAACATTTTAACCATATATACTACAGTACTACAGCTTATCACATATTTTTTGCCAATGGCTTTCATACTCTCTTATATCTACAATTTTTCATTAGCACATATTTTTCGGTCAAAAGCCTATCTATTATAACGTTTTTTAATTCATGTATATTTGGATTCGCCTTACTTTTATATTTAGTCTACAAGAAAAAATATATTGCTTCACAATGAGAACTACCAAGTTAAAAAAATTATATTTTCCAAAAAGAACTGATTCTTTATCAATTGTTATTAACAAATCAAACTGTCTCAAAATCCATTCTTCAACATCAGTCCATAATTCTTTTACTACAGTACATTCATAAAATAAATGTCCAATACTCTCTTCATCTCTTTTACAGAAAGTGCATACATGAGACTCTGCTTCTTTTTTTCTTTAAAGATATTTATTTGTCGGAAAAAATTCTATGAAGAATTTGGAACTGTAACCAATGTAGTTTTGATTCTTGTGTAGATTTAAAAGGGAGTTCAAAAATTTTGTTCTTGGTTTCTTGTGCATAGTTATGACCCTTTTATCTCCATTTTGATATAGATGTACATGTTTCTTTCTTTTTATCTAATAATAAGTTGTACATAAGTTTGCAACCTTTACAATTATTAGTAAACAGTAGGATATGATTAGGGATAACAGGTCCATATTCTTTTGTGATTTGTAAGTTTGGTTTGTATAAATCTTGTGTATGCAATCTGATCCTTACAGCAGTTCTTATACTTCGTTTTTTACTTAACAAATATATCTCAATAGATGATATACTTTATTAACACTCAGTTAAGAGGAATGGTAATAAAAAAACAGCTGTTGTTTCTACTTTTAGAAACTGCTAAAAATGAGTATGATTGCCTAATACACTTATATGGGAAATCCAAGTAAAGTTTAAAGTTATGTAAGAATATGCCCGTATTAATTACTAGATTCAAATGTCGTTTTTAAAGCTGAACACCGCTCGTAAATAGGCACTGTCCGCCATATTTCTCTTTCATCACTGCTGTCCCCACAACCCCGATATAATTAAGGCGCAGAACTTTACTTCGCTGTAGAGGTCTCACCTGTGTGGACGTACATCTTGCCTCGCCGCGTTACTCGGTCGCGATGATATTAGAACCATTTTAACAAGAGCTTGGACTTTGGGTAGTTGTGTCAAACAGCAATGTGACGTAGGCCTGTTTATTTCATTGCTGGCCACTCAGCCATGGCTTTTTGAAATCAACAAGATTTGTCTGGTTTTTGAGCTAAGACAGCGTCATTTTTAACTTGTTTTGACGCAAGAAAAAGATAGTTACATCCTACCGAAAGTCCAAGGTCTTGTTAAAATGATTCTATCAAATTTCTTCTGGCTAGCAAAAGTGCGTAAAATACTAAAGTCAAATAAATTGGTCAATGCATTATTTACAAACAGAATATGCATATAGAATAAGAAATAAATGCATAAAATCCAAAGACCACGAAAGGAATACTACACGTCGGCCACGAGTTTCAGGTGTGCAATCAGGTGTGTAACGAAATCGAAGGGTTTATATACCAGGTACCTGTGTGACGGTGCCCTTTTTTACGAGCGGTGTTCAGCTTTAAATACGGTACAGAGTTATATTCAAATGGAATCAAAGTCGATGCCAAAGCCCTTTTTAGTGTCATTGTTTCTTTGCAATTTGCTTTAACTGTTATATACCGAAGTTTGCAAGTACATTTTTAATGTCAATTTGATTACAACAGATATCGATTTTAAATTCATGCAGAATCATTTGAAAAGTATTCTGTTTCTTGTGTTCAATTCTAAATTCGAAGTTTTGGGATTTGTGATGTTCATATGGTTTTAAAATCAAGCATTGTATTTGTTTAAAATGCATTCTTTTTAAACCTGTTGTAACAATAAAGAATTGATTGTAAAACATATATAAATGAGATGACGCATGCAATCGATCGCAGATCTAAGGGATGGGGAATTCAAACCTATCAAGGTCACTTATTAAATTTACCTATAATAGGCCTCGACCCCCCCCCCCCCTTCCCATAAATATCCATCGGACCCCCCTCCCCCCGGGATAAAATTTTCTGAATTCACACATGTGATGAGATGTGCCTATTTCAGACCCATGGTTAATTATAAATTCCTCATTGTGATAGAGACCATGATGAATAATTTTCTCTTCCCCTGTAAATTTACTGGTATCAGTTCCTGTTTACAATTTGTACGAGTTTTTTTTTCATTAAGATTGATATCATTCCTATTCAATCATGGTTGGACAATGTATTTTAATTAAAGAAATATATATCTTTTCTTTCCTTTTTTTTTTTTTTTGGAAAAGATTAAAAAAAACATACTGAAATGATGATGATAGGCAATGACAGGTGATCAGAAAAGGGAACTCAAGCTGGTTATTCGTACAAGGTTATACGATAAAAAAAAGTCTAAGTAGTAAGCAAGCAGGCAATGTAACCCCCCCCCCCCCCCATCACCACTATTACTGTATCCACCATAAGGAAAAAGAATGGACCTAAAACAAGTAAACATTGAATTGTAATAAAATTTAGTCAATATTCTACGGGGTCATTTTTCTACAACCCACACGGAGAAAAATGACTCTAAGGCCATAATTTCTACGATGTAATCCAAGTATTCTACAACTGAGTGGGTCATTTGTCTACGTAGAAAAATGACCCTCGTTCAATATTCTACGGGGGTCACTTTTCGTCGTTACACCGGCATCAAAAGGTCTGAGTTCCTGGCTGGCCGATACACGCATTTGAAACTGTCTTTCAGTAGAACTCAGTATCAATCACAATACACAGTGGAATTAGATAAATGTTTGACGTCTCATAAACTCATTTTCACAATGTAAATTATTTCAATCTGGTTTGCATTATGTTACAATATTTAAGGTTTTGGGTGAACGCACTATTATCAATCACAAAACTGGTTTTAGAGATGTGTCGTTAGGGTCACCATAGTTCATTTACACACTTCTAAGGTATCTATAAAACATCACCATAAAAAGTGAAAAAAGGCTGCACTCAAAATACGATAGCCAGTAATAAATTTAGCACCCGAAAGCCTTCATTTCCCCGACAGCTATTAGCGTTTTGTATAGAGACTTTTAAACAGCAAAAGCAAGACAAAAGAGATTGGGGAAAAATAATAAAAACTATTACCCGAAAAATTAACTAACAGTCATTATTTAATCAGTTAGGATATACCATTCTACAATACATATCTAAATAAACAATACATTTTATTTATTGCTAACAATTACCGTGTTTTACAATGACAAAATTGAAATGAATGCTTCATTGACAATTTTGCTGTTGTTCCATACCTTCATTAAAACCTGAAATGTCAAATAAGCAATCATATTAATGACTATTTCTTGTAATTTTCAAAGCGATCCTATTGGCTCTTAAGCTAATCGCACATTGAAAACTTTTGTTCGCTCAAATTCCCAAATCATTTAAATGTTTTTATATCGATATTGTTTTTCATGTATCAACTTTTTGTGCGAGATATGAGCACTGTATTCGAAAATCGAAAGCAACTTCTTGAGTAAAAAACCACCGCCCATATTCACTTTATAAAAGGAAAACAGTGAAACGTTTTGGAAATTGAAATGCTTGAATAACGATTTAGGACGAAAGAGTTATTTCATGAGCCTTAAAATGAATGGAACTTTTGATATCCTCTGGTCGTTTCTTCTGTATGCGGTGTGTTCTATTGGTTTGACTGCTTGTTGTCCCGATCATTGTTCTTGCTATGGCAGAACGTGTGAAATTGTGGATTGCGAGCAACGAGGTTTTGAAAACATTCCGACGGGGATACCAAATGATACATGCATTGTGTAAGTCTTTGCCATATTTACTGTATACCAGTATACTTATACTACATGTAAAATTGATGACGATAATGATAACAAATTAAGCGATTTACGTAACGAATGTGAAATTAATTAATTGCCAATGAGTAACTGATACATAATGCCTGTGACAAGCTTTAAAATTAACTTATATATCTTTTAACAATTATCATATTATTATATCTTAAGGGCATTGGCAACAAAATGCTCCGGATATAAAAATCCACACATGCATTTTCTCTTTCATACAATGATTTAGAGTTTCCTCTCTTGATATTTTTCCTAATTGGGATTAATATCCCATAATATAAGCTCTTTTTTAATATTATGACAAAAAAGCAGTGTTTCCGAGGTAAATGAAAAAAAAATTAAGTATAGCAAACATCCTAAGAAAGATTTTAAATGACCATTCGTATTCCTTAAAACGTTACTATAGAGAGTGATCAGTCAGACAACGGGGTAGGGGAGGAGGGGAATCAGACCTAATTCAACATATTCAACATATTGACAATAAAAAAATATTAAATGAAAACAATAGCTCCGATAATCTTTTACAGGCAAAGGACATAGTGGACAAAACGTCTTATTCATACGTATAGTACGATACATTAGTATATACGCATGGAATAATATATGCTGAGAAACTATTCATAGCATACTTGAATTAAAGTTGTAGTAATTTGAACTAGGTAAATTTGATAAAACTACCGTTTTTTCAAAAATGGAAAATCTGTATCCTGTTTATTGATTATTGGAACATGCATTATCTTTGTGTTAGGTTTTTCCATCGAGGTTTATTCACAGTGTTTTATTGTGCCAAATACTGCGAGTGTTTGAATACAAAATCAGGAGAATTCTGCAAATGTAACCAAGCTTGCTACATGTACCACATGTACATGTACCACAGAAGAGATATTTTTAGCAAGCAGTACATATTGATCTTAAAGACAATAGTATTCTTCATAGACGTATACTGTTTTGACGTATTGTACATGCACATTCAACGCATATATACGGTTCGTTCGGCCCAATGTAAAGCTTGTAAAAGTATTTGTTTTACACTTTCTTGACTGTTTAAATCTTTAAAACAATTACAGTTAGGTTGGTTAACCGCTTTTAATGAGTCGCTTCAATTCCTGCGGTAAATGGAACTAGTCGGGTCTGTATTATTATAATTAGGGACTAAGAGGGCTAACACTACTCGCGACTTTGCATACATTCCTATAAAAAGTTAATACATTTTTTGACTCAAAAATTGAATAAATGTATTTAAAAACAGTAATAAACAAATGGAATTTTCCATACATCAATTTTCTTTTATAAAATTCACGAAGAAGACAGATGGTCAGAAGTTAAGAATTACATTTCTATATATAAATTGCTGAGTACGTAAAAGGATACAAGAACAAAACGGTATAATGTAAAATTTGTTCCCTTTATAAATGTTTATGTATGTCATATGTAATTGAGCTGTGAAATCTAATTCTAGACTTTGTACGGTGATTATTCTACGTATTTAACAATGTATCATGTATATATTTTCTTTTTATCTTCAATCACTCGCCGTTGTGGAAAACATGACTGTTGATTTCATCTTGTCCCTTAAAACTTTTGTTATGTTACTTTTTATATTAATACTGTTCAAAATCTGTTTACAAGTATTCCCGTAATGAGTCACTTGTCATCACACATGTCCAGTTACATCTCTGGTCATCCGTTTATAGTGCCGTTATTAACCTATGTATATGCACTAAGTCATCCCTGCAAATGTTATTGTCATTTAAATTTAGACCACGTGGTTTTATTTGACCCTTTCAGTTTAGCAGTAAAAATCGTGCCCCGTGGTTATAGTTTATTTTAGCATCCAGGTACCTGTAGTTAAAAAAAAAAATCTAAACGTTTTTTGATTTTAAACTTTATCTTCATTAATTGGTGGGTAAAATAATTTCTAGCAATAAATGTGACAATAGTAAATATAGCTTTTTTCTGATGTTGCAATGAAAAATGACAATAACAAACTGTCAAACATCTCAGAAATCCATAAAGCAAAATACGAATTTAAAGCAGACCTCTAAAAATCAATTTTAACATGCTTAGTGCCCCTCCCCCAACTTCTACCGCGACCAACGTATTTTATTTATTAATTCATATCCGGGGTTATTTTTGGATAATAAGCAATTAAGCATATATTTAAACAAACTTTGATTTATAATTTGATTTTTCGCAGACGCCTTCTATATACATCTATTTATATATATATAAGCACAAACGCAGAACTGAACAAAAAACAGTACATGTACATATTTCGTACTTTGTTCGAAAAAACACCAGCGACACAAAATCAGATATTTAATGCTGAATTACTTTGCAAAACGACGCATTATTAAAAAAAGATATTTGTAAGTAATTGATTGCCAAAAAAAAAAACCAACAAAAAAACCCACCAAACCTGTCACAACAAGGCCAAAGTATTAACCATGAATGGATTCCATCTTTCACAAAGCTATCCATACATTTATTTAAAAAAAATATCGAAAATAGGCTCAGAAATCAAGCAGAGGTTCATGGATGGATTATAGGATTATACAATTACTTAAAAAAGAAGACGAAGTTTAAATCTCGTCAACATACGAATTTAGAATAATCAAACTTGTAGGAAAATTGTCATTGGTATTACAATAATGATTATATGTGTCGATTATTAAGAAAATAATATGTAATTATTTGTAAGCTTGATTATCTTTTGTTAGAAATGTTGAGTTTTGATTTTTATTCTAAATAGACTACAATAATTTATCAAATTTTAAACGTTGTGTATAATAGAAAGCTATGAATACCAATTTTCAACCACTGACTCCTTATGTTAAACAACTATCTCATCCATTCTTTCTCTCCTCTGTCATAATGAATAAAATCATTTTTAAAACGTATTTAAGACATTTATGACCTCTCTCTCTCTCTCTTACTCTCTATTTCTCTCTCTCTCTTATAAGTAATCAGCCATGCCAGTAAAATTTCTTCAGATATTGCATATTATTTTTTAAAAAATTGTTGCCAGTTTACCTGTTGACTACAAATGAATGCACGTAATTGTTTGTTTATATGATAAAATAAAAGAAAATGATGAATTATCAATGCCTGCTTGAAACTAATCAAATAAATAAGGCCTGAGTCGCACTTCTTCGATAAATTCAACCAAAAATCAGAGAACCTTAAATATAATGGTTGTTGCAGAGTTGTATTTGATGCCCCAAAATCGTCATTAACAGCCCTTTCAAAGCATTTTACACGTGCGGATAACGCTTATAAGTGACTCAGTGTACTCATTACGGAAGTTGCCTGTTCATAGTCTTCTAGTGACCGTAATCATTTATAAACAATATTTCTAATAATTCAAGTTTTAAAAAAGTCAAATAAAATTAATTAAGTTTAAATATTATACCTGTTCTGAGGTCCTGTGTCACATTTTAGTTCAAAGACGATTTAGATTACATTTGTGTATAAAGTTTTCTATAAACTGTACTTAAATGCGTTCTTGGAATATATTTTTGTAGTAGTTCTTATTGTTATCGAGAATTCTTCAAGCATTATTTAACTGTAGCTTTTTTCCGCTGGACATTATTGCAATTACTCCCCTCCACTGATTATACATCTAAAATGATTAATTATTGCACACTATTGTATTTTTGATAATTAGATAAATAAAAATGTATATCACGAAAACAAAATTTTTTCGTGTATCAGCGTAATAAGGCAGACACCATTTTGTGAATATACGTGGAGTGTTTCGGGGCTTTTCATTCGATAAAATAATAACTCAGAAACACAACTCGTCATTTATGTTTCTTGTTTTTTTTATAAGGTATGTACATCACTGCAATGACAAATAAGGAATAAATATGTGCAACATTGATATCTAAGTTGTGCTGGCATGTATCAAAGGAGGGTGATGCTTTTCTTATA
Source organism: Magallana hongkongensis (assembly GCA_016163765.1). NCBI lineage: Eukaryota > Metazoa > Mollusca > Bivalvia > Ostreida > Ostreidae > Magallana > Magallana hongkongensis. The sequence goes on along the minus strand of WFKH01010211.1, from coordinate 9,293,222 downwards.
GAGTTTTTTTGTTTATATCCATGCACATGTAGATGGTGAACTATATAGAACTCATTGAATATGCAAGAAATAAAATTGAATGTTTATAATTCAATACTTGAACCTCCTATATGCACATAAAAATGACAGACCTTGATATTCTGATACGTTTAAAACATATTTTTAGGTTTATTATGACATATAAGCATCATTGACAAAAGCAGTTGAGATTTTTTGAATTGTTCCGAGTTTGGTTGGTAGATTTTTTATTTTTTTTTTAAATCATTGCATTCGTTAAATAATTAAATATCTAAAAACCATTCATATTAATTGGATGCACAGAAAAGAACCTAATTTAAAACAGTTTTTGGATAAACTGATGAACTTTGTCTGTTTTAAATAATGTTATGGCTTCAATGTGATTATATTTAGAATAAAAAGAATGATGTCCATGTCTCGGGTACACACATTGAAAAGATGATTTGACCATCGGAGATGTGCAGAAAAGTTCCCATTAAATATATTTTGCGAGTCTGCCTAACTATATAATAATTCATTTTGGGACTGTTGTCTGTCTGTTTATTAAGGAGATACCTGTTCATATCGTATTTTCATATTATAGAATATTTTTGAATCATAAATTAGATTAGCCTCAGAATGGATATATTTTCACCTTAACGTTCATTCAGTTCATGACAGTCACTGGATGTACTTCATCGGTCAGACTTATTAGTCAGTGCTGATATCAACGCAACATTTGTTTTCTCAAAATATTTAAATTTTAAATGTAATGACATAGGTCCAATAATAAATATCTAAAAATGTTTTTACGAGCATTCATCGGAAACATCATATCTATCTTGAATATTACATGTTAAATTTTTATCACTTACTGTTATTTTACTCATGTAGGTACCTTGATATCAATCAGATAAGTAAGATCGACAGCAACGCCTTTCATGGGTTATCACAGCTTCAAAGACTGTAAGTCTGTTACTCTAATGTATTATTCCTAGGAATAAATATTCCGCCTATTTTTTTGTTTACAATATAGAAATGTTTCTTGCATGGTTCTTATCCACGGTTCTAATCTACTGCCAGTAAACTTTCACTTAGTTGCCAATGTTATAGCAAAGATATTCAAATATTTCCTTTTTGAATAAGAAATATTAATTTATTAAGTATTAATGAAATAGAACATGTCTGCAGGTAATGTATGAATACGGCCCGAACAATGCTTCTCTGATATATTTCATCATTCAATAAGGCATAAAGAACATGCAATACATTGTAATATGGTTGTTAAACATTTGCTATTGATACACCAAATGTTTTATCGTCAACCAATCTGAACAGCAAACACATATCATGACGCTTATAGGGATCTCTGTACATTCCGGTTAATATGGTAATAGTACTCTAGTGACCATGGTCATTTCTAAACAATGCATCACACTATTTTCAATATTTCTATAAAAATGTAAAATCTGTAAAATCAAACGATAATATTTTAATATCGATTCCAAAGATTATAAAATGGTATTTGTTATGCCAGATTGATTAAATAAAATATGGTTTTCGAAGATATGACTGCTCATTAATTGTTCTTTATCTGTAGCTTTATATTTTGAACTTATTTCTATAAACAAGATGGTGCGTAACCTGCCCTGTCATATCATGAAACTTAAAAAAAAATAGAAAATGGAGGCAGAGGAGATGGTCGATTGAGAAAAACTGCTGCCAATGTTTACAAATTATAAAGACTAGAATATGTATGTGAGGAATAATGAGCAAAACATAAATTTAAAACTACCGTATGGGCAATGGGTATGTTCTATCTTAAATAAGAGTTTTAAAACTACTGCCGTACACTGGCAACCAAACACTGAACAATTTATCAAAATATGTTGCACGATATTAAGGAAACAAAAACTACATACAATATTTTTATACCCTCTCCAAACAAAAGTCTTTAAAGTTCAAAATCGCACATACACACAGCATACGAAATACGAAACGACTATGTTAGCAAGAAGTCCATCTATTCTTATTTCATTAACCTTTTGAACAACAGTGTCAAAGAATGTTGACATTATTAAGGGTTTTTTTTTGGTCAACGTGGATATTTTATCAGATACCAGAGGTATGGCTATGGTATAAGAGGGGAAATAACCCACCATGCAAAGGCCTTGTGTATTGTTGTAAGGGTGTGTTAAGGGCTGTTTGATTGATTTTGCGCAATTTCATCTTTGTGTTAATTTGTTGCAACCTCAATTTATTAGTTGTTCTATTGTAGATTGATACTGATTGATAATGACTGGGTCGAAAAACTATGGGTAATACGCGCAAAAGCTGTGTGACTGTTTTTTCATCATTGACAACGATATGCATTTAAACATTCAACATGCCACTATTTCCGTCCAAATTAGCATTTGCTAGTATGGTACTTGTTTGTCAAACGTTGATTTCCTGTACAATTGCAACGTCTTTCTATTTACGATTTCACAATTTGACACTCTTTATAAGACATGAATTGTCATCATAGGGTGTCCAACAAAGAAATCTGTCTTTCTTCAGTCTAACGTCGTTTTTGTGTAAGCCCTTGTGCAAAACTAGATAACGCAACTGAGGTACACGTATGCACGTAGCTTTTTTTTGGTGTTTCCATTTAACCATTACAATTGTGTTTAATTTATCATCTTCGAGTTGGAATTTTATGAAAATTGACACATCTGTAGTAAGAGAAAAATGAGAGCCGTTGTCTAGAACAAATCGTTGATGATGTGACTTACTCAATAGTTGTTTGTTTAAGGAACGCAGAATAGACCAAACCATGACGTTCATTGATATAGTTACCCTTTCTTTCTCGTCGAATGTGATTGATTTATATTTGGGAATTTTTTAATGAAAAAAAAATCAATAATAAAATAATAAATAAAACAAGTCTGGACAGAACAAATAGTTTCTGATTACATTTTGTTCCTCAAGTAAAGCAAGGTAAAGTAGCAAAGTTTATTAACTTTATGCAGTCAAACATAACTGTAAAAAATAAGTAAGGTTAGTATTATAGGCTTCAAAATGTAAACCGATTGCCTATCAATAAGATGTTTAGGTCCCTGTCTGACATTGTGCATGAAATTGATAAGTTTTTGTGTTTTATCTCTGTTTATAATAATGCAAATGCTAATAAATATCATAGATATCTAATGTTCTCAAGAACTTTTACAGTTGTTTTGACTGCTATTATCTGCTTCATGAATAATGGATAACGCAACTTAAGTGTGATACTAATCTGGATCTTAAACTAGCAAATTAAGAATTGTAATAATTTATAAGGCATACTATGTTTAACTGATTATCATGAAAATCATCTTATATCTGATATTTGACTCGAAATGTTGATACCTACAGTGACTAAGAGACGTTGAGGCGAATCCGTCGTTATCATGAATTTAACAAGCTTTGTAGCTTTGTAAGTAAATTTACCACTTACAGTAGTCATACAACTATAAGTAATATTTTTATGTAAGAACACATTTTCTTCAGTGATCATACCAAATAATAGTTGCTAATCAGTGGAGTTTAGAGCTAAAGATGGATTTGTTAGCCCATGAAACAACCCTTACTAGCTTTACATGTATTTCTTTTCATAGAAAACACGAATTTATGATCCTAAATATATCATGAACCAGAAAGATTGCATCTGTATGAACAATTATTCATTATAACATTTCTGATTAATTCAACACTTATGTTTATATATTTCCCATGCTGACATGAATTCATAAAAGTATGTGGTAATCATTATATTATCCTCGATCGCTTCTTAACTGCTACTGGGATATATTTAGCGGTCGAGGAAGTTACTTTCGGTTGCTTTTCGATCGAGACATACAAATTGATTGCTTGGACTTCTAAATGCATGAACTACACTTTGTAGTTAAAATGTTTGAAAAATAAAAAAGGATATATTCTTTCAAAGAATTGACAGGTATCTGTATTATCTTGCACAGAAATATAGTGCTTCATTACTTCGTTTGCACATCGAATACGTGTGTCGTTCATTCAGAATCCATAACGTCTGCATTATTGTAGACAACGGCCGCTTTTATTTCATCACAGTAAATAATTGGAAGTAAATCCCAAAAAGTAACGTGTTGTCGTTTTTTTTGTTTTTGTTTTCGCGGTTTTTAAAGCGTAAACTGTCCAAAACTATTTTATATCATATAAAACAAATAAATATTGAATTCATTCCTTAAATCAAATTATAGAAAAGCCTCCTCCTGTCATTTTATTTTTTTTTACATTTCATCCGTTTTTCTATCAAACCTATTACAGCTTGTATGACATTAATGAGGACAAATATAAAATAAGGTGTTTACACTGAATTAAAGATAACATGTTTATAGCTTTATCAAGGAGTTTGTAGTGTATTGTATTACACTTTATCATGGAATTAATATTCTAATTAGCTAAACATCGATCTCAATTTGACCTTCCCATCAACATTAAGACAGGGCTCTTCAATTTTATGCTAAAAAATTAAAGAAATTATATTCTGCGATGAATGAAGTTAATTATATATTTAATTAATTATTACACACATGCAAAAAGTAATTGTTACCAATTTATGTTGAACAAAATGGATTCAATGAAAATTATAAATGTGGTTAGCATAGAACCATAGTATCAACAACAACAGCATTGAACAAATCAAATAAGTGATATTGGTTCTGAAAGCAAGACTGCAAGACTCAGGGTCAAAGTTCAACAAATGCTTAAGTGAGTTCGATCCTGGAAGGTGCGAGGATCAAGGTTAAAGAAAAATTATTTTTGGGGGCGAATTAGAAATTTGTAAGGATAAATCGCGTATTTGTTTGGACGAATGACTTATTTGTTTGCAATGTTAAAATACTTGTTCGAAGAAACTAATGTGCGTCTAGATGAATAAAAAAAGTTTGCACCAACGATGAAGATATTTGTTTTTCAGTTCAATCTATGTGTTTTAGGTAGTTTTAATAACTATATTTCGAACAAACAATTCCATTTTTCGAAAAAAAAAAACCCAAACAAAAACAAATGTATTTGTTAAGACTAATTAGCCGTTGCCTTCGTAGCCCTTTTACAAAATACCAAAGTACGAGACTAACCGCTGCAAATTAGCTTTATCACATGGTCTGCCAAGAAAGTAAACAAACAATATTAGTCAGTGTCAGTGTGCAGTAACTCTTTTTTTCTATTTAAATATTTATCAATTATTTTTCTATATATGGTTTATAAAGTAATTTGAAATCTCTAAACAATAATCAATTTTTTCTTTTAAAATTGTTTATTATTGTAGGATATTGGTTTACAAATTGTGCATGTGAACTGTGATCATGGTAGTTTAAACTGTCTATTTGCCTAATAAACTATTATTTTTAGAAAGCTTTGTGTTCGCCATCAAAAAAGTCCCCCTTCCCTAACGATTCGCAAAATTGTAGATGAAATTAATTTTATGCCATTTGTTTTTCCAGAAATAACATCTTAACAAATGTATGAATGTGAAAGCTTTCTTAATTTAAAGAAACTCCGGTGTTAAGGAGAAAAAAATATCTTGATAACTCGAGTAAAATACAAGTCATTGCCCAAGTCTGAAAGATATACTCCATCATAATGAAAATGTTAAGATTATTTCGAACATATTTGCTGGTACAGACCTTTATTTGTACCTTGTATATTACCTACTTGATTGCTCCATTACTCATATATAGACGGGTTCGAGAGGACATGATTTTAGTTGCTTGGGAAAAGATCGAGAAGGGCCAATAACAGATCAACAAATTCTTTTTTTTCTCTTCCGTAAATATTCTTCCTCATAATAAATCCTGGTAAAATTTAAGTAATCATCAACGTTTTTTTAAAAGGATATTAAGTCATATAACTTCATTTCTACAAAACTATAACGTAAATAAAAAGATCAAATTAAACTTATATAATATGAGTGCGTTGCACCTTGATAAAATATAAATATAATAAAACCTTACTGGGCAAAAGTTGTTGCTGTTCTTATGCAATATAAATAGAATTTGTTATTGCTCTTGTCAATACTAGTGACAATTGTGAAACAAGAGTTTTAAATAGAATAAACAGAACAGCATTAAGGACGTTGTTTACTCAGGGTTTGAGTTCTCAAATTTGGATTGTTATAAAGTTCAATGGCATGAGTTAAATTTGTTTTAAACACAAACAGTATTTATGAAATGAATTTTTATTGACATAACATTCGATATTTTTTCTATATTATGGAATTAGGCTCAAACAAAGGAGGACTTTTAGCAAAACAGAGGAAATTCGGACTGAATTTTTCAAAACTTGTTTTTCACTGAAATATTTTTGGTAGTACTATAGCATTCAAAGATAAGATTTTATTTGTTAGTCAACGTAATATTGCATATTTTCTGTTGGTTTTATCTCACTTGTTCATTTAGATAATCGTATGGCACACACTACAAAAATATTGAAAAATGCTTAAATACGATAAAAGACATCATTTCTCAAAGTTTTGATCATTGAAGCCATATAAATTTTAAGCCAGCACAGTAAGGTCAATATACTTAGTTTAATACTACAAATGTTTTAGTATTATCATCATTCAGTTTTTAGTTAAATTGAATCAAAAATGGGTAGGGATTTGAAAACTAATAGAGGAAATTCGAACTGGAATATTTATAAAAATTGTGAATGAAAACTTAATGCTTTGTATCTATTTAGTGTAATTGCCATTCATAAACTGTATTTCATTTTTAAAAGTGTTTAGCAATTTGTATCATTTTCACAATTAAGAAAATCTCAATCATAATGTAAAATTTTTAGAGATTTTTCTTAATTTTTCAAAAAATATTCTATGGCCATTGAATCAAAAAGTAGGTCATTGACCGACTTTTTTGAAAGTGAAAAATAACACTACTATGAAAGGTCTATAACACACAATAGATGGTTTTTCATTATCATCAGTGGAATTTTTTTTATTCTGAGTGAACGTATACCTTAAAATAATAGCGAACTAATATTTGACCCAAAATGGCTAAACTGTGGACCTAGTTTATTTGGACGTATATGCAAAAAGTCCACCATGATCTCAAATGCACAAGGTATTATGTTTATTATGTTTATGTGATAGTAGTCCTTTTATTCACTAGTATTTTTGAAATACATGAACAATGTTGTTTTGTTTTTTTTTGACAGGAGTGAGATGTACTGAATTTGCACAATCTTTAGTGCAGTGTTGCGTTTTGATAGAGCACTTTCCCTTCGTAATTACGAATAACATACTAATGAAAAAGTCTAGTACTTTAATAATTTGGTTTCATAGCCTTTGTTAAAAACTACAAATTTCTGCCCCCTACATTCAACATAAATTATGTCAACATGCAAGAAAATTATGTCTACATGCAAGATAATTATGTTGACATGTAAGTTACACATCTGTTTGGAGAATCTTATTTTTATATGGGTAAAATGACTTTAAAATCCCGGACTCTGACATCATAGATGCAAGATGCAACATAATTATGACAACATGCGAATTATTTATGTTGACATGCGACTTATTTATGTGAATATGCAAGTTAACTATGTTAACATGCAAGATATTGATGTCAACATGCGAGTTAATTATGTAAACATGCAAGATATTTATGTTGACATGCGAAATAATTATGTCGACATGCGACTTATTTATATCAACATGCGAGTTAATTATGTTAACATGCAAGATATTTATGTCAACATGCACGTTATCTCGCATGTTGTTATAAATAACTTGCGTGTTAACATAATTATCTTGCATGTTGAATGTGTATCTTGCATGTCAACATAATTAACTCGCATGTTGACATAAATTTCTTGCATGTTTACATAATTATCTCGCATGTTGACATAAATATCTTGCATATTAACATATTTAACTTGCATAAGTCGCATGTCAACATAAATAAGTCGCCTGTTGTCATATAATTATGTTTATGTTAAAACCCCTCCTTAACTTTTCAAGGCAACATTGACGCTTGTTTGTTTCCATTTGAATAAAGACAGTAACACCTCTTGATGAAAAATGACGCAAAAATAATAGAACATATAAACATAAGCAAAAGTGGCTGGAAGATCCCCAAACATTTGACTAGAAAACAAATTGGAGAGTATAGAACAAAAGGGGTCTCCCAGCCGCAAAATTGCTAAAACTAGTTCACATGCTAAAAAACTACCATTAATGAAATACAATGGAAACAAAAGTGGTGCATAAAAAACCCTATTTTGCATCTTGTATTTATGATGTCAGATACGGGCGTAAGTAAGTGTTTTTACACATATAAAAATCGGGTTCTCTTAAAAGATGTGTAACTTGCATGCCAACATAATTAGCTTGCATGTAGACATAATTATCTTGCATGTTGACATAATTTTCTTGCATGTTGACATAATTTATCTTGCATGTAGATGGCAGAAATATGCCACCATAGAAGGGAATATTCATGTCAAGAACTAGGTTACCTGGTGTCTGGTTATGCCCTAGTACATTCGATAACAATTTGTTATAACATAATAATAACATCTTCTTTATTATGAATTAAGCGGTAGGACCACAACAGCTTTGTTAGTACATGTACAACACAAAGTGATTGTCGTGTGGTATGAAATGGCGGTTGAGGGATTTCACATGTATTCTCTTAAAGACTTATTAACCTTGAACGAAGTTAAGTGTGACTGATTATGACCATAGGGACTTGTTGATAACAAATGACATAACAGAGGATTAACTGAAAATTCGAGATTATCAGCTAAATTGAATGCGAACTAGTTGCTGGTCCGGGTCAGTTGCCTGATATTTACTCTATTCTCAACTTAACTTTCTGAGAGATAAAGCGGTGAATTCATATTTTTTTTATATTTAAAACGCAATGTTATTTTAGGTATATATTGTAATATGCCGCCACTCTGAAAGTTAATTTTAATTCAATTTTAAACATTAAACATCGCAACCTCACTATGCTGCATCCTATATTACTATTTAGCTCTATCTTTTTTTAAATAATCAGGTTACAATAACATGTGGGGGTAAGGTAAAGAAAAATACTTATAAATCGGTTCATGCACTGATTATCATTATTTTGTTTGATAAACTTTTTTTTTTTTTACCGCAAATGTCCTTTTAAATGTCTTTTTTACATTGATTGTTTTAACAAGTATTGCGATGTAAGTTACTGTAAATACATAGAAACCGTAACAAATATGGTTTCACTTAATAATTCGAAGTCGAATAAAATCCGGTGTAACGATGAAAAGTGACCCCCGTAGAATATTGAACGGGGTGATTTTTTTACGTAGAAAAATGACCCACTCGGTTATAAAATACTTGGATTACATAGTAGAAAATATGGTCGTAGGGTCTTTTTTCTTTGTGTGGGTACTAGAAAATGACTCCGTAGAATATTGACTATATTTTATTATATATTTTATGTTTACTTGTTTTAGGTCCAATATATTTTTCTTTAGGGTGGAAACAGGGGGTTAGTGGGGGATTACATTCCCTGATTGATACTTAGATTATAGGAAATAAGTCTTTTCTTCCTATCAGCTTGTTGGAATAACCGCTTGAGAACGCTATTCTGATCACTTGTTGTTGCCTATCATCATTATCTCAATATGTCTTTTAATTTTTCAAATTAAAAAAAAAAAGATTAAGTAATGTTTGTTAATTAATGTACACTGACTATAAAATAATCCACTAAACTTACATCTTGGCAACAGAAGAGAAAGACGTACCTCAGATAACAAGTGAATGTTTATAATGGAAAAACAAAATAGGCGCAAATATATTTTTTTTTAAAGGTTAAAGGAGGGGAAATGATTTATAATATAAATTATGTTTACAATGTCAAACCATGACTGAATAGGAATGATATTAATCTGAATGAATTAAAACAACTCAAATTCATTGTAGACAGAAACTGATAATAGTAAATTTACAGGTGAAGAGAACATTATGTATCATGGTTTCTATCACCATAAGATATTTATTATTCACCATGGGTCTGAAATAGGCACATCTTATCACATGCGCAAATCCAGAAAATTGAATGGGGAGAGTGAGAAAGAAAGGGGAATTAGAGGTATAACATTTTGTTTGCAGGAGCCGGGGGGGGGGGGGGGCTATTATCGGTAAATTAATAATAGTTGAATTAAAAAAGTTTGAACTCCCCCACTCCTAGATCCCCCACTCTTAGATCTGCAATTGCATGCATCATCCCATTTGGATATTTCTAAAAAATGTTTTCTTGTTATAGAAGGTTTAAGAAAAAAATATATATATATAATGCTTGATTTAAAAAACCATATAAACGTCACTATTCCCAAGAATTCAGAATTGAACACAAGAAACAGAATATTGTTCAGGTGATTCTGCGTGAGTTTAAATCGATCTCTATTGTAATCAAATTAACTTTTAAAATGTACTTGCAAACTTTGATATATAACAGAGATAGCAAATCGCACACTAATATAACTCTAAAAAGGGCTTTAGCATTGACTTTGACTCCATTTGAATACAACCCTAATATTTATAAACGACATTTGAATCTAGTAAAAAATACGGGCATATTCTTACATCA
>WFKH01010211.1:9169346-9179552 GCA_016163765.1 Magallana hongkongensis | reverse complement strand
CTTTCGCTTTTTCTGTTGTAAGCAAGGGTTAATAAATGTTGAATATTATAATTCACCACGTGATTTCTCACCTCAGGTAACTTTGTTAATACAGAATTCTATCACGTGACGTGTAAGGTAGCATGTTATGTGCTAACTAGGACAATGTTTTCCGACAAGTTGTCAAGCATTGATTTATTGTCTTCTGTACTTACATTAGCGTGGTCTTATTGTTGAAACCATAGTAAATAGTATACTTGTACCATATAGAATAGAAAGGGCTATGGTGAGTGATCACACAATTGTTTATACATGGCATTGTTATTGCTAGTCTAATTTTAGTACCATTCTGATAATGTCAGCTCCACCTCTCATACATATTAATATCAATCTTATGTTCGATCAAGGGCAGATAAGCGAACATTCTCTATTTTTCGAAAGTTGTAAGGAGAAAAACATAGAATGAGTTTATTGTATCACAGTCAAAAATCTTAATTTATGTTGGAAATGGACAAGACTCTTTAATGAAATAAACAAAAGGGATATGAGGTTAAGAAATAAACGCAACAGAAGCGACCGAAAAAGACCCAAAACCCGGAGCTAAGTGCAGTCATCCTTTAGATAAAATTATAAAAGATTATTCATTTTTTAAAAAATTCATATAGTAAAAATATTATTGATACAATGTATATGAAACTATGTGCGGGATAAATTGTTTTTATGCCCCAAAATTGAAAGTTATGAATAGAGGGTTAAAAATGTGCTAAAAGATAGGTTAACATATATCTAGCTCAGGTTTATAAAGATAGATTGTCTAATCGAAGTCATAATAGAAATATGATATGTTAAAAATGAGCTAATTTCACAAAAATTACGTATTTTAGCCAAAAATGGGGGTTTTCCTATCAGTTTTTTGAAAAGGAAACATCGAGCGCATGCTTGCTCCAACACCATTTTTTAATATGATATGCAAAATAATATGAACAATAATATATGCAAAAATGGTTTTGGAGCAACATTGCTCTCTATACCTCCTACCCTTGAATATGAAAAAAAAACTGATGAAATTTCCATGATTCATGCGGGAAATGGCCCATTTACGTGACGTCATAGAAGCATGAGGAATGATCGATGATGTAAAATTTTTAGATTTCTGTAACTAGCACATTCAGTTTTATGTCTTATTAAAATATCTTTATGATATGATGTTTTTTTTTTCAAATTTATAAAATACGGGGGCAGAAATTACACCTTATCGCATATATATACTAGAATAAATCGTAGTTTTTCCTGTTTCCTGTGTGTGACATAATTTTTGATCTCTTGAAGTCTTCCTAGCATTATGTAGACCGACCTAGAGTGACTGTATTACACCTATTTAAACCATAAAAATAAGCAAATATGTTTCTTTCCTCATTCCATTATTTTGCTGTTTTTGAACATTTCATTCTGGTCAGAATTGCATGTACCCTAATATTTTTTGCCGGTGTAACGAAGAATATTGACCCGGGTTGAAAATTGACCCGGGGTAATTTTTCAACGTTGAATATTGATCCGAGGGTACTTTTTCAACGTTGAAAATTGAGACCAAAAGTCGTGAAATGTATATCCGGGGTAATTTTTCAACGGCTTGAAAAATAATTTTCTAAACTTTGTTGACCTCAACGCGCTGACAATTGACCCTATTGAAAATTGGCTCCAACTACAGAGTTTTGAACTATCTTTGAACTGGGACTGGAATTTGTTCCACACGGTTTAAATGTACATTTTAATATTCTAATTATTTCATACTGTCCGATACATATGCGGACCTGGCTGATTTGTTTTAGATTGATTTGTCCGATAACAGCCATTTAATATAAAGACAAAGAACTTGGTATTCTGATATTAAACAGTGTAAATAAACTAAGATGACCTTTTGCTTCTGAATTGGACGGGCGAGCAATTTTTTTGGACCTAGAATTTACTTTCATTCCTTCGTGGTACCGATTTTTAAGGTGACCAAGGACATATTATTTGGTGTCTTAACTGTTCGATTTTTTGTAGCTAAAAGATAATAGGTTGTTTTCAAGTGTACTAGAACATAATACAAAATAATGTCTCTATTTTCAAAAACTGACATCAACCCCCACTCTTCCCTTTATTGGAATAGAATGATTGTCCCCTATATTGATATAAACTTGTCATAATCTCTGATAAATATGTCGAACAAATGCTAGCCGTTAACGTTACTTTTCAGGCAAATCAACATAGCTTAATTCTGAGAAGTTAGGATATTAACCTGACAGCCACCGTCGGAAACGAGACTGGCCAATATATCCAAATTATGCCTAAAAAATGACTAAATTCAAAACCTGGTATTTTTTTCCAAAAATTATCAAAAATCAAAATCCAAGTAAGATGCACATTTCTGATATATGTAAAACTGATCTGCAAAACAACATCTTCCTATCATGTAAACTGTAGGTGGAGTTGTCCGTACAATAGGGGTACCTTTTGGCAGCCGCCCAATGATCCGCCCGCCCTCCATTTTCACCATTTCAATAACCAGATTTTTCCTTTGGAAAACCCAATTAAAAAACTGTAAATTTTTGATTAAATAAATCCAAGTTATAAATATGTATTTGTGCATTGATCTTCATTTGCTGTTGAATTTAGAACCGGTTTCGTGATCAAAATATCACAATGCGGGTCAATTTTCAACGGACCAGGGTCTTTATTCAACACTTTTGGTCTCAATATTCAACGTTGAAAAATGACCCCCGGGTCAATATTCAACCCGGGTCAAAATTATTCTTTACACCGGCCATTTTTCTGTTTTCAGTGCTTCTTTTAGTCAGAAGTTATTAATAAATAAGCTCAACAGTCATAGTATTTTCCACTTTAATTGAAATAATTAAACATTCATATTGACAGTTACATTCAACTCGACACAATTTTTATTTAAAAAAAAAACAAAAAAAAAAACAAAAACAAAAAAAACCAGTTCCCACACAAGATAAGCCATCACAGAGCAGTATATTGTAAAAATGTTACGAACTACTCATTTACTACTAGCAAAGCTCCACGTGTACCACTGCATTGAAAATAGGGCACACTCGCTGGCAAACGCATAAACTTATTCTTAGCGACGTCGACGTCCGTCAGAGTAGTTAAACTGTGTAATGAACGCTCTGAAAGGGTTTAAATCTTTCAGGTAGCGTAAACTGGTTTCTACTAATTAATTAAATCTAATTCATTAGACAACAAGATGGAAAACTATTCTTAGTAATGTATTTCAGAGTAGCTGTACACATTGTTACAAATAATGTTTTTTGGTAGACGTTTCATGAGTTCGCCATAAGTTTAATAATCACACACGTTGGAGATTCGGAAAGTTGAAGCTGTCATTTTTTTAGACGACGATTTAAGTTTTAATACAGATATATGTTGATATGTAACTCACGCGTAAGCAATCGGTTGTATGTACATAATTAATGTTATGCTCCAGTCACATCTTACCGGATATTGCTAAGGACGTCAGGATCAGTATATTGAAGCGTTGAAATCAGATAACAATCAAATGATTAGCGACGGATGTAAATGACTAAGAAAAGGGCTGAAAGGTTGCTGAACTTTGAGATATTTTAATAATAAAATTCTTTCAACGATGCCCCTTTAGCCCAGAAGCAAATATTTTGATATAGTGTCACAAAACGTAATGCACTGGGTATTCAGCATTGCTTATTAATCTGCAAGAGGGTTCAGGAAACATTTTTGGTTACGACAGCAACATACATAACTGTAGTTTCAGACGACAAAGAATGGTGTTATTAATTTATTCCTTGACTATTGTCTCCTATAAAGGTACGCTTACAGACATAAGCGAGTATATATCTTTAGATACATAAATGTTTACGGATGGCTTGTTTGGTGAAATCATTAATATTTACAGAGAGAGTTATAATGCTGTTGCTTTTGTTTAGACAGGTTCATTCAATGGTATAGGAGATAACAAGGAGGGGGATTTCACTTTTGTCTTCCTTCAAACTCTGGGTTATCTATCATCAGGATTTGAGGAATGGTTCAGTGATATCTGATTGACCAACTTGATCCCTGGGCAAGCGTTTTAGATCGTCTATCCCTAAGGGTGTTATCCTCAGATAGTTGTTTTATACAAGAGGAGGCAAGCTAAAGTTACAACCACAAAATTCGATTTCTTTAATCATACATGTACGTGGCACTCACATATAAATAGACTCATAGCCGTATTTTCTTTGCTGGAAAAAATTACAAGAAACGCATACAAATGAAATCAAGCGAATTGAAAAAAAAATTGTCTTCCAAATGACGTCTAGTAGCATAATCCGGTAAGGTGGGACGGAGCATTGAGAAGAACAATATATTAACGTATCTAATCAATTAAATGAAAAAGAAAAGGGCCAACAAGTTTTTGAACTTTGATACATTAATTCTTTCAACGATGTTTCTTTAGCACAGAAGCAGATGTTTTCATATAATGTCACACATCGTAACGCACTGGGTATTCAGCATTGTTCAATAATCTGAAAGAGGGTCAAGGAAACATTTTTGGCTACGACAGCAAAAGACATCACTGTAGTTTCATACGAAAAATAATAAAATTAATTTATTCCTTGACTATTGTCTTCTATAAAGGCACGCTTACAGACATAAACGACCATATTGTTTTTGATGCATAAATGTTGACGGATGGCTCGTTAGGTGAACATATTAAAACTTACATATGAATTTATAACGAATGAATAACGGGTAAATTTGTATAAACAAATTCATTTGATGATATATAACAAAGAAGGATTCCTCTGATGTTTGACCAAAAACTCTGGATTATTTATTCCCAGGATTTGAAGGTTTACTTCAGTGATATCTGATGAAGCAACTTAACCCCGGGGCAAGTGTTCTAATCCATAGGTAGTTGTTTTATAAAAGGAAAGGTATGCAAAAGTTTCAGCCTCATAGGTGGCACTTACTCCTAATAAGGGTACTTAGAGGTATGCTCCCGACCCACTCTATTGAGGCGCTTTAACTCCATGTACAAAGGAAGGTTATACTTTAAGGCAGGCATCATTTTACTTGGTTTTGCAGGAACATACATTCTATGTATTATTAGATTATGATCAACAAAATGTTACTGTTGTTGATCACCAAGCTTTAAATTATATTATTTCCTACTAATATTTGGTGCATCTAGGATTAAAGGTAATCCATAAAACTGATGAATTAGACAAGATGTAGTAACTATGATTAGATAAATTTGTTGAAACTACCGTTTTCAGAAATGAAAAAAACCCGGTATCCTGTTCATTAATGTCTAAACCGTTGCGCTTTCTTTGTGTCAGGCATTTTCTCAGAAGTTTGTTTACAGTGTTCTATTGTACTAAGCACTGCAAATAGTCAAATAAAAAAATCAGGAGAAAGTCTGCGGCATTTTAAGACTTTTTCCTACAGGTGTAATCAGGTTTGCTTACGCAGAAAAGATATTCTTAGCAAGCAACGCATAATGTCTTGAAGACAGTAGTATTCTTTTAAAACGTAGAATAATGTTGGAGTTCATTGTATTTCATATACATTCAAAACATATACGGTTTGTTTGGCCAAGTTTAGGTTTTGTAAAATTATATTCATTGTACATTTTTTCGACTGTACGGATCTGAAAAACAGTAGAGTAGAGTAAGGTTTTTGCACTTCAGGATGACTGTTTCGTATGAATCGCTACAATTTTCGGCGACCGCGTTGTAACACAAATCGGGTCTGTATCATGATTAGGGACTAAGAGGGGCTGAACTTTCCGCTACTTTGCATACATATATCATACTAAACTATACACAGTCAATAAATCTATTGACTAAATATTAAATAATTATATTTCAAAACCGTTGATGAACAAATCAAATGTTTTTATCCGTCAATGTCGCATTTTAAATTACTCATAAAGAACACATAGGGCCAGAAATGAATTGTTCAATATGTCAAAGAATAAAAACGGTATAATAAAATGAGTGTTCCTCCTTATAAATGTTTATGTATGACTTATATAAGTGGGCTGGGAGATTTAATCAGGGACTTAATTCTAGACTTGGTAGGGGTCTAAATTCTATGTATCTTACAATGTGTATATTATTTATGTAAATATATAATTTTCATCTTAAATCACTCACCGTAACGGACATCGTGATAGTTAATTTGATCGTCTCACATAAAATTGTTGTTTAGAACCTTCTTTTATTATTCCAATTCAATATATATGACCACTATAAAAGACCGGTGTTGATTTTGATAAACACCTATCATTGCACACTTGCCGTTACCTACCTGACCATCCATCTATAGTTCCGTTAAAAACCTTTGTTTATGAACTGAGAATAGCGTTTTGTATATACAGTTTTAGAGCGGATTCCTTTAACAATTTAGTGTGGAAGGTGTGGTTTGTAAAATCTAATTGGTTTCACTGATATATGCACCACACGTTACAATCGATGCATATTTTTATATACAAACAGGCAGTTTGAAATTAGAAAGAAAATATAGGCCTGTTACGAGAAGCTAAAAACAAAGAATTTGAACAAAGGTCAACATTACTACCGATTGTTTCAGGGTTTTTAAAAATTTGATCCGAGAAATTTAAAATCTTCTTTGTTTATCATATTTGTTTCGTCTGTCAGACTTAATTCGTCAATAATGATAATAACAAAGAAGGTTAATGAAAGCATACATTATTATTAAATGATCTCATCACATGTAATATGAATATCAAGTATTATGTAGGCCTACATATGATTGATGCTGTTGGTCGAAAACTGTTTTGCAACCTGAAGGCTGCAATGTGTATATTAATATAAAAGTTTTAACAGAGTATAAAATAGCTTTGCTTTTGAATGTCTAAATTGCAAACATAAGTTATAAAAAAACGAATAATTAATTTTCTCTGGGATATGAAACATATCCTGATGACTGAATTCTCTGTCTTTAATATTGTTTCCTTTGTTGTGTTTTGTCAACTTTGTGATTGTCATAAATGTTTGTACTCATTAAGGGGCATTAGTTACAACCGGATTAGTAGGATCGACAGTAACTTATGCCTTTCAGATATTATCACAGCGCATAAATTGTAAGTAACAAAAAGTCTATTACTTCATTTACCTTATCATTTTTTTCTTAAACAAAGTACAGTATTATTACGTATACTTGTTTCTGAGCAGATTAAAATAAATTACAAAACAAGCTTCCTACAAGAAAAGTAATCAAGATTCTATTTTCATCATGTTGTATTCCTGCAAATGTTTTACATATGGTCAACAATTGCTGACTAACTTTGCCGACATCTCCCAATTTTACTCTATTTTTAAACTGATAAATGGATAACATACTGTACAAAGTTTTTCTCTTCATGTGTCAAAATGCATATGCTATCATTTAAATATTATAGCTGGTATTTCTCAAGATTTTTCAACAACGGAAAACATTCTAACAGAGTTGGGTAGAATGTTTTTTTTAATGTATAAAGATTAAGTTCTCTTGGTTGTTTTGAGGAGAATAGAAATGCCTTTGTTACTCTTTGTACTTTAACAACCATTTTTCATATCTTCATATCTTAAAGAAATAGAGAGTCTGAAAGTTGTTATTTTGGTATGATTAAGTTTATTACATATTCGTAATCATTTAACAAGATGTATTTATCTTCTTTTAGGAAGTCATTTTCTTTGTACTGAATAGTGTCAGTTTTGAAATACTTGTTTTGATATGATTAATGACATATTTACAAGTATATATAGATATATATATATATATATATATGCATCAGGTTCGAGTCATGCTTCTCGGATAAACTCAATAATTCAAACAAGAATCAAAGAACCTTTAATTATATGATTGTTGCACAGTTGCCTCTGATGCAACAAAAGCGCTATCATCAGCCCCTTCCCATTGGTTTAATGGTTTTTATCCCCGATATTGATTTCTTTTCATATGGTTTAAAATAGTAAATTTTTGTTCGTATGTGGGATATGATCTCCTTTCGACCGCTCTTAGTCACAATTCAATACTTATTTATTTTTTAAACAGAAATATGATTTTTTTCATACAACTGTCAAGCTTTGTTAAACTGTGCCACCCTCCCTAAATAATTAATCCAAATACTTTTTTGTGGATATGTTTTTTAATCAAGCTACATAAGTTATACACTTCCCGAACAATTTACAATTTAATTAATGCGCATTTTAAAATATTGAATATAGTTTCCGTTTAATTATTTTACATTCCGGTCTGCATTGTATGCGCCCAAGTTGAAATACATGTATTTATTACCACGTGATGTTACAAGCTTTTTTAGTATGTAAACAAGAGGTCGACGCAGAAGCGTGGTCGGTATGTTGGTAGTGGCCATGGGCTAACGCATTTGAAAACGAAAGAAATAAAAAGACAGAGACAAAGGAATTGTTTTGAGTCGAGGGGGCTCCCTGAAGATATGATGTTGACGTTCTATTTTAACTATTATCTGATCAGGTGTGAAAATTGAGGTTTATATGTTTATTGATATTGTTAACATTTATCCTCTCATAATGGAAGTAATGAATGAATAAATCATTTTTACCAACGTCATAAAAGTATATTCTTACTATTCAATTTTGTAAACCTGCTGCCATGCCCTTTTCCCCTATGGTGTTTCTCTCAATTACTTTTCCCGCACAGATTCGAAAATTTACACATATTTGAATCGTTTCTACATATGCATAAATATGTATTCATTTCTCTTTATATACATTAAACAACCTTAGTACTCAATTACTACCAATGAGTAATCTGTCCCATTTGTCTAAATATTTTCTTTTATTCAGCTCATCATCCTGATAAACTTTTGGTTTGGATTTAAATATACCAAAAATAGCGTTAAAAACGGAATGAATAGTTTAAAACATTAAATTATATATATTTTTAAAAGGAAATAGCCTAAATAATTATGGCTTTATGCAACTATGGGTAAGAAATGTAAGACTAGCTTCAGATACAGAGCCTGATCTTTATTATCAATGATGCTAATAAAACCTTGTCCTACCTCACTCAAATTTGCTTAATGAATGTGTTTGTTGATATATTTATATATCACATGATTCCAATGATATGGCATCATTTATCTTATAGTAGAAACATGTGTTTTAGAATTTCATCATATGATAGTGTATCTCTAACGCATTAAATCATTTTAAACAAAACTGAGTTATATGATTGAATATAGTACATATTCATGATATGATACAATATCATTAATTTACAGTTCGTATTACATTATTAATTTATATAATAGTTTATTAAATGATATAATATCATACCAAATAATATTACACAATATTAGTTTCCTATAATAGAAGTTCATATCTTATCATAATTTCGTATAATACAATATAATATCGTATAGCATTATAAATATTGTATTTCATTAAAAGCTATATTGTTGTATTGTATCGTTTGATGTTATATTTGGTATATGATATGCAATATTGTATATATGATCTAATATCATATATTATTTGATACAACATCATATCGTATTATATGATAAAATATCCTCTTCATATTGTATTGTTTCAAATAAAACTACATTGAATGGTATCATATGATACAGTATTTCATCATACAATATGATAAAAACATTGTATCTTGTCCTATGATACAATATCAAAGCATTTTGTGTTATATCATAATATTATTATTAAATCACATATAATACATATTTTTGAAGGTATTAAATAATAGTTGGATGTATATTTATATAATTTGAATGAAGATAGTCATATCAAATTAATTATATCATGTTGTTATGATAACGTGAAATAGCATTTCTTGTATCAAATCATCATATATATCATATGTATATCATGTATATCAGGATTTTCATACAATATGATAATTTGGTCTCATAAAGGTGTTAGTTCATATAGTAGTAAAACATCATGCAAGAAATTCCTTTATGCATCTTTAAAACAGTAGAGTAAGGTTTTTGCACGGTTGGCTGGCCGGTTCGTATGAAGCGCTATAGTGTTCGGCGAGCGCGCTATGACAAAAGACGGGTCTGTTTATAAATGTCTATGTATAACATATATAAATGGGCTTTGGAATTTTGTCAGGGCCTTAATACTAGACTTGGTAGGGATCTTAATTCGATTTATCTAACAATGTCTCATTTTCATGTGTATATTATACATGTATATA
>WFKH01010211.1:9101504-9136334 GCA_016163765.1 Magallana hongkongensis | reverse complement strand
TTTATTAATTTAAAAATATTTTAAAGTATTTTCTTTCAGTTGGTGATAATGATACATGTTCGTGGTGAGACAAACATATATAAAAACAATTTGATAGCTTTATTAACTTAAATTGTCTTTATAAAAATCGAATTGCTACATAGATTTGTGCATGAAATGCGGTGAAATGTGTGTTTAAAATCAAAAGCCAAAAGGAAGAACACAAAACAGGAGGAGGGCAAACAGAAATCTCTACAAAAGCTAGAGGTAGGATCAGGTGCCATGTGAATTTTATAAAAGAAAATTGATGTATGGAAAATTCCATTTGTTTATTACTGTTTTTAAATACATTTATTCAATTTTTGAGTTAAAAAATGTATTAACTTTTTATAGGAATGTATGCAAAGTCGCGAGTAGTGAGTGTTAGCCCTCTTAGTCCCTAATGATAATAATACAGACCCGACTAGTTCCATTTACCGCAGGAATTGAAGCGACTCATTAAAAGCGGTTAACCAACCTAACTGTAATTGTTTTAAAGATTTAAACAGTCAAGAAAGCGTAAAACAAATACTTTTACAAGCCTTACATTGGGCCGAACGAACCGTATATATGCGTTGAATGTGCATGTACAATACCTCAAAACAGTCTACGTCTATGAAGAATACTATTGTCTTTAAGATAAATATGTACTGCTTGCTAAAAATATCTCTTCTGTAATACATGTACATGTGGTACATGTAACAAACTTGGTTACATTTGCAGAAATCTCCTGATTTTGTATTCAAACACTCGCAGTATTTGGCACAATAAAACACTGTGAATAAACCTCGATGGAAAAACCTAACACAAAGATAATGCATGTTCCAATAATCAATAAACAGGAAACATATTTTCCAATTTTGAAAAACAGTAGTTTTATCAAATTTACCTAGTTCAAATTACTACAACTTTAATTCAAGTATGCTATGAATCGTTTTTCAGCATATATTATTCCATGCGTATATACTAATGTATCGTACTATACGTATGAATAAGACGTTTTGTCCACTATGTCCTTTGCCTGTAAAAGATTATCGGAGTTATTGTTTTCATTTAATATTTTTTTATTGTCAATATGTTGAATATGTTGAATTAGGTCTGATTCCCCTCCTCCCCTACCCCGTTGTCTGACTGATCACTCTCTATAGTAACGTTTTAAGGAATACGAATGGTCATTTAAAATCTTTCTTAGGATGTTTGCTATACTTAAATTTTTTTTTCATTTACCTCGGAAACACTGCTTTTTTGTCATAATATTAAAAAAGAGCTTATATTACGGGATATTAATCCCAATTAGGAAAAATATCAAGAGAGGAAACTCTAAATCATTGTATGAAAGAGAAAATGCATGTGCGGATTTTTATATCCGGAGCATTTTGTTGCCAATGCCCTTAAGATATAATAATATGATAATTGTTAAAAGATATACGTTAATTTTAAAGCTTGTCACAGGCATTATGTATCAGTTACTCATTGGTAATTAATTAATTTCACATTCGTTACGTAGATCGCTTAATTTGTTATCATTATCGTCATCAGTTTTACATGTAGTATAAGTATACTGGTATACAGTAAATATGGCAAAGACTTACACAATGCATGTATCATTTGGTATCCCCGTCGGAACGTTTTTAAAACCTCGTTGCTCGCAATCCACAATTTCACACGTTCTGCCATAGCAAGAACAATGATCGGGACAACAATCAGTCATACCAATAGAACACACCGCATACAGAAGAAACGACCAGAGGATATCAAAAGTTCCATTCATTTTAAGGCTCATGAAATAACTCTTTCGTCCTAAATCGTTATTCAAGCATTTCAATTTCCAAAACGTTTCACTGTTTTCCTTTTATAAAGTGAATATGGGCGATGTTTTTTTACTCAAGACGTTGCTTTTGATTTTCGAATACAGTGCTCATATCACGCACAAAAAGTTGATACATGAAAAACAATATCGATATAAAAACATTTAAATGATTTAAGAATTTGAGCGAACAAAGGTTTTCAATGTGCGATTAGCTTAAGAGCCAACAGGATCGCTTTGAAAATTACAGGAAATAGTCATTAATATGAATGCTTATTTGACATTTCAGGTTTTAATGAAGGTATGGAACAACAGCAAAATTGTCAATGAAGCATTCGTTTCAATTTTGTCATTGTAAAACACGGTAATTGTTAGCAATAAATAAAATGTATTGTTTATTTAGATATGTATTGTAGAATGGTATATCCTAACTGATTAAAAAATGACTGTTAGTTAGTTTTTCGGGTAGTAGTTTTTATTATTTTCCCCCAGTCTCTTTTGTCTTGCTTTTGCTGTTTAAAAGTATTCCTACAAAACGCTAATAGCTGTCGAGGAAATGAAGGCTTTCGGGTGCTAAATTTATTACTGGCTATCGTAATTTGAGTGCAGCCTTTTTCACTTTTTATGGTGATGTTTTATAGATACCTTAGAAGTGTGTAAATGAACTATGGTGACCCTAACGACACATCTCTAAAACAAGTTTTGTGATTGATAATAGTGCGTTCACCCAAAACCTTAAATATTGTAACATAATGCAAACCAGATTGAAATAATTTACATTGTGAAAATTAGTTTATTAGACGTCAAACATTTATCTAATTCCACTGTGTATTGTGATTGATACTGAGTTCCACTGAAAGACGGTTTCAAATGCGTGTATCGGCCAGCCAGGAACTCAGACCTTTTGATGCCAGATCTCCAGAGAAAATATCTTGTGTACCATGCAGCGCTAGTGAATATATCATACTGTTCCGTACAGCACGTGATAAACTACAAACTATATTGTTATATTCAGTAGTATATTATCACTTTATAACTCTATATAGACGAATAATCAATAATTGTAATATTAGTTCGTCCGAAAAATATTAACCGGTCAATATTTTTTTTTTATATTGACCGGCTAGGAATAAATCTAGAGAATATTCCCTCTAGTTCAATTAATCGCTTCTGATTCGTTGATTGGTAAACGGTGACGTAAATATATCTTCGCGAATCAAAAACAAGGTGACGTCATAATAGGCGCCAGTCAAGGCAAGTAAACAACGGACACGCAATGCGACTGTTTGCTATAAACACGGAAATAAGGATTTGCGAATTATGGTAAAGTATACTCAGTTGGAACATTTGTAGCCTAATTCCTTCTGGCGGCGAAATATCACCAGAGATCGTTTGATGCCGACGATATTTTTGAAATGGACTTAACGCCAAATTAATTTCGTGAATTCAATGTTGAGCTGAGAAAATTACGACGATCTGTTTTCAAATCATTTTTTGATTTTTGGTTTGTTTCTTCATACAACAAAACAAATGTTGACTGTGTTTTCGGGCAAAATTTATTATATAAATCCCCTTGGGACGAACCTATTGCCCTCCGCTTCGCGTCGGGCAATATTCCGTCCCTCGGGGGCTAATATAATTAATGTTGCTCTCAACCCCAGTCAATATTTGTATACTATACAACGGCGAGGGATCTCACCCGAAAATACTGGTAGCCTGTAGTATAGAGCAATAACCATTTATAGTGCTACTAAAACACATACAATATTTTCATGTTAGTTCATCAGAGCTACTAAAACACATACAATATTTTCATGTTAGTTCATCAGAGTGTATAACACGCATTAACATTCGTTGTAACTTAAAACCTTTCGTGAGTAGAGGGACGGGAACCACAATTAACATAATCCATTTTATGTGCCACTGACAATTCAAATTTTGTAACCCAGACTAACAACGCAAAGGAAAACCGTCTGTTTAGAACCACAAATATAAAGTCGTTTGACTAGTACCGAATAGTGTACAGATTCCGCGGTGCTGTAAATATACCCGGGTGTTATTTTCTGATCTATATTTCTGTCGAAGTACACCATAGGTGGCAGGGAACTTTTTTTTTTAATACAATTCACTGTTGCCAGAGGATGTGTGTCTTTGGACTATGTAACTATGTAACTAAAATGTCCTCAGTTCCTATTCAGCAAAAATACCTTTAATTCACTCCTTACAAGGCCAATCACCAATTTCTGAGGAAAATTGCTAATCAGAACGTGTAAAATTTTCTACATACTGGTTTTTCTGAGATTTCGACACTTTCATATTTCGCCGATTGTTCATGATTTTTCAGCTTTTTAGACCTCCCCCAGCTAATTCCCTGCAAAGGGGTGACATTCCGTATCGTGTGCATGTTGCACCATTACTTGTCAGGAACTTACCAATGTAGAGTTTACTATGTACCATCCACCTACTTTTCGTGTTACTTTACCTCCCGTCTGTAACTTGCAATTTCACTGTGCAGAGTCAACACAACAGTCATAGCCGCAAGTTTCGCATTTTACTTCTGATTCTCGTGTACTTAACATTAGGGGCCTACATATTTCATACAAATTTCAACAAAAGGCATCCCTCTAACTAATGATAATGATAATCATTAAAAATCATTTCATGAATTTTAGCAACACTGATAAGACTTCAAGAACAGCAACTCTCAATTTTACAAAAATATTGAGGGTACTATATCCGAAACTGTCCCTTGCTACCATATGCCTGCTGATATTAATTTAATACTGATATTAATTTAATATTATTCTATTTGATTTTTTTTAAACAAAATGTTATTCTGACAAATTACGTGGACAGCAATTTTACCCGATGAGTTCCTAATAACATAACTGTTTCCATAGAAATTGACATGTAGATATAAAAGTTTTGGCGCTAAACTCCATTGATTGAACCTGTGGAATAACAGTTTTAATGTATTCCATCCACTTGTTGGCATTTTCATAGCCTACAAAGTTTGATTTGCACGGAAATGACAGACAAAATCCGTGTAACATTTTAGACTAGTTTTTAACATCCTGTTGGAATAAATCGCAACGCCTTCATTTATCTTTTTGTGGTACAATATATAAATTATTTAAAACTTAATAAGTCACTAAAATGAATCCAAACGGTAGTTGTTTTATTTTCCTCACTGCATTTAATCCTTAATCAGAGAAAATCAAATTGAATATTCGGAAATCGTAATATGATAATATAATAACCTGTATTATTATTATTATATTATTAAATTATATGACTCAGTTTTGTTTAATATGGTATATTGTGTCATAGATACACTATCATATTATATAATTCTAAAACACATCATTCTATTAAATATTCCATTCCAAAGAAAGCCATAATTATTTAGGCTTTTTTCTTTTAAAAAAAATTATAGACTTTAATGTTTAAAGCTATTTATGCCTTTTTTAACGCTATTTTTGTTGAAATCCAGACCATATGTTTGTCAGAGTGATGAGCTGTATAAAAGAAAATATTGGGACAAATGGGACAGTTTACTAATTAGTATAATGGATAACTTAGGTTGCATGAAAATACTTTTATGACGTTGGAAAAATGATTTATTCCTTCATCACTTCCATTTCAAAAGGATAAAAGTTAACAATATCAATAAATATATAGACCACTATTTTCACACCTGATCAGAAAATAAATAAAATAGAACGTCAACATCATATCTTCCTGGGGCTCCTCGACTAAAAACACTTCTTTTGTCTCTGTCTTTTTATTTCTTTTGTCTTCAAATGCGTTAGATTATGGCCACTACCAACATACCGACCACGCTTTTGCGTCGACCTCTTGTTTACATACTATAAAAGCTTGTGACATCATGTGATAATGAATATTTTGAACTGGGCGTTTGCAGTCCGGACCGGAATGTAAAAAAAAATACATGAAAATATATTCAATATTTTAAAATGCATTTTCATTGAATTGAAAAATGTTCGGGAAGTTCATTACATAAAGCTTGATGAAAAAGAAAAAACAAACATTTTTTTTCTTTAAAAACATTGATACGACACATATACATGTAGCTTTAACTTTCTGTCTAAATAATTTGGATGCTTATTGCCATTATCTGGACTCAAATCTTACTCAATATACTTAATCCCTAAACATCTCAACAATTTTCGTTAGATATTTTTTTTCATTTTGGTCTCAGTTTAAAAATGACGCATGCTAAAAACAAAATTGTTGGGATGACGCATCCTCCAGAAAAATACATACTAGCGCAATGCATTTATCAATAGGCATTAATACTCTATTTTGGACTTGAATCTTTATCCTTAGCAAAACATTTGGACACGTTGTACTAAGCATTTCCTAATCTGGGTTCAAAAATATTATTGACCTTATTATCCATATTAAACTAGCTGGACATTTTCAAGATAGCAATCTATATACCTAATGGCAGTAACGTAACACTTTCAACACGTTCTGCTGGTAAAAAAAGCTGTGCAAAGGGGAATCCATGTGAATAAACTAAACAACGTATACTCGAACAATATATTTAGTTAGCTTTGTTTTATGCAGCACTTATTACATGTAGATGTTAGTACTTGAAATAATTTTCTATTATGGCGTCATTTACAGCAACATTCATTCACAAATTGGAGAGGTAAACGACATCAAATAGCCAGTCATAATCCAAGGACGTACGATAATACAATTTATTTGGCTAGATTTTATTTGTATCTTTGCCAAAACTAGCATATACTTGTCAGTTATCTGATAAAGTACAATTCATGAACTTATTGTATGTAGTGATTGTGTTTTAAATCATACTTTTCCATGAAATCTCAATGACATGACACAATACTGTGTATTTTACGCATGCCTTTGTACTGCAGCCATTTTTGTGACACTTTTCATTTTATTGAATACCATGTTTCTATTGTTTCTCTCTTCTTTTTTTTTTTGGTGAAGAGAAGGGTGAAACATATTGGTTTTGTTTTATTACAATATGTTGTATAATCTACAAAGCTAACTCCACTCGGTCCCTGATGTGTCATTATAAATGGTTTTATAGACACCATAGTCGCTCATAAAATAGTCACGTATCGGAAGTTTCCAATTCATTTCCATGGATAATGAGGAAGAATTGTGTGCTCTTTGAGTCTTTTGTGGGACAGGGAGACTGGTACTGATCAGATGTGTTTATTGTATAATGATATCTCATAATAAAACTGGTTTGTGAGATAAACACTTATGTTAATTAGACACATAATTTAAACTAAAATGGTTATATACTCTCTAGGCAATTGCCAATCACTAGGTATTTATATGGATTTTTACGAAACTGCATTGAAACGGTAAAAAAATGCAATGCTACCTTGGCATAATTATTCGGCACAATGTTCTTTATATAACACATGAAGGCTAGAAATATAGCAAAGCCAGTGCACAAGCGGTGTCTTTAAATGTAAACATAAGCTTAGGATTTGGGGATGGATTTAGAGTCAATACATGAAAGAAATAATTTTTCATTGAAAAAGATAAAATATATATTCAAAATATGAGATTCAGCTCTGCATACCTCAATTTTTTCTCTAAACTACTATTTGCAGAGGCTTAGTCACATCTACAAAATGTGCTTTGATTAATTAATTTTAGGGGTAACAGCTGAAATGTATCTACAAACACCTGAAACAACGCTTGACAATTCTATGAAAAAAAAATCCAGTTTGAAAAAAAAATGTGTATTGAACTGTGACTAATTACCCACATACTTAAGTACGCACGCAAATTAACAATGTTTAACCAAATGAAAAGAATATCGGGAATGACAACCATTTAACGAATGGGCTGATAATTGCGCTTTTGTTGCGTTGTTGAGTCAACTGCGCAACAACCATATATATATAATTAAAGGATCTTTGATTCTCTTTTGAATGTTTGAATTCTTTGAAAAAGCATGGCTCCAACTTGATTTATATAAATATTCTAGGCATTGATAATGCCGAGAAATTTTGATATCACAAAAGTACAATATTTCAAAAGTTAGTAAACAAAGAATGTGAAAGCAAAAATCAAGCTTGATATTTATGAAATAAATTGTTAAAGTATTTAAAAAAAAAAAAGGTTTGGTATTTAACATGATTCTCTCTTTAACTAATACAATTCAGCAGTAATTTGATGTGACCGATGAATCATCATCTTTACAAAATGGAATCACATGTGCCAATTTCAAGTATTCTGTAAAGGTCTTGAATAATAGGGATGCAAATTGCTTAGATGGGATTAACAAAAATTTAACACGAGAACATACATTTTTTTAAAGAATGTACATGTAAAAATGCCATTTATCATATCAAAACAAGAATTTCAAAACTGAACCTATTCAGTAAAAAAAAAATGACTTCCTAAATTAAGATACAGTCCCTGAAACGTTTTACTTTCCCATTTTGCCGTGCGTTCACCGTGCGCTCACAGTGCACTCACCGTGCGTTCACAGTGCATTCACCTGCGCTCTCCGTTCCACTCCGTTCGCGCTCACCGTTCATCGTGCGCTCACCGTGCGTTCAGTTTCTCGTTCAGTCCCGCTTAATTCATTTTCATTCGTAACTCTAAAGTGAAATAATTGGTCTTTGAGAGTTACAACGAATGAGGAAAGAACACATGCGTAAAGATGGAAGGAAACTTATATTTTACATCAGAAACATCATTTAAATCAGAATTTAATTCGTAGAATTTAAAGTACGCATTATTAAGCAAGTCTGTAAATACAAAAAAAAAACCTGTTGTTGTTTTGTTTCGTGTTTGTTTTTGTTTTTGTTTTTTGGGTTTTTTTTAATTGTTTGTTTTTTTATGACTTCAGCAAATTTATTATCACCATCCACACGTTTCTATGAT
Source organism: Magallana hongkongensis (assembly GCA_016163765.1). Lineage (NCBI taxonomy): Eukaryota > Metazoa > Mollusca > Bivalvia > Ostreida > Ostreidae > Magallana > Magallana hongkongensis. The sequence goes on along the minus strand of WFKH01010211.1, from coordinate 9,127,597 downwards.
TTATGTTTTCTCATAGTGCCCAGTTATTAAAGCAGGAAATGAATAAAATGTTACAGTGACGTATTATTCATATAAAATGCACATCACTGGTACTATCATATGTACACTGTAAATGTACGGGGGGTCAGTCAGTACAGTTTATGTGTCAAATTTTAATAAATATTACAACAAGGATAATCTTATATCGAGGCTGATGACAATACATACATGTACATTTAGTTTATTTGTTTTTTTTCCTGATTACCGACGAAATGCAATGTAAGGATAACAGCCGAGGCATTCCGAATAAATCGTTCATCTTGCGTTCACATAGCGTTCACATATCGTTCATCATGCGTTCATCGTTCACTTTGCGCTCGCGTTTGCGCTCCGTTTGCGCTCTGCGTTCGCTCACCGTTCACCGTTCATAAGCGCTCACCAAATTTCGTTCAGCGTGCGCTCACCGTTCGCTCAGAGTGCGCTCACCATTCACTCACCGTTCAAATGGGAAAGTAGACCGTTTCAGGGACTGTAAATGTAAATACATCTTGTAAAATGATTAAGAATATGTAATACTCTAAATCACACCAAGATAGCAACTTCCAAAATGTATATTTCTTTAAGATATGGAATATGGTTGTTACATAGGGTACTTAAAGGCATCTCTATTCTCCCTAAAACAACCAAGAAAACTTAGTCTTTATACATGAAAAAAATATATTCTACCCCACTCTGCTAAAATGTTTTCCTTTGTTTAAAAAATCTTGAAAAAAAACCTGCCATAATATTGAAAAGATAGCCTATGCATTTGACACAAAGATAAAAATACGAGTTCAGTATGTTATCCATTTACCAGAAAAGCATTGTACATGAATGAGTATGCATGCAGCATACATCAAACCACTAACGTTTCCGAAATAAACGTGTAATAAAATTACGAATTCTAGGAAAATTACCTTTAAAAATGCTTTCTGTAAAACTTTTCCTCTAGCACATTCAGTACTGTTAGCCTATTGTCAATAAGGTTTACTGGGTAGGTGTAAATATGTCGTATTGTAAATTTTGCTGCAAAGAACTATATATGATAACAATCAAATTTGGTCCCCATATTTTGACATTTTTTAAAGTGTTTCAGGTACATTAAATTGTTATATTATTTTTTTTTAATTAGTTGATGTAAGATTAATTTTGTACCTATTTATTTGATTTATTTGCACTCACTGGCAGTATATGACGTTGGAAGTGACCCTTTTTGTAATTTTATCAAAATCAGTCAAAAATTGACATTGTTCGTATCTTTTTTCGGATGGGAAATATAGAGCAACACTTTGAACAAGGAAAATTTCTTAGTCACTTTGTTTGTTCAAGCAATCGTTCAATATTTTCTTAAAGAAAAATTGTTTAAAATCAGGCCGTTTTATGCTAAAAATGCGAAATTGGCTGGAAAGGATTAACTTTATGATGTCATATTTTTAAATTGTGGGCATTTGGTTATGAGAAAGCTTAACATGTACAAAGAAAACAAAGAATTACAGTAAAGTGATGCTGTTCATTTTAGAGGCCATTTTAGGCCCCTATCATAGATAATCCTTTACCGGGAGGATTTAAATGAATTTAAAAAAAAAATACAGTTTATAATAGCTGCAGGTCTGTAGCTCACGGTCTGAGAATATTTTTATGGACGACATGGTCATCCCCGGGTCAATTTTCAACCCGGGTCAAAATTCATCGTTATATCCTCAAAGTTAGTCAGCAATTGTTTATCATTTGTAAAATATTTACAGGAATACAACATCATACAAGCAGAATCTTCATTACTTATGTACTGATTAGGGACTTATTTCTAACCTTGGTAGGTGTCTAAATTCTATTTATCTAACAAAGTGTCATTCCTAAGTGTACATTATACATATTTTATTTTTATATTCAATCACTCATTGTTATGGAAAACTTTACAAATTATTTAATCTTTTAAATTAAATCTTGGTTATGGAACGTCTTATATCAATCCTATTCAAAATATTTTAGAACTATAAATGACCCGTGTTGATTTTAATAGACACCTGTCATCACATACTTGCCGTTACCTCCCTGGCCATCCATCTAGATATATTGTTAGATACATAGAATTAAGACCCCTACCAAGTCTAGAATTAAGTCCCTAATCAAATCACACAACCCACTTACATTTGTCACACATAAACATTTATTGGGAGGAACAATCGGTCATTATTCCGTTTGTATTCTTTTACGCATTCAGCAATTTATATATAAAATGCAATTTTCAACTTTTGACCATATGACTCCTTCATGAATTTACCAGAGGAAATTGACGGATGCAAAATGTTATTTGTTCATCTTTTCGAACAACATCTTTTTAAATTTATTGACTCTGTATAGCTTTCAGCATGATATATGTATGCAAAGTTGCGGGCAGTTGATGTTGATTTGTCATTAATAAATAACAAAATTCGTCAGTGAGAATTTAGTTGTTTTTCAAAAAGAAGGAGATCGAAGATGAACCTGGAGTGGATATATGTTAATTGATTAATGGTTTTTACGAAATTACCCGGTACTCATACGTAATGAATCTACATGTAAATATTAATATTTTCACGGACAGAGACATCCGTCAACTAAAGATATATATTTGTATATGTTAGTAAGCGTACTTCTATAGGAGATACTAGTCAAATAATAAATTAATATCATCATTTTGTCGCATGGGACAACTTTTATGTTATTTGTGTTCCTTCAATCAAAAGTTTTCCTGAACCCTCTTGCAGATTATTGAACAATGCTGAATACCCAGTGCATTAAGATGTTTGATATTTTATCGAAAACCTGTTTCTGGACAAAAGAAGCATTTTGAAAGGATTTACATCTCCATGTTCATTAGCCTCTTGGCTCTTTTCTTATTCATTTACTAAATTAAATCCCTTAATCCTTTTTTATGCTCAATGCTCCGTCACATCTCACCGGATTATGCTTCTAGACGTCGTTTAGAAGACTATTCTTTTCAATTCGTTCGTCTCCATTTGTATGCGTTTCTTGTCCTTTTTCCAGCAAATACAGTCAATGTCGAAGTAGGTCCAGTGATATATGTTCTTACCGACAGAAAGCTTTAATTATGTCAAAACTTTTAACGCACATCACCACTCCGGTTAAGTACGGTAACTGCATGACTGCGTTTCATGCTTTTTGTGCAAAACACATGCACTCTCTTTATTATATTTGACTAGTATGCTTTCCTTAACTCCCGTTGATGCCCATTAGACTTGTGTCACAAACGGACAACTAACGGCCGTGAAAAAAAGTAAACCGGACTGTCTTTTAAGTGGCCAGTAAACAACCGTTTGTCTTGAGTGAAAAACATTTTCTTCAGTTTTTTATGGGTTTAGGTTTCGTGTTATCTGATAAATGATCGTTACAGAAACGGTGAGGTCCGTTAATTGACCGTCGCTTGAACAAAACATATCTGGTGATCATTTAATTGTTACCTGTTATAAAAGCTTCTAAATATTGTCTTGATAACCCTTACAAAAGGGAGGTCGACATTTATCAATGGATAACTTTGTCGAAATTTTCATTCCTTAGACGCACTTAAGCATAATCCGGTTTAATGTGACAAGAACATTAAGCTTAAAATGTAAACATTATCTATTGCTAACTCATTAGTTACGTTTCAATAAATGTTCTTAAGCTTAAATGTGCCGTCATAGAAAATTCATAGAGAACGGTTTCCGTTACATGGTATGTATAAACGCATTCAGGGCGTCCTTCACAAACTTTAGGCATCCTGGAAAACGTCGACTGCACAAGAAATAATTTTGTTCGCCCTTGACGTACAACGAGAGTGTACCATTTTTAGCTCACCTGAACCGAAGGTTCAAGTGAGCCTTTCTGATCACCAATTGTCCGTCGTCCGTCCATCTGTCTGTCCGTTCGTCTGTCTGTAAATTTTTCGCATTTTTTATTTCTTCTCTAGAACCACTGGGCCAAATTTAACCAAACTTGATACAAAGCATCCTTATGAAAAGGAGTTTCTACATTATTAAAATAAAGGGTGTAACCATGTTCAAAAGGGAGATTAATATGAAACAGTGAAAATAGGGCGTGTCTTAACGAAATCTTCTCAAGAACCACTGCACCAGAATTGCCAATTTTTACACCAGAGCTTGTATATATATAGTGAAGATTCTAAATTGTTAACACCGTGACCCCCGGACCAATAATGAGGCCCCAAGAGGGGCTCAAAGTTGAACATAGAAATATATATAGAAAAAATGTTTAAAAATCTTCTTTTCAAGAACTTCGATGCTACAATGTGTGAGATTACTATGCAAGCATCCTAAGATAATGTAGATTCTAAATTGTTAATACCGCGACCCCCGGACCAATACTGGGGCCCCAGAAGGGGTTCAAAGTTTAACATAGAAATATATAAGAAAAAAAGCTTAAAAATCTTCTTCTCAAGAACTACAACGCTACAATTTGTGAGATTACTATACAAGCATACTAAGATAGTGTATATTCTAAATTGTTAAAATCGTGATCCCTAAGACAATACAGGGGCCCCACGAGACGTTCAAAGTTTAACATAGAAATATATAGGGAAAATGTTTAAAAATCTTCTTCCCAAGAACTACAATGCTACAATTTGTGAAATTACATGTACTATGCAAACATCCTAAGATAGTGTATATTCTAAATTATTAAAACCGTGATCCCCGAACCAATATTGGTGCCTCAATAGGGGTTCAAAGTTCAAATATATAGGGAAATCGTTTGAATACAATTTGTGAGATTACTATGCAAGCATTCTAAGATAGTGTTTTAGTAGATTCTAAATTGTTAAAACTGTGACCCCCAGATCAATAATGGGTCCCAAGATGGATTCAGAGTTCAACAGAGAAGTATATAGGAAAAATGATTAAAAATCTTCTTCTCAGAAATACAATGCTTCGTTTAGTTAAGGTATTTTACTATGTATTAGCATTGTCATTTCTTCATATCCTCATATCAAGATCACAGTGACCTTTTTTCACTTTTTATAATCATGAATAATACATTTTGCAATTTTATTATCTTTGATAGGCCTAAGATAATAAGATTGGCTAGTTGATGCATCTTAGATCTTAGGATCCAAAAAAGTAGGTTTCTTTTTATATGCTGTTTAATGTATTGTCAAGTCTTGGAATATAAGAGAGTTTTAAAAACTTTAAAAAAAGTTTCATATTTAAGATCAATTCTATGTAAGAATCAAAATTCCGTGGCCACGCATAGTGACGGATTTTCTTCATACTTGACAATTTGATAGACTTTGATGAGTAAAAAAGCTTGACACCATTTATTTGTTGCTATGTGGTCCCGTTGCCATGGTAACAGAGGGTAAAGATGTAAAAATCGCATTTTAATGCTTATTTGAGAACATATTGTGAGTAATGTGCACAACTTGAAGTTTTCAAGGTAGAATATATCATTAAAAATAGTTGTCATTTTTTAAAAGAAAGAAAAACATTAATGGAGAAACGCATATTTTTAGAGCGTTTCCATGGTAACTAAACAGAAAATTAAAAATATGTTCTCTTCATTTAATTTGAATAAAAAGTGCAAATCTTAGAATTTTTGGTAAACGCTAATATGATTGTGTAATTAAGAATTTAAATATGAAAATTGAGAACCGTTGCTATGGTAACAAGCTAAAAAATAAGGTAAATAATAATATTTTCAGGCATTTTTGAATGGATATTATTCACATATAATGAATGAATATATAAAATCAATTGGTAAGAAATAATCAAGTATGACCTAAACTTAAATGACACCTTAAAAAAATCTGACATTTTCTAAAAATAACTGCCGTTGCTATGGACTTTTCAAAAAGCAATAATTTCTGTGTTATTTTCTACAGAACTTAATTTTCCATAGCAACAACACTTTTCTGTTGCATAACAAAGCTTTTTGTGGTATATAATAAAAATTTAGATAAATTTTTACAAGTTCCAAATAAAACAATTCCTAAAAATTTCTTAAATCAGGCATTAAAGCAGATCAAAATCATCTTCAATTTCTCAGTTTTTCCTATTTCTTGGCCGTGTTACCATAGCAACAGATGTCAATTTTTATAATGAAATATATATTGCATGGACATTGTTACGGATGTGAAAATTTAATAGTTTCCCATTTCAGCTTATAAAATACCCGCAAAAACTGATTTTAAAAATGTGTAATGGTTTCCATGGTAACATTTTAAAAGTATTGGTTTCTCCATCGATTTCTCTATATAATATACGAATTGAAAATAGGACAAAGGCTTTTTTATGACTTTGATAGTTTAAATTAGTGGGCAAAACCTTCTAATATGGTTTCAAAGTAGGTAAGTTTTGCTATTTTTCCATCTTTAACCTCAGTTACCATGGCAACGGTTGCCCCTAACAACCAACTTTTAGTATCTTTTTGCGTTTTACACCTAGGTGTGTCAATGTATGAAATATAAGAAAAATTGGTGACTATGCGTGGCCAAACCCTTTTATAAATCTTTGATACTTACATAGAATTGATATTAAACATTTCAAAATAGAATGAAACAAGAACTATTGTTCAGGTGAGAGCAATGTGGCCCATGAACCTCTTGATAATTCAGTTTTGATTTTGGTATATAGAGGACGAAATTACTCATATACAATGTATAAGCATTTTTGATATATTAATTAAACGAAAACATAATCCTGCCGTTTTCTCTCAAAACAATTTTATTATTTAAAACTTTTATTATTTCACGAAGATAACGAATTTTGGAATGCAATAGTCAAATGTGGACGTCTTACATTTTATTTATATATCGATCTGAAATTGGTATATATTGACTGGACAGAATTATAAATAAGGAAACATGATTGAAAATTAAAAGAATACGATGGATGTGCAAAAATGTGAAGTCAATTTCATGAAACTTACCGAAGCAGCATTTTTTCAGAAAATTAATTAAAATTCATAAACCTTTATATAAATCTTTATATTTGTTATCATTGTTGTTATCAGTTTTAGTACGAGTGCACTGTTAATATGGCAATGACTTACAGAATGCATGTATCATTTGGTATCCCCGTCGGAACGTTTTTCAGGCCTGGTTCGAAGCAATACAAAGTTTTACACGTTCCCCTACTGCAAGAACAGCTAGCGGGACAACCACCAGTCATAACAAAAGAACACACCCCATAGAGAAGAAAATACCAGAGGATACAATAAGCTCCATTCATTTTAAGGCTCATGAAATAACTTTTCGTTCCTAAATCGTTCTACAAGCTTTTCAAGTTCCAAAACGTGTCATCACTGATTTCCTTTCATTTAAATCAAGTGAATATGCGCTATGTTGTGAATTTTTTTAGTGAATACGCAGTTTGACTTCAAATACAGTGTTCATTTCACGCTGAAGAAGTACAAAAATGAAATACGATTTCGATAAAATTAACATTTGAATGATTCAGTAATTTGAACGTACAGGCGTTTTCAATGTGGGATTGGCTTTAACAGCCAATAAAATTGCTTTGAAAATTACAGGAAATTGTCAGTAATATAAATATAATTTATTGACATTTCGGGTCTTAATTAGGTTCTGGAACCACAGATGAAATATTTTATTTGATGTATTTTATGCAATTTTGAATTTTATTGTAGAACACGGTAATATATAAAATATGTTGTTTCTATAAAATAAATATTGTAAACTGTCATGTTCTACCAGTTTAAATAATGACTGTTCATGAAGACTATAATATATTCTGTATAATTGGATCTAATATATAAATCTATATATTGGAATTTTTAACTTCACGCATGTTTTATCAAGACAATTAAAAAAAGACTACAAATAGTCCTTCATACAGATTGCAGGCTGGATTTTATCATAAAGCTGTTGTTCTGTTTTGTAGTAAGCAATAGAAATCCACCCTGCCTTTTTGATTGGAATATTGCCATAATTATGATAATAGTTACACAGATATGTACGTTAATGACTTAAATTGAAACAAACTGAATTTCTCAGCTTTTTAATTTATTTCAAACCCTTTGATAAACCCCCGGTAAGTAATATAAGAATCCCTTGAGGAACCTTTTATCCCCTTGGTTCACTCCGCTTAGTTCCACAACATCCCTGTCAGGAGCCCCTCGTTTACATCTTAAATATTAAGGAAAAAAGCATGCATAGTGTAGTAATCGAGAAAACAGCAGCGGATAGACGTGGTCGTTAGCCAGTCTATAACTACCAGGGGCATGGCATTAAAAACATCAGATACTTAAAAGCCTCTTTTTTGGATGAAAGTTTTAAAAACCGCGTTTAGTTAGTTTTTATTTTTTTCACAGTGTCTGTTTGGCCTTGCTTTTGTTATTTTAAAGTCTATCTACAAAACGTCAATAGCTGTCAAGGAAATTAAGGTTTGTAGGTGCTGAATGTAGTACCGGATATCATAATCTGAGTGCTGCCTTTTTTTCAATTTTTATTGGAATGTTGTAGATATTTTAGGAGTTTGTGAGTGAACTATGGCGGCCATACAACACCTATCTAAAACCAGGGTTTTTTTTATTGATAATTGTGCGTTGACCCTCAGCCTTGAACATTTTAACAATACCATACAGATTAGTTGAAACATTTTACATTGTAAAAGTTTGTTTTAATATTAAGGAAGGAGTCCTTTCTGGTTTTCAACTCTCAGAAGTAAATTTGATCAAATGCTCATTAAATCAAGATGAAAGGATATTAAAATATCACATTTTCGGGGTTTTTTTTACTATCATACAACTTGGCTTAAAAATAGTAATCAAAGTTTATAATCTAACGAGGACTATATTTTGGCTGAAAATATCACATGTTTTTGTAATTCAGAATTGCTTTAGATTCAAGAGTCTATTGAGATTTTTTAAAACAATATAATTAATATTTTTTTAACTAATGTGAACTAATGATAATATACTTGAGTTTCAGAATATGCTTTTAAAATATGATTTGCCTTTCAAATTACATTTTTATTAGCTTTTTAAGCACTCATTCTATACATAGATTTGTGTGAAAAAATCACTAAACTCGGATTTTCTATCTTATTGAATGGTCATTCTACTACAGTTATTGCCGAGATCAAAGAGATGCCGCGGACATTATTCTCCAATATACCACGAACGTCATCAGTAAATTATCAGATCAGAAATACCTATTTGTCTCGCACTGATTATGAATGTACAACTTCAAACCGTAAAAAGTTTTAAAACCTTGTCAATTTCACGTGTTAGTTCCAGTCAAAACGATGTGTATTGCCTCAAATGTTTATTTATTAAGAGATCAATGCGGCTGTTCCTATGACCTCCCTAGCACATTTTCACTGCGTGTTTTTACATGAAATATATAACGAGTAGTAGTAATAATCGTATTAAATTGCCCTTTAACTATTAGGAATATGATTCCAAGATATTTTATAAATAAGTGAAGAGTATTAAAAATCCAAAGAAAATTTCTGTCGTCTGCAGTTGATCGATACACATGTAAACATATACTAACAAAACCGTTGGGGTTACACGGAACAGCCGTCAAAATGACCTAGATCGTCTCTCTATAGGAGAAACGATCTGTAGAAACACTGGGCTGTTAGTAGAATAGAAATAAGGTTCTTGTTATCTTGAATGTTGCAGAATAACCTCCGAGGTCGAGAAATGTTGTTTGAAATATAAAAGCCTTGGCTAACACCTCGGCTTTTATATTTCAAAACAACATTTCTCGACCTCGGAGGTTATTCTGCAATATTCACGAAAACTCGTACTTTATTTCTTAAATATATTAACTTTTCTGTCATTTCATATATTTATATAAAGTCCTCATAATATGTAAAAATCTAAAATATTTTAATATTGGATGGATTAAAAAAATAATCAAATATCTTCAAAATTTAAGAAAATTAGAGTAAATGGGGCTGAGCAATAACAATTTTACTTTAAATATTTAAATTCAATTTAGCAGTATAAGTCGATAGACATTCTGATATTCTATCATTTCATTGAAGAATAGAAACTTCATTTCTTAAACAGATGTCTACATAACTGCAAATAACATTTATTTTTAACATCCTTTAAGAGGAAAAAAATTATTGACCTTGATCTGATCTTTATGCGAAAAGAAGGTGGTCAAATTTAATTTAAAAAAAATATATTAGAATCATTTGGTTATATGATCTGTTTGACTGTGTCAAAATTTCCTGAATTTTTTAATTTAAGAAGTATGTCTGATAATGAGAAGAACTCTTCCTTAATTTTATTTTACCGTATATTGTAAAAACTACTAGTAATTCTTGATACTGAGTTTTATTGAAGAACAGTAACTGTTTCAAAAGCTTGTATCGGGCAGCCAGGAAATCGGACCATTGATACTAGATCCCCAGAGAAAATTTACAGTGTACCATGCGGTGCTAATGAAAATATAAAACTTTTATGTACACCAGGTTATGAACAATAAACTGTACTATACATCGGCGAAGGATCTCACCTGAAAATAATAGCAACTTGCAGTAGATTATTTTAGATAGTGCTGCCAAAATAAACACATTATTTCAATTTATGTATTTTGAAATGTTCATTTTTTTTTTTTTAATTCATTTTATGAAAATTTTCTGGTTATATATGTTCTTTGATTTTCTTAATTAAATGTTTTGTTTAATGTTCATCTTTGTTACCTTTGATTTATTTAAGTTCATCAAGGTGTATAACATACATCCTCACATATATTTTCCTTTTCTGTTTAATGAATATTTGTTGTAACTTTAAAAGTCCTGAAAGCTGCGGCATAGAAACAAAATTGATAATGAACTATTTTATATGCCACTTACAATTCGAATTTTTTTACCCAGATGATTGTCACTGCAAAAGAAAACCGTACGTTGATAACCAAGAATGAACTGTCGTTTGACTAGGTTTTTGTTTTTTTAGGGGGGGGGGGGGGGGGGGGGGGGGGGGATGGTTGGGGTTTTTTTTTGTTACATTGAGATCAAATTGTTTTGTCGAAGTAAACCATATGCCTGCAGATTTTAATGTAATATCATTCTATTAATTTTTTTCCAAATTTTAAATAGTATCCTGACAAATCACGAGGGTAGCAATTTTACCAGTTGCGAAAAAGCTGATGAGTTCCGAATAGCATCTAGTTAGCTTTTTCCATAGGAATCGAATGTAGGTTAAAAAAACGTTTTAGCGTTAAACCTGTTGACTAATTATAACAGGTTTAATGTATACCACCAAGACATTTGTATTATTTCACACTAACTACAATCAGTTTGCATTATTTGATCATTTGGATACATTTTTTTTTTTTTTAAGAAAATAAATTTTAATTTTATGATGTGATATTTACATAATTTCAATGAAAATAGTCATATCAATTTAAATATATATTGTTGTTAAGATAATATAAATTAACCATTTTTTGTATCAAATCATGTTGATTATACGTACATCAAATTATAATTTTCATATAATATAATACATGTTTTTGTGGTCTCATCTTAATAAGTTCTGTAAGCTTTGATTATCTGTTTTAATCTTGCATAAACACTATGGAAGAAATTTCATCAAAATATCTAGAGTAGAAAATATGTCAGATTTTGTTTGATTGTAAAAGTTATTCAACACCCTTAGAATAATTAAAACTTGTTTTTGTTTTATAGCTTACCTTCCCACGAAATCTTAATGGAATGTGTATTTTAACCGCATGCCTTTTCACCGCGGTCATTTCTGTAAAACTTTTAATACATTGAATACATTGTCTCTTTTTTTTCTATTTTTTTCTTTTTGTGAGGAAGGGGGGTAAAACATATTAGTTTTGTTTTATAACTGTATGTGTTACATTAATGTTTTGTAAATCAAAGAATTTAAAACTATCTATAACAATCTAGATTGTTATAGATAGTTTTGAATTCTTTGAGTTACCAAACTTTAATGTAACACCTGTAGTGTAATTCAAAAAGCTAACTCCAGTCGGTCCCTTAATTGTCATTATAAATAGTTTTATGGACAGCATTGTAAATCATCAAATGATCACAGATCGGACGTTTCCAATTCATTCCATGGATAATGAGGAAGAATTGTGTGCTCTAAAGTCTTTTGAGGGACACGGAGACTGGTACTGACCGAGATCAGATGTGTTTGTTGAATAATGTTCTCTCATAATAAAACAGGTTTGAAAGATAAACACTTATCTTGATTAGACGCATGATAATTTAAAACAAAAATGGTTATACACTCTCTGAGCAATGGTCAATCATTTGGTAGATATGGATTTGTACGAAACTGCATCTTAAGCGGATATTAAAATGCAATGCACAGTATTCTTTATATAACACATGAAGGCTAGAAATATAGCTAGGTCAGTGCACCAGCGGTGTCTTTAAATGTACGCATAAGCTTAGGATTTGGGGATGGATTTAGAGTCAAAACATGAAAGAACATTTTTTACAGTTAAACAAATAGTGAAATATATAATCAAAACATGAGATCCAGCTCTGCACACCTCATTATTTCTCTAAACTACTATTTACAGAGGCTTAGTCCACAAGATGTATTTTGATATTTATTTTTTCAGATGGGCACAGCTGAAATGTGTATACAAACACCTGAAATAAAGCTTGACAAATAAATGAACAAAAAAATCCACTTTTTAAAAAAATGTGTATTGAACTGTGACAAATACCTCACATACACAAACAATTTTACTGTTGTAAACCATATCGGGGATGACAACAATTTAACCCATGGGGTGATAATAACGCTTTTGTTGCATCAGAGTCAACTGTGCCACAACCATAGATATAATTAAAAGATCTTTGTTTTTTGTTTGAATGTTTGAATTTATCGAAGAAGCATGGGTCGAACTTGTTTTATATGAATATTGAAGGCATTTACAATTCAGAGAAATTTTGATATTACATAGGTACAATATTTTTAAAAATAGCAAAGAACGAGTGTCAAAGCAGAAAACAAGATTGATAATTAAAAAATAAATTGTAAAAATATTTAATCATTGAATCATTATTTTTGAAAGATGTCGTCTTATATCTGCAACGGTGTGTGAACAACACATTGTTGCAGTTTAGAGACCACATCTTTTCAAAAATAATGATTCATTGTTTATATTTACGTTTTTTTACCTTTATCCCATATCCGCAGTTATGGCTTATTTTTCAAAATATCTGCGTTATTCTACGAGTAATGCGCCATTAATGGAAGAGCGATTGAAACAGCCGACGTATGCTGACAGAAATAGTGCACAGCGCTATGAATTCTTATTACACTATATTATTTTTTATTATTTTAACCGATAGATATAACCTTTGCTATAATAATAAATTAGTAAATTGGATTTATTCAACTGTTAATCAATGAAACGTTTATCAGCGTAGGTAAAATATCAGGTCTAGATCCAGTTTGCAGTCGCAAGGAGAGTCATACATGCTCCTCGAGAAATACTGAAGGAAATTGAATTCATACGCACCAGATTTGATGATTGGGTCTTCTGTGTTATGCGTAAATATCACTCAAATCAATCAATGCAATTTAATAGGAGGAAAGAAAGTGTTGATATTAATAAACACCTGTCATCACACACTTCCCGTTACCTTCTTAGACATCCGTCTATATTGCCATTAATAATCTTTTTAACGCTGTGTTGGATATATATTTTAATTTTAATTATTCTAATTTTTTTTATTGTAGCAAGACTCTTTTGAATTTCAGTTTATTTTTTTCTAAAACAAGTGTATGTAAGTATGCTATATTATTTGTTAAAGAGAAAAGGATAGATAAAGGAAGTAGAAGTGTTTTGTTTCTTACAGTGTTTCAAGCTGTAGTAATCCCTGAAAGGCATTTCTGTCGAGTCTACTTATCTGGTTTGTAGCAAGGTCCCTTCATGAGTACATAAAACAAACATTCATGTCAATCACAAAGTTTACATAAAAACATAACAAAGGAAATAGTTATTGCATTAGGATATGTTTCATATTCCAGTTAAGGTTAATTATTTAATAATTTATGTTTATAACTTATTTTTGCAATTTAGACATCCAAAAGCGACGCTACATTATTCGATGGTTAAACTTTGATATTCATATTAACATTGCAACCTTTAAATCGCAAGACAGTTTTCGATAAACAACATCCATATCGCTTTTAATAAGAATATTATTTTCTTTATTCTAAAAGAATTAAGTCTGCCAAATATGATAATTAAAACAAAAAAATTTTAATACTTGGATGAAATAGAAAAAAAACCCTCAAACAATTGTCGTAATGTTGAAAGAGCTAGAGCCACGAAGCATCAAAATGTGCCCTATTATAAAAATTCACCATATTTTGGTGAAATGTAGTGTAGAATCTACGCTTTTCAGAACTGTTTTTCTTTTTTCGATATCTATTATACTTTTTTAAAAACAGAGTTTACAATATGGCACCGTTTTGATGAAAAAATGTAAACCAGACGTCATTTTTGTTAAGTAACGTCATGAAATGATAAAACTACGCATGACTTGAATTTAATAAAATAAACAAAAACAACAAACCTGTAGACATTATAATTAATTTATGAAAATAAATTTATTGATGAAATACCATGAATAGCTTATTTACAATAAAGTTTTTAAAAAATACAGGGACCAGTGCTAAAGGTCAATATAACGGCGGTACATTTAAATATGTCGGTGTCTTCAAAGTTCTTTTTTCTGCAATTTGAAACTGCGTGAATTTAAGTAATGCTGATGATGCGCAGTGTATAACTGAGGATTAATTAAATTACTTGTTTCAAGGCTTCGATATTTTCACTCAAACCTTGCATTTTATAGCCGGGGTTCAGTCCGTGAAACGTTCTATTTTCCCATTTTTTGTGTGCGTTCACCGTGCGCTCACTATGCGCACACAGTGCGTTCACTTGCGCTCTCCGCTCCGTTCACGCGTATCGTTCACAAAGCGTTCGCCTTGCGCTCACCGATCATTCAGTGTTCACTTATTGTTCAGTCACATAATATTATACTTAGACTGATAACAATACATACATGTAGTTTATTGTTATTAATACCTGATTACCAACGAAACACAATGTAACAATAACTCCCGAATAAATCGTTCATCTTGCGTTCACATAGAGCTCACATATCGCTCACTGTTCACTTTGCCCTGCGTTTGCTCAGCGTGCGCTCACCGATCGCTCAGAGTGCACTCACTGCCATTGAATTTCATTGTCGATTTACCTGAGACAGTCCGATTTTTAAGGATACCAGTATTGTAACCACTGATAACGGTCTGAGATTAAGAAGCTCACTAATATCGGACTGTCAAAGGTAAAATTTTTGACTGTTGGAACAAAGAAATGACATAACATCAGTGTTTTAATGTGCATTAATTAAAAAAAATATTGATTTCTAAAAAAATATTTTTATGAATTAATTATTCCTTATGAATTAATTATGCCTTATACATGCCGTAACAACATAACATCGAGAGAGAGAGAGAGAGAGAGAGAGAGAGAGAGAGAGAGAGAGGGGGGGGAGGTCATTATTGTGAGATAGGTTACAATGAAAATTTTTATAAAATATTTAATTTTTCAAAGCCAAGCAGTAGCACATGAATAATGTCGTAAAATTGTCTTGAAAAGCCGAATTCATAGCAAGCATGTAGAATTTGTGTTAAAATATATAAATTTTTAATGAACTCGGCCGTAAATCGATTGATTTAATTTTTAGATTGGGGGGTGGGGGGGTGAATAGAAACAAAACAAAATCTCGCTGCACTCGTCGTTGGTTTTTTTTTAAAGAAAAGGCCCGGCAATCTGAATCCTTTTTACATACCATACAAGGCAAACTGTAATTAGATTTAGTACGCATAAAATAATCGACGAAAATTTCAATCGAGAATTTTATAAGGCAAAAGACCCGATGTACACACATTTAGGGTGTTTTTTTTTTTATTGAACGAATTATCAACAAAGACATCACAATTAGGATTAGCTATCTATATAGTGCACATGCTGATAATTTATTCTAAATTGTGAATACCAAAAGTCGTCTTCATCGAAACGTACACGATCGATCTTACAATATGCATGTAACAGTTCACCGGAAATACATTGATCACGCGATGAATCAACAGGTGGCTGATAACGTAATGACGAATGCATTGGCAAGATTTTTTTTGCAAGGGACGATGGCTTAATTATAAAATTATTTCAATAACAGCTGTACTTGGAAATTAAATTATCAAGTTGTTTGACGGCATAAGTTAAGTTTATCATACATGTACACATGTTTACACGTGATATCGACTGTCTTTCTCTCGTGATATTCAGAAACACTTGTGTAACAAGTTTTAAAAAATCGCTTGCATCTTTCCTTTTGTTTTTTTATTCATTTGACTGTTTGACGAAAAAAAAAACCCACAACTATAGCTACATGCTATCGCTTATTTTACACAAAGGTATAGGAATATTTACTTATTTGTCGCCATCAATGTACGTAACGTTACAATGTTAACCGCCATTATTTTTTTTTTCTATTTGTTAGCATGTTCATTTATATCATATTCTACTGCAATTGAATAATACCGTGGTACATAGAAATAATGTTAAAAAATTGCAGACTTAAATGGTAAGTTCTATTAGCAAAATACTGAAAGAACTCAAGATTCCTTGTACAGATTCAACTGACGTCGCAAACGTCAAGCTATGACGTCATTGATGATGCACGATATAAGAATGAATACACAGTATAAAATTACTAGATAGAACACACTAATGTTCAGTTTATATGCATTTCTACCACAAATATTGAATAAAATGATGATTTTGTAAATATTTACAAATAATTCTTCATAATTATTAATTATTTTCTGCTATTTCAATTAAAATTAAGCAAATAATTACCTTAAAACAGAATGGTCTGTTTTATTTTCTGTTACTAAAATTTTCAAAAATTGTAAAATACATATTGGCCACACTTGAGTACCTCTAAGAAATTTTGCAGGCAGATGCATTTATGCAATATCTCTCAGTTTTAAAAGTTTCAAAGAGGTTCTCAAGTGTGGCCACATTCAAATTTGGGAAATACTGCAGTAAAATCTACATTTTTCAGCCATTTTTAACGACCATGGCATGTTTGATGATGCGCATGTGCTAAACGGTGGGGCCGAGGTGAAAAAAATACATCTGCATAGAAGCAGAATATTGTGCCCTACATTATAAGTAATTACAATTTGTATTGTTTCAAACTTGAGTTTTGTGAAAATTTTAAGGCACATTTTGATGCTTCGTGGCTCTAGCTCTTTGTTCATATTCTCTTTTTGTAATGCATGATTTCAAACTGGTTTTTTTTTTTTTTTTTATCAGAAAACGATGCTTCGATTGTATTGTGTGATGCATATATCAGTGAAACAAATTATATTTTACAAAGCACACCTTCATTACTAAATTGTTTAAAATATCATAGTTTAACTGTTTTGTGCTGTTGTGTAAATTATACCATGGTTTGGGACTCACGACCCTGGGTAACCTCACTTGACTTCGTCTCGTGAGGTCAAACCCGGGGTCGTGAACCAAACCATGTTATAATTTACACAACACCACAAAACTGTTAAAAATGTATGGTATACCTTTTAACTACCGAGTATTTTCCCCTCTATTTCTTACAGAAACTTATAGTTAATTCATAGCTCTATAGAAACAGCCAGACTGAAATTACACGCCCCGTTTATTGATTGGTCAAAATCTACAGCCACCTAAGAAAAATCACGGACTGCACGAAATAATCATGAAGATGTCAGAATCAAATTTCCAATGGAGACGATTTGGCTGTTTGTTTTAGCTAACGTACTGACGTAAATGAACAGTAATCTAGTGAATTTAACTTACTTTTTAAAATCAATTTATCAATTTGTTAAAAAAAAAATTAAATATAAACAAAAAAAGCTTTCTTTGATGATTCATGCGGATTATGAAGGTAGCGATCATTGCAGAAAAATTTACATAACGCGGGTTATGTATTTTTTCTACAATGTCGCCACCTTCATATCCCGCATGGATCACTAAAGTAAACATTTAATTGTTTAAATGTCTAGCAATACCATTTTCAACACTTCTGAACCTATGTCTCCTTCATGAGTTATTTGTAGGACGAAATTGACGGATGGAAAATTCCTCATGTATATCAACGTTTTTAAAGTATACCTATCAAAGTTTCGCGTCAGAAGATTAATCGACTGTGTATAAATTTAGTATGATATATGTATGCAAAGTTTCGGGCAGTTTGGCTCCTCTCAGTCCTCTCATCATGATATAGACTTGACTAGTGTCATAGCGCGATCACCGAGAATTGTAGCGCTTTTTACGAAGCGGACAGCCTACCATGCAAAAATCTTACTCTACTGTTTTAAAGATCCGCACAGTCTAAAAACTTACAATAAATAATTTTACAAACCCTAAACTGGGCCGAACAAACTGTATACGTTTTGAATGTATTTGAAATAAAATGAACCCCAACATTATTTTAAGTTTCCGAAGAATGTTGCTGTCTTTCGGACATCATAATTTTATGCTGCTTGTTCAAAATATCTTTTCTGCGGAAACAAACCTGATTACATCAGCAAGAGAAAGTATCAAAGTGCCGCAGACTTTCTCCTGATTTTGTATTTGAACATTCAGAGTGCTTCGTACAATAAAACACTGAAAAAAAAACTTCTTCACAAAAAGTGCGTGTTTCAGTACCTATTGAACATGATACATATTTTCTATTTTTGAAAACGGTAGTTGACCAAATTAGCTACCATATCTTGTTTAATTATACAGTTTATTCATTACCTTTAATTTCAGATACACTGAATATTAGCGACAAATGACACAATTTTCAATTCTGAACACTAGTTTCATCAAATTTAACTAATCACAGTTACATGTGTACTAGATTTTGTTAACATCATCAATTGTATGGATTCCTTTTCATCCCAGATACACCACATATTAGCAGCAAATGAAATAATTTAAAATTGGTTGATAAAACAAGAATAACATTTTGCTGGTCACAATCTAATAAAAAGAATGTATACTCCGGCAAAACCAAGGGAAGTGCTGCCTGCCTTAAATGATAACCTCCCTTTGTATATGGTGTTATAGCTCCCAAATAGGTAAGTGGGGTGTAGCATAACTCTAAGTATCTTCATTAGGAGTAAGTGCTAAGTATGAGGCTGAAACTTTAGCATGCCTTTCATTGTATCAGACAATTACTCTGGATTAGAAGATCTAAAACGCTTGCCCGGGTATCAAGTTAGTTCATCAGAGACTAGTATCACTAATGTAAAAATTAAAATCATTGGGATAAAAAATCCAGAATTTGTGTCATACATTAGAGGAATCCTTCTTTGTAATATCCCAAAATACCATCATGTGAATTTATCTACGAAATTACCCGCTTTTCATACGTTATATATTTTATTGTAAGCTTTTATTTTTTCACCCACCGAGCCACTGTAAACATTTATGCATCTAAACCAATATAATCGTTTTCGTGTGTAAGCGTACTTAAATATAAGACAATATTTATTTACTTTTATGAAACTACAGTAATGTATGTAACTGTCGTACCAGAAAATGTTTCCTTGACCCTCTTGCAGACTATTAAACAGTGCTGAATACCCAGTGCTTTATGATATATGACATTACATATAACATCTGCTTTTCGGCTAAATAAGCATCGCTGTAAAAACTAAGATATCACAGTAATGAACTTGTCGGTCTTTTTTTTTTTCATTTGCTAGATTATATACGTTAATATAGCGTTCTTCTCAATACCCCGTCATACCGGATTATGCTACTAGACGTTTTTTGGAAGGCAGTTCTTTTTTCAATTCGTTTGTTTCCATTTTTATGCGTTTCTTGTCATTTTTTGCCATCAAAGAAAAAAAGCCAATGTGTATATGTATATATGTATATATGTGAGTGCCACGTAATGTATGATTAAGGATATCAAATGTTGTGGTTGTAACTTTAAATCTATCTGTAAACATTAATAATTTCACCAAACAAGCCATCCGCAAACAATAATGCATCTAAAGATATATACTCGTTTATGTTTGTAAGCGTACCTTTATAGGAGACAATAGTCAAGTAATAAATTAATAACACCATTCTTTGTCGTCTGAAACTACAGTTATGTATGTTGCTGTCGTAACCAAAAATGTTTCCTGGACCCTCTTGCAGATTATGAAGCAATGTTAAATATCCAGTGCATTACGATGTTTGACACTATATCAAAACATATGCTTCTTTACTTCTCCCAGGAGCAAGTGAATTAGTTTTATTATTACAATATCTCAAAGTTCCTAAACTTGTCAACACTTTTATTTTTCATTTACTAGATTAGATACGTTAATTTATTGTTCTTCTCCATACTCCGTCACACCTCAACGAATTTTGTACTAGACCTCATTTGGAGGACAATTTTTCCAATCCATGGTCTCCATTTGTATGCGTTTCTTGTCCTTTTTTCATTATATATGGTCAGTGTCCGAGAAGGTCAAGTGATATCCATTCTTATCGACAGAAAGCTTTAATTGATTCAAAATTTTGAACAGATATTGTCACTCAGCTTGTGGTTCGGTAGCTGCATGAATGCGTTTTTATGCTGTCTGTACAATACATATGCAGTCCCTTTCTTATATTTAGCCAGTATGCTTCCGTTAACGTCCATTGTTGTCCATTGGGCCCGCGTCACAAACGGACAACAACCGGCCGTCAAAAGGTACACCGGACTGGCTGCTAGGTGCCAGGTAAACAATCCTTGGTCTTTAGTTTAAAACAGTTTCGTCAGTTTTTCACGCTTTTAACTTTCGTTTTGACTAGTAAATGTTTGTTAAACATTGACGCTGAGGTCTGTTAGCTACCTGTTGCTTAAAAGAACGTCTTCAGTAACCATTAGACTGTTACCCGATATCAACGCTTCAATATACTGATCATGACGTTCTTAAGCATTATCCGGTAAGGTGTGACTGGAGCATGAAATTAATATATTAATAACTTCATCCAACAAGCCATCAGCCAACATTTATGCATCTTACTCATGAGTTACATATCAACATCTGTATTAAAACTTAAATGCACCGCTTAAAAAAATGACATCTTCAACTTACCGAATCTCCAAAGTGATTATTAAATTGATGGCGAAATCATAAAACGTCTTCGAAAGATCATTTTTGTTACAATCTATACAGCTACTTTGAAATATATAACATCCTATAGTTCTCACTCTCCAAATGCTAGTAAGACTTCAAGATATAAAACATGATGTTCAATTATTTTTGGAATGTAGTTATGTTTTCATATTGTTTCATCTCACAAAACACATTTATTTTTAAATCTATACTCTTGATATAATATTTTATCTTATTAAAATCTTATAATCACAATTTTCATTGTTTTTTTTAATCATGCATGATTTTTCATCCAGCTGTTTTTGACGGGATTTTTTTTTCGAGCAATCAGTACATCATAACTATTTAAACTGCGCCTTTGGGATAACAATTTCAATAGAAACTTCTATATATGCCATTTGAAGAACCGGCAATGTTAATTAATAAGGCGGGATCTCTGATTTAAAATATACTAAGAAAAGTACATTCCATACCTGACAGAGTGAAAGAATAAACGTATCTTCCTCTCCAAAGTTGTACATTTTTCAAAGTAAGAATATAAAGGGCGTTAACTGTAATAACATTTTCCCACTTTCAAACAATACATTTTATGAAATATTATGCTGTGATTGCAGTTTGTTTTTCAATTAAAATTATATTAATCTGTAATTGTATTATAAATGAAGAATGCATGCATAAGTAAAACCTTGTCTGAAATTTGCTCAAAAATTATTCCCATTTAAAATTCTTACTTATTGTTTACCCCATTATTATCAATGCCCAAAATGTAGCAGTCCGTTCATTTATTGTATATCGGTTCAACTCTTAGCATAAAAGTTTAAAACTGTCCTTCCAATAGCCTTAGCTTGAGCATCATTACAAGTTCTGTGTATACTGTTGAGGAAAAGCTGGTAAATATTACATGCTATTGATGAAATCAAACCGGGGTCTCCAACTCATAATATTCAATGATTATGAGTTTAGTGAAAACGAATTTACTCAGGTACAGTGCAAATCCAAGGAATTTTAGCTGTATAATAACTATGCGCAATCATGATCCTGTCTTCTTAAATAGAAGAAAACAAAAAACTATATGCGATAAGGTCTAATTTCTGCCCCCGTGTTTTATAAATTTAAAAAAAAAAATCATATCATAAAAAATATTTTGATAAAACAAAAAAATGAATATACCAGTTACAGAAATCTAAAAGTTGTTCAACATCGATCATTCCTCGTGTTTCTATGACGTCATGTAAATGGGCCATTTCCCGCATTTTCTCAAAAGCATGAAAATTTTATCAGTTTTTCCTTATACTCAAGAGTAGGAGCTATAGAGCTCAATGTTGCTCCAAAACCATTTTTACATATATTATTGTTCATATTATTTTGCATATCATATTAAAAAATGGTGTTGGAGCAAGCATGCGCTCGATGTTTCCTTTTCAAAAAAACTGATAGGAAATCCCCCATTTTTGGCTAAAATACGTACTTTTTGTGAAATTAGCTCATTATTAACATATCATATTTCTATTATGACTTCGATTAGACAATTTATCTTTATAAACCTGAATAGGATATATATTACCTATCTTTAAGCAAATTTCTAAAGCTTTATTCATAACTTTGAATTTTGGGGCATAAAAAAACTTTATCCCGCACATAGTTCTTTATCTATTGAACGAAGCTCACTACATAATTCTTGTTTAATGACACAATTTCACAAGAAAACGATTTAAATATTGTGTGAAGTTGTTTATTTCGATCGATTTGTTTGCATATCGTCAGAGCTCAATGCACGTTGTTCAATTATCGCGCTTGTTAACCGCAGATCCCGAGTTATAATTGAGTTATATACTTCTTTATACATCCTGCTTCTTTATGCTACCTGTTTCAAGTTGTTTTTCTCTGAGTTGACAAACTATTTCAAGTTAGCCATATAGTGAGCCTCCTTAAAACGGTTATAATATTAAGAAGAAACCAAACTTTTGGAAAGTAATTTCCCACATTTCTTAGGAAGGTGATTGTATATCAATACGGAATGGATTATATGAACAGGACAGGGCTATGAATAAGAAGAAATATTAATGATTTAAAGTTATTATAGTATAATGAATGATAAAGGGGTAAAAGTCAATTTTATAAAACAGAGGCATTATGTTTCAGTTACTTATTGGTAATTGATTAATTACATATTCGTTACGAAAATCACTTTATTTGTTATTATTATTGTCATACGTTTTACACGTAGAATTAGTATACAGTAAATATGGCAATGACTTACAGAGTGCATGTATCATTGGGTATTCCCGTCGTCAAGCCTAGTCCCCAGCAATACACATTTTTACACGTTTCCCCACTGCAAGAACAGCGAGTGGGACAACCATCAGTCATACCAACAGAACACACCGCATACAGAAGAAACGACCAGAGGATACAATAAGTTTCATTCATTTTAAGGCTCATCAAATAACTCTTCATTCCTAAATCGTTATACAAGCATTTCAAGTTCCAAAACGTGTCATCACTGATTTTCTTTCATAAAGTGAATATGCGCGGTGTTTGGGGGTTTTTTTTATTAGTGAAGAGGCAGTTTTCTGTTTTCGAATATAGTGTTTTCACATCACACACAAAAAGTAAAAAATGAAATACAATCTCGATATAAATAACATTTAAATGATTTGGTAGTTTGAATGTACAGACGTTTTCATTGTGGGATTAGCTTTAAGAGCCAATATAATTGCTTGAAAATTACAGGAAACTGTCAGTAATATGAATATAATTTATTGGCATTTCAGGTTTTAATTAGGTTCTGGAACCACAGCTGAAATATGTTATCAAACGTATTTATTGTAATTTTAAATTCTATTGTATAACACGGATATTGTTGGCAATTTATAAAATGTGTTGTTTCTATAACAAAAATATTGTAAAATGTCATGTTCTAACAGTTTAAATAATGAACACTAAAATTTTATGTATAATCGTATGCAAATTGTATCAAAAGACTTTCATTGGAATATTAGAAATTCACGTATGCTAAGTGTTTTATCAAAAATTTAAAAAGAAAACAAATAGCACTGCATACAGATTGCAGGCAGGATTATTTCATAAAGCTGTTGTTCTGTTTTGTAGTGAGCATTAGAACTCCACACTGCCTTTTTGATTGAATTATTGCCAAAATGATGACGTTCCAAGTAGATACGTTAATGACTTTTACATTGAAACAAACTGAAATTCTTAGCTTTGTTATATACGTCATACCCCGGTAAATTATATAAAATTCCCTAGTGGAGTTAGTTAGTTTAAATCCCATTGGTTCATCCCGCTTAGTTCCATAACGTCCCAGTCAGGAGCCTCTCGTTTACACCTTAAATATTAAGGGAAAAGGTTTGCATGGTGTGTAATCAGGAAAGCAGAAACGGATAGACGTGGTCGTCAGCCAGTCTTTTACTACCAAGAGCATGGTATTAAAAAAGCATCAGATATTTCAAAACTAAACCTTTTCTTTTTAATGTAAGTTTTTAAAAACGCGGTTGGTTAGTTTTAATTTTTTATTTACTTTTGATGAAAGAAATCTTGTTGTAAGTGAAAATTTAAGGCGCTGACAGACGATTTAATGCGTAAATTAGCGTTGCAATGACCTGTCTTTATTGAAAGGCGAAAGTAGGTCGACTAATAGAAGACCGATATCGAATACAAAATGACAGCAAAAAAGAAAATACTGCAGAATTACATTGATAAGCGTTTATACTAAAGGAATTACTTTTATTGTGTCTTCCGATGGCCTAACATCTAATATATACTTCATAAACCTTCGTAATCAAAGATTTCATCTGACTTGACCTGCTTCTACTATTGTTTTCCATAATCATGCATATGTAAATGCGGGAATGCTCCAGTTTTAATCATTCCGATGGTGTTGAATGACTTTAACAATCAAACAAATATGATGACATCTATTTCTACTCTAAATATCTTGATTGAATTCCCTGCATAGTGTTTTACTACTTTATCAACTATGATAGGATTAAAACATAGATATTCAACGCTTACATACCGCACCAAGATTATACCACAACATGTATCATATTAGATAAAAATCATAGTTTCATATACGTATATTCGATATGATTAGTTGATAAAAGAAAATGTTAATTCATATTATCTTAACAACACGATACATGTATATTTAATTTAATATAACTATTTTCATTATATCATATATACAATATTGTACATCATGTATGAATTATTGTATCAAACGACTCAATACAATATTGTGTTATTTGATAAAATACATTGTTGAGTCATACGATATTGTATATTATAATTAGATATGATATTCTATTATATAATGTGAAATGATAATGATCAAATAATACAAACTGATATTGTATCATATTATGTAGTATGATATTATAATTATCATATGACACACAATTATATCAATTAATCATGTAATGCAAACTGTGTATAAATATATTGTATCGTATCATGTCACGAGAATGTATTATATTAAAATATTTGACTCAATATATGCCGCTATTAACTCCATACCAAGAGTTTGTCAGTATGCTGAGCTAAATATAAGACAATATGCGACAAATGAGACATAATATTTATTAGTATAAATTGAGTTCTAAGGTTGTTTAATGTAAAGAAATATTGATATTTTCTTATGCCTATTTAGAAAGGATTCACGTATGTGTAGATTAGCGCATGTGCGCGGGAAAAGTAAGTGGTAGAAACAGCATGTGGGGAAAAGCATGTAAGCAAGTATTTATTTCTTACAAAATCGAATAGTATTAAAATACTTTTATGACGTTAGAAAACTAATTTATTCTTTCATTACTTTTATTACGGAAGAATAAATGTAAACAATATCAATAAACATATAGATCACCATTTATACATCTGATCAG
>WFKH01010211.1:9065854-9086958 GCA_016163765.1 Magallana hongkongensis | reverse complement strand
CACTTTTAAACAATACATTTTACGTAATATTATGCTATGATTGCATGGTTTTTTTTTTCAATTAAAATTATATTAATCTGTAATTGTATTATAAATGAAGAATGCATGCATAAGTAAAACCTTGTCTGAATTTTGGTCAAAAATTATTCCCATTTAAAATTATTGCTTATTGTTTGCCCCATCATTATCAATGCCCAAAATGTAGCAGTCCGCTCATTTATTGTATATCGGTTCAACTACTAGGATAAAAGTTTAAAACTGTCCTCCAAATAGCCTGAGTTTGAGCATCATTACAAGTTCTGTTTATACTGTTGAGGAAAAAACTGGTAAATATTACATGCTATTGATGGAATCAAACCGGGGTCTCCAACTCATAATATTCAATGATTATGAGTTTACTGAAAACGAATTTACTCAGATACAGTGCAAAAGCAAGGAATTTTAGCTGTATAATAACTATGCGCAATCATGATCCTGTCTTCTTAAATAGAAGAAAACAAATTCATCTATTAAACGAAGCTCACTACATAATTTTTAAAATTTGTTTAATGACACAATTTCACAAGAAAACGATTTAAATATTTTGTGAAGTTGTTTATATCGATCGATGTGTTAGCATATCGTCAGAGCCCAGTGCACGTTGTTCAATTATCGCGCTTGTTAACCGCAGATCCCGAGTTCTAATCTGCTTGTTCTTTTGTTCATATCTACTGAATTATATTTGAGACAATCATTTCTTCATCAAATTGCTTATTTTTCGCCTATTTGAGTTATATACTTCTTGATGCATCCTGCTTCTTTATGTTACCTGCTTTCAAGTTGTTTTCCTCTGAGTTAAAAAACTATTTCAAGTTAGCCATATAGTGAGCCACCTTAAAACGATTATAATATTAAAAAGAAAACAAATTTTAGGAAAGTAATTAGGGTGATTTCACCATGCATCGGACACCCTTGGATTTTTCTACTTGATCACGAATTTATTATAGTCCAAATATAAATAAAACTTATTTTAAATGCTACAGGTTTTCCCCTTGATTATTTATTGGAGAAAAAATAGTGAAATTGTACATGTTAAAAACGTAAAAAAATAAAGCAAATTAATAGAGTGTTGAACTATTTCACCATGGATCAGACAATATTGACAGCTATACAGTAGAGACCCAGATAGCATGCATACATTGGGCCAACGTTGGGTAATTCAAACATTTGATATGTATAGTAGAATTCCCGAAAATTGGGATGTTTAATTAATTTTTAACCTAGATATATTATTAACGGCTATATCATAAAAGAAAACATGTGAAAATATACAGTCTAATATATCATCAACGAAAACATGTGAAAATATACAGTCTAATATATCATCAACGAAAACATGTGAAAATATACAGTCAAGTTAAATTTAAAAAATTGTATGTAAAAAAGCCGAAAACAAAACAAATAGATTCTGCGAAATAATATTCCGTTGCATAATTGTTCTTAAGTGTAGAATTTTGAGAAGCCGATCCTGAGATAAGAGCACATTCACTGACCAAGCAATTAGGACAGAGTTTTCATAGCGTGAGACTGGCCAGTTTCTATGGTAATTGTGATATCTGATCTGTTGGGATGGCCAAATCTGCTCACACTTAGCAGGTTTAGCGAACAAAGAGACTCGTGATATTTGCTGTTTTTGTTTTAAGAGAGGATGTTACAGTCACAGCTCAGCAAATAAAACAGAAATGTAAGTATTTATCTCAAGTTATTGCATATTTTAATGGATTTTGCGTACTTTAATCCCAGATCTCTCTTCTATATTATATGCTTTTACTTTTATTTACAGGGAATGTTCGGGCCTACAACCATATTGTTGAATTTTCTACTGACTCTGAAGAGTGCTGTTCATGGTTAGAGTGTTGTGCAATTGACTATGAAGAAAAAGGAACAAAAAACAATCAAATATATAAATGAAGTGGAATGGACACAGACATTCAATTTTTGGAACTAAGTTTAAAAGTGTGGATATAGATTTACCCTGTGAAAATATGCTTGCCATAACACATCGTCGGCCGTTATTTCATTCTAAGGATGTTTATCATGGTTTATGTATTCAAAATTAAAAATAAATTCATATTTTGTTATAATATTTTGTTGCAGTTGTATTATTTATAGACCAAACGTTACGCCAAAGTCGAACTAATATTGGGTCAACGTTGAACCAACATTAGACCAAGGTTGACCCAACGTTGGGTCAACGTTGGTTATATGTAACATACGTTGGCCCATCCTTGGGCCAATATCAGAAGGTAACATATACGACATTGTGCAAACGTTGACCCAACATGTGGGGCCAACGTTGGGCCGATAAGCAAAAATGCATTGGGCCAGCGTCATTTCCAACGTTGGTCCAATGTAACCGATGACGTTGGCCTAACATTGGCCTAATGTAAGCTTGCTATCTGGGGATTAAATATTTTAAAAAATTCTGGTTTTAATGCGAAAATACAGAGGTTCGGAAAAATAAATTTATTCAATTGCTATTCAGATTTCTTTTAATATAAATACTCGAATCTACAGTCAGGCATTTAGACTAGTGCTTCTGTTTAAAGGAATATTTATTATGAGGGGTTCTTTATCGTGCCAGCACCTACAGGTACTTTGGATTTAAAAGGCAGTATCCCTAAATCTCGAATTTTAATTGGTCTGAGGAAAATGATTGTATCAATTATTTAAAAAATAATTATTTTACTATACATTTAAAGTATATCAGAAGGAATGGGCACCTAACATGTTAATTATTAGAAAAAATCATGCATTGAAAACTGTCCGATGCATGGTTAATTTGTGTCCGATCCATAGTGAAATAAATATATGGAGCAAAAATGACCTTGACATTAATTGTTCAAATTTCGAAGACTTGTTTTAATCAAATTTCATTTCAAACTTATTTCTTTCTAATTATTTTGGGTAGAGGGTGCATTTTCACTAACTCGCAATCAAATGCACAACATTCAAATAATGCTTTTGTGTAAAATTTTCGTAACTAAATTTTCAATGATGGCGTATTTGACGTCATTTTACGATGCCTATATTGCTATTTCTTTGACAATGTGACTGTCAAGTTCTTAATAATGATAAAGTTCATTACTTCTAATTCAGGGATATACGACACAACACATGAGCTCATGCACATTTATTTGTATATTTTAAACCAAAGTTGTCCGATCCAAGGTATGTGTCCGATGCATGGTTAACTCACCCTACCCAGATTTCTTAGGAAGGTGATTCATATATACATAGATACGGAATGGATTATATGAACCGGACAGAGCTATGAATAAGAATAATTGATTTAAAGTTATTATAATATAATGAATGATAAAGGAGTACAAGTCAATTTTATAAATGTACAGAGGCATTATGTTTCAGTTACTTATTGGTAATTGATTAATTTCATATTCGTTACGTAAATCACTTAATTTGTTATCATTATCGACATCAGTTTTACATGTAGTATAAGTATACAGTAAATATGGCAGTCACTTACAGATAGCATGTATCATTGGGTATCCCCGTCGGAACGTTTTCCAGGCCTTGTTCGTAGCAACTCACATATTTACACGTTTCCCCACCGCAAGAACAGCCAGCGGGACAACCATCAGTTATACCAATAGAACACACCGCATACAGAAGAAAAGTCCAGAGGATACAATAGGTTCCATTAACTTTACGGTTCAAGAATTTTTTCTTCATTCCGAAATCGTTATACAAGTATTCCGAGTTCTAAAACGTGTTATACTTGATTGCCTTTCAAGAACTCAATATGCGTATTTTTTTTTTTCCGGGAAGACAGTTTTCAATTTTTGTATATGATGTTCATGTCAGTACGGACAATAAGTAAAGCAATTATTTAAGATAAAATTTCGATATAAATAAAATTTATTTGTTTTAGGAAGTTAAAGCTACATACGTTTTCAATATGGGATTGGCTTAAAGAACCAATAGGATTGCCTTGAAAATTACAGGAAATTGTCAGTAATATGGATAATTTATTTACATTTTAGGTTTTAACTAGTCATCATTAAGATAATGACCATGTCAAAGGGCCCCGCTCAAATAAGGGACAATAGGATGAAACGCATTTTAGAGAATTTTGCTTTGACCTTGATATATAACTTACAAATTTTCCAGTTTGCGGAGAACTTTTTTGTTCAATCTCATTGTTTTTAACGTTCAGGAATTTTTCTTGTTCAATCTGAGTAAGATAAAGCAAATGGGAATATTTAATGGTCTAAACTGGATTATAAAGAGACCTAGAAACACAGTTTAAGGTATGAGCCAGATTGAACCAAGGGGAGAGAAGAAATGCTCAGGACAAGGATTTTTCATATAATTCTGCTAGGACCTTAACCTTAGACCTATCTAGAAACATAGTTTAAAGTAACTGCAAACCCTTTACCTAAACCTACTCTGTGGGAAAAGAATAAGCTAAATTGGGTCAAGGGGATAAAATATATGATAAGAGATCTCGGACGGACGGAAGGACGAACCGACGGACGAACGGAAGGATGGACAGACTGATCACTATAGGTCGCCCGCAGAGCGGGGCCGTACTTAAGTTCTTGAATCGCAGCTGAAATATTTCAATTGATGTATTTATTGCAATTTTAAATTTTATTGTATAACATGGATATTTTTGTCAATTTTAACATGTGTTGTTTCGATAAAATGTGTATTGTAAAATGTAATGTTATAACTGTTTAAATCATGACCGTTCATGAACACTAAAATATAGTCAGTATAATTAGTCAGTATAATCTTATGTGAATTGTATCAAAAGACATTTATTAGAATATTTTAATCAGCGAATGCTAAATGTTTTATCAAGACCAATTGAATAAAAAAAAACAAATTACCCTGCGTAAGGAATGCATGCAGAATTATGTCATAAAGCTGTTGTTCTGTTTTGTAGTTAACAATAGCTATCCATACTGCCTCTTTTGATTAGATTATTTTTATTATTAAATAATGATGACGTTGCAAGTAGATACGTTAATGACTTTTACATTGAAACAAACTGAAATTCTTATCTGTGTTTTTTTTTTTTTTTTTTTTTTTTTTTTTTTTTTTTTTTTTTTTTTTTGCAATTATTATAAACCCTTAGTTAAACCCCGGTTAGTTATATAATACTCCCCTGGGGAGCCCTTTATTTTAAATACCTTTGGTTCACGCGCTTAGTTACATAACGTCCTGTGAGGATTCCCTCGTTTACACCTTAAATAGTAAGGGAAAAAGCATGCATAGTGAAGTAGTCGGGAAAACAGCAGCGGATAAACATGATCGTCAACCCGTCTACTACTACCAGGGGCATGACATTAAAAAAAATCAGATATTTGAAAACCTCTTTTCTTTTTAAAAACCACGTTTGGTTAATTTTTTGGGTAGTCGTTTTTAATATTTTTTCCTCAGTGTCTTTTTTCTTGCTTTTGCTGTTTAAAAGTTCCCCTATCTCCCTACAGAACGTCAGTAGTTGTCGGGAAATAGAGGCTTTCGGGTGCTGAACTTATTACCGGCTATGGCATTCTGAGTGTAGCTTTTTTCCAATTTTATGGTGATGTTATATATGTCGATACCTTAGAACTATGGCTGCCCTTACGACACATGTCTAAAACCAGTTTTGTGACTGATAATAGTGCGTTGACCCTCAACTTTGAACATTTAACATATTGCAATGCACATTGAAAAGTTTTACACTGTGAAAAATTGTTTATGATATGTATAATATTTATTTAATTCCACTGTGTATTGTGAAAACTTCTAGTCATTCTTGATACTGAGTTATATTGATTTATACTGAGTTATATTGAAAGACAAATTCAAAGGCTCCTGTCGGGCAGTCAGGGACTCGGGCCATTAATGCCATATTCCGAGAGAAAATATCCAGTGTACCATGTAGCGCTACTGAAAATATAATACTGTTACGTACAACATGTGATAAACTAAATATAATACTGTTACGTACAACATGTGATAAACTAAATATAATACTGTTACGTACAACGTGTGATAAACTAAAAACTGTCCAATACAACTGCGAGAGATCTCACATGAAAATACTAGTAGCATGCAGTGGATAACCATAACCCCAGATAGTTATGCAAAAAAAAAAATTTAATTCATTATTTTGCTTTGTTAATAGATGTTTTATGAAATATACATCTTTGTTCTCTTTAATTTATGTAAGTACATTAAAGTGTATAACACGCATTCTCACATACATTTTTATAAAAGTTCCTTACTTTTTTGGTTAATAAACATTCGTTGTAACTTAAAACCTCCCGAGCGTAGAATCACGGGAACAACAATAAACATAAACTATTTTATGTGCTACTGACAAAATTCAAATTTTAAAACCCAGATCAACAATGCAAAGAAAATTTAAACCGTCTATTTATAACCAACAATATAGAATCGTTTGACTAGACCCGAATAGGGAACAGATTCCGCGGTGCTGTAAATATACCAGGGTGTTATTTTGAGATCTATTTTTGTTTTGGTCAAAGTGCACCTTTTACCTGCTGATATTAATGTTATATTGTTCTATGTAATTTTTTTCAAACAAAATGTTATTTTGACAAATTACTTGGGCAGCAAGTTTACCCCATGAGTTCCGAATAGCATAACTGTTTCCATACACATTGACATGTAAATATATAGAAGTTTTGGCGCTATATTCCATTGATTAAACCTTTTGAATAACAGGTTTAATGTATTCCATCAACTTATTGGAATTTTCATAGCCTACACAGTTTAATTTGCATGGAAGTGACTCACAAAATCATTGAAACATGTTTTCAGACTATTTTCTAACATCTTGTTGGAATACAGTCGCAGCGCCTCCAATGTTATTGTGGTGCAATATAAATTATTTAAGACTTTTAAAGACATTTAAATGAATCCAAACAATTGTTGGTTTAATCTCATCACTGCATTTAATCCCAAATAAGAGAAAATCAAATTGGATATTCGGAAATCGTAATATGACGGCTGGAAAAATATTCCGAAATCTGTTTTCGATTATTTTATATCCTGCTTGCTTTTCGAGTATGTTAGAGTACATACCAAACCTACTTTTGATTAAAAAAAAATTGTTGCAAGTGAAAATTTGACGCACTGACACGATTTTATGTGCATATTAGCGTTGAAATGACCTGTATTTATTGCAAAGCGAAAGCAGGTCGACTAATCTAAGACTGATATCGATTTACAAAATGACAGCAAAAATGAAACTTCTGCAGAATTGAAATAAACATTAATAAGCGTTCATACTATAGGTTTTCATTTTTCTCCATCTTTTCTTAATTGATTATTTGCTATTTTAAAATTACTATTCGCAAGTGGTCAAAATTCGGAACTGCTTAATCGACTGTATACGTGAATCAATTACGCGTTTACCTATTTTTTTTTTATTTATTTCTGATATATTTCACTTTAATTTTTGCTAGCCTTTTTTTAAATTTGTGTTCTGATGGTGTAAACAGATTTTTTGTGGCAAGATACAAATGTTCCGTAGGTAATAACAATGATATTGTTAAAGATCTTTGCCTAGGAGCTAACATCCAATAAAAACTTCCTAAACCTACCTTCGTAATCAAAACTTTCATTTGACCTGCTTTCATTATTGCTTCCCATAAAGATATATCCTCAAATGCAGGAATGCTTCAATTTAATTATCCCAAGGGTGTTGAATGACTTTTACAATCAAACAAAAACTGACATCTATTTCTACCCTAGATATTTTGAAAAAAATTTCTTGCATGATGTTTTTATTTTTGCTATTTTTAAATCCAGACCAAACGTTTGTAAGGATAATGAGCTGAATGAAATAAAATATTGAGACAAATGGGACAGATTACTCATTGGTATTAATTGAGTACTAAGGTTGTTTAATGTATATCAAGAGAAATGAATACTTATTTATGCATATGTAGAAACGATTCAAGTATGTGTAAAGTAATTGAGAGAAACACCATAGGGGAAAAGGCATGACAGCATTGAATAGAAAGAAAATACTTTTATGACGTTGGAAAAATGATTTTTTCCTTCATTACTTCCGTTACGAAAGGATAAATGCTAGCAATATCAATAAACATATAGACCACCAATTTCACATCTGATCAGATAATAAATAAAATAGAAGATATATTCCGGGGGCTCCTTGACTCAACACATTTCTTTTGTCTCTGTCTTTTTATTTCTTTTGTCTTCGTATGCGTTAGCCCATGGCCACTACCATCATAGCAACCACGCATTTGCGTCGACCTCTTGTTTAAATACTAAAAAAGCTTGTGACATCAAGTGATAATAAATATTTCAATCTGGGGTGTTTACAGTACAGACCGGAATGTAAAATAATTAAATGGAAACTATATTCAATATTTTAAAATGCCTTTTAATGAAATTGTAAAATGTTCGGGAAGAGTATAACTTATGTAGCTTGATGAAAAAATATATCCACAAAAAGTATTTGGATTAATTATTTAGGGAGGGTGGCACAGTTAAAGGTGAATACAAATACCTTAAACAAAGCATGACAATTGTATGAAAAAAAATCATATTCCAGTTTTAAAAAAAATTAAGTATTGAACTGTGACTATGAGCGGTCAAAAAGAGATCATATCCCACATACCCACAAAAATTTACTATTTTAAACCATATGAAAAGAATATCGGGGATAAAAACCTTTAAACCAATGGGAAGGGGTTGATGATAGCGCTTTTGCATCAGAGGCAACTGTACAACAACCATATACAGCACCGATCAGACCCAACCTTACAGAAAGTAGACCCCAACTAAACCCTGGGTTTACTTTCTCTGGGTTTACTCCGGGTTTACTAGAGTGGACCCAGAGTAAACCTAAAGTAAACCCAAAGTAAACCCAGAGTGGACACAGAGATTAAACCCCGATCAGAAGTATACCCCTGAAAGCAGACGCAACATGTGTATTAGGAATATACAAGGGGCAGGAATTACAGCAGTAAGATGGTAAGATAAAATATGGATCTGCTTCACACTTCAGTACGTACAATTGACCCCACAAGCAATTCCCGAGTAAACCCAAAGTAAACCCGGAGTAAACCCAAAGTAAACCCAGAGTAAACCCAAATTTTCAAAAAGCAGACCCAGAGTAAACCCAAAAAAAACCAAAAAGTAAACCCGGGGTTTTGTTGGGGTTTACTCTGGTGTTAGGTTTGGTCTGATCGGTACTGTAATTAAAGGTTCTATGATTCTTGTTTGAATTACTGGATTTATCGGAGAAGCATGACTCGAACCTAATGCATACATATTTTTTTAAAATTTAAGATTTCATTTATCATATAAAAAAATTATTTCAAAACTGAGCCTATTCAGTACAAATAAATGACTTCCTAAAATAAGATAAATACATCTTATAAAATGATTACGAATATGTAATAAACTAAATCATACCAAAATAACAACTTTCAAACTCTCCATTTCTTTAAGACATGAAGATATGAAAAATGGTTGTTACATAGAGTACCTAAAGGCATCTCTATTCTCCCCAAAACAACCAAGAGAACTTAATCTTTATACAGAAAAAACATTCTAGCCAACTCTTTTAGAATGTTTTCCGTTGTTGAAAAATCTTCAGAAATACCAGCTTTAATATTTAAATAATAGCATATGTATTTTGACACATGAAGAGAAAACCTTTGTACAGTATGTTATCCATTTACCAGTTTAAAAATAGAGTAAAATTGGGAGATGTCGGCAAATTATTGACCATTTGTGAAACATTTGCAGGAATACAACATGATGAAATTAGAATCTTGATTACTTTTTTGTAGGAAGCCTGTTTTGTAAT
The DNA here is from genome assembly GCA_016163765.1 of Magallana hongkongensis. Lineage (NCBI taxonomy): Eukaryota > Metazoa > Mollusca > Bivalvia > Ostreida > Ostreidae > Magallana > Magallana hongkongensis. The sequence continues at coordinate 9,077,093 of WFKH01010211.1, read as the reverse complement.
TTAGTTTAATCTGCTCAGAAACAAGTATATGTAATAATACTATACTTAGTTTAAATGAAAATTGTTAAGGTAAACGACTTTTTGTTACTTACGATGTTTTAAGCTGTGATAAGACCTGAAAGGCATTAATTAGGGTCGATCCTACTAATCCGGTTGTAACTAAGGCCCCTTAATGAGTACAAACATTTATGACAATCACAAAGTTGACAAAAGAAAAAACCCACAACAATGGAAACAATATTGAAGACAGAAAATTCAGTTATCAGGATATGTTTCATATCCCAGAGAAAATTAATTATTTGTGTTAATAACTTATGTTTGCAATTTAGACATTCAAAAGCAATGCTATCTTATACACTGTTTAAAAACTTTTATATTCATATTCACTTTGCAGCCTTCAGGTTGCAAGACAGTTCTCGACGAACAGCATCCACATCACATGTGTAGGCCTACATAATACTTAATATTCATTTTACATGTGATGGGATCATTTAATAATAATGTATGTTTTCATTATCCTTATTTATTTTTCATTATCATTATTAACGAATTAAGTCTGACAGACGAAACAAATATAATAAACAAAGAAGATTTTAAATTTCTCGGATCAAATTTTAAAAAACCCTGAAACAATCGGTAGTAATGTTGAACTTTGTTCATATTCTTTGTTTTTAATGCATACTTTAAGCTTCTCCTAACAAGCTTTTCTTTCTAATTTCAAACTGCCTTTTTGTATAAAAATATGATGCATCGATTGTATTTTGTGGTGCATATATCAGTGAAACAAATCAAAATTTACAAACCACACCTCCAACACTAAATTGTTTAAGGTATCCACTCCAAAAATATATATATATATATATATATATATATATATATATATATATATATATATATATATATATATATAAAACACACTACTCTCAGTTCATAAACAAAGGTTATTTACGGAACTATAGACAGATGGTTAGGTAGGTAACGGCAAGTGTGCGATGAAAGGTGTTCATTTAAGTCAACACTGGTCTTTTATAGTGGTAATATATCTTGAAATTGGTTGATAAAAGAAGTTTCTAAACAACAATTTCCAGTGAGACGATCAAATTAACAATCACGTATCACGTTGTCCATAACGGTGAGTGATTAAAGATGAAAATTAAATGATTACATATATGATATACACATTGTAAGATACATAGAATTAAGACCCCTACCAAGTCTAAAATTAAGTCCCTGATCAGATCTCCCAGCCCACTTATATATGTCATACATAAACATTTATAAGGAGGAACAATCATTTCATTATACCGTTTTTATTCTTTGACATATTGAGCAATTCATCTATAGCTATGCAATTGTCAACTTCTGGCCCTATGTGTTCCTCATGAGTAATTTATACGACGAAATTGATGGATAAAAAAAATTCATTTGTTTATCAACGGTTTTGAAATATATTTATTTAATATCTAATCAAGAGAATCATTGACTGTGTATAGTTTAGTATGATATATGTATTCAAAGTTGCGGAAAGTTTAGCCCCTCTTAGTCTCTAATCATGATACAGACCCGACTTGTGTTAGAACGCGTTTGCCGAAAACTGTATCGATTCATACGAAACAGTCATCCTACCGTGCAAAAACCTTACTCTACTGTTTTTAAGATTCGTACAGTCGAAAAAATGCACAATGAATATAATTTTACAAAAGCTAAACTGGGCCAAACAAACCGTATAGGTTTTGAATGTATATGAAATACAATGAACTCCAACATTATTCTACGTTATAAAAGAAAACTACTGTCTTCAAGACATTATGCGCTGCTTGCTAAGAATATCCTTTCTGCGGAAGCAAACCTGATGACACCTGTAAAAAAAAAGTATCAAAATGCCGCAGACTTTCCCCTGATTTTTGTTATTTGACCATTTGCAGTGCTTAGTACAATAAAACACGGTAAATATACTTTTGAGAAAATGCCTGACACAAAGAAAGCGCAACGGTTTAGTCATTAATGAACAGGATACGTTTTTTTTTTCTATTTCTGAAAACGGTAGTTTCAACAAATTTACCTAATCATAGTTACTACAACTTGTTTAATTCATCAATTCTATGTATTATCTTTAATCCTAGATACACCAAATATTAGTAGCAAAATATATAATTTAAAGCTTTGTGAATAACAACAGCAATGTTTTGATGGTCATAATCTAATAATACCTTGAATGTATGCTCCAGCAAAACCAATTAAAGTGATGCCTGCCTAAAAGTATAACCTTTCTTTGTACATGGAGTTAAAGCGCCCCAACAGAGTGGGTCGGGAGCATACCTCTAAGTACCTTCATTAGAGGTAAGTGCCAAGTATGAGGCTGAAACTTTTGCATGTCTTTCCTTTTATAAAACAACTACCTAGGGATTAGAACACTTGACCCGGGGTTAAGTTGGTTTATCAGATATCACTGAAGTAAACCTTCAAATCCTGGTGATAAATAATCCAGAGTTTGTGGTCAGACATCAAAGGAATCCTTTTTTTATATATCCCCAAATATCATCAAATGAATTTGGCTCTACGAAATTACGCGTTATTCATTCGTTATAAATTCATATGTAAGTTTTGATATTTTCACCGAACGAGCCATCCGTCAACATTTATGCATCTAAAACAATATGGTAGTTTATGTCTGTAAGGGTGCCTTTATAGAAGACAATAGTCAAGGAGTAAATTAATTTTATTATTTGTCGTATGAAACTACAGTGATGTCTTTTGCTGTTATAACCAAAAATGTTTCCTTGATTCTCTTGCAGATTATTAAGCAATGCTGAATACCCAGTGCATTACGATGCGTGACATTATATGAAAACATCTGCTTCTGGGCTAAAGAAGCATCGTTGAAATAATTAATGTATCAAAGTTCATAAACTTGTTGGCTCTTTTCCTTTTTTATTTAATTGATTAGATAAGTTAATATATTGTTCTTCTCAGTGCTCCGTCCGGGTTATGCTACTAGACGTCATATGGAAGACTTTTTTTTCAATTTGTTTGTTTCCATTTGTATGCGTTTCTTGTAATTTTTTCCAACAAAGAAAATAAAGGCCATGATACCATCTATATGTGAGTGCCATGTACATGTATGATTAAAAATATTGAATTTTGTGGTTGTAACTTTAGCTTGCCTCCTCTTGTATAAAACAACTCTCTGGGAATAACACCCTTAGGGATAGACAATCTAAAACGCTTGCCCAGGGATCAAGTTGGTCAATCAGATATCACTGAAGTATTCCTCAAATCTTGATGATAAATAACCCAGAGTTTGGAGGAAGACATAAGTGAAATCCCCCTCCTTGTTATCTCCTATACCATTGAATGAGCTTGTCTAAACGAAAGCACCTGCATTATAAATATATCTGTCAATATTAATACTTTCACCAAACAAGCCATCCGTCAACATTTATGCATCTAAAGATATATACTCGTTTATGTCTGTAAGCGTACCTTTATAGGAGACAATAGTCAAGGAATAAATTAATAACACCATTCTTTGTCGTCTGAAACTGCAGTTATGTATGTTCCTGTCGTAACCAAAAATGTTCCTTGGACCCTCTTGCAGTTTAATAAGCAATGCTGAATACCCAGTGCATTACGTTTTGTGACACTATATCAAAACATCTGCTTCTGGGCTAAAGAGGCATCGTTAAAAGAATTTTATTATTAAAATATCTGAAAGTCCATCAACCGTTCAGCCCTTTTCTTAGTCATTTACATCCGTCGGTAATCATTTGATTGTTATCTGATTTCAACGCTTCAATATACTGATCCCGGCGTCCTTTAGCATTATCCGGTAAGGTGTGACTGGAGCATAAAATTAACTATGTACATATAACTCATTGCTTACGCATGAGTTACATAACAACATCTGTATTAAAACTTAAATACACCGTCTAAAAAATGTCAGCTTCAACTTACCGAATCACCAACGTGTGTAATTATTAAACTTATAGCGAACTCATGAAACGTCTACCAAAAATCATTATTTATTACAATGTATACAGCTACTTTGAAATACATAAAATCTTATTGTTCTTCATCTTTTTGTCTATATGAATAAGATTTATTGAATTTGTAGAAAACAGTTTACGCTCTCTGCAAGGTTTAAACCCTTTCAGAATGTTTATTGCACAGTTTAAACACCCTGACGAACGTCGACGTCGCTAAGAATAAGTTTATGCGTTTGCAAGCGAGTATGCCCTATTTTAATGCATTGGTGCACGTGGAGCTTTGCTTGAAGTAAATGAGTAATACACTGCTCTGTGAAATGATGGCTTGTGTGGGAACTGTTAATTATAAATTTCTCATAAAAATTGTGTCGAGTTGAATGTAACTTTGGATATGAATGTTTCATTATTTTAATAAAAGTGGAATATACTATGACTGTTGGGCTTATTCCTTAATAACTACAAACTAAGAGAAGCACTGAAAACAGAATAAATCGCCGGCAAAAAATGTAAGGGTACATTTAATTCTGACCAGAATGAAATGTTCAAAAACAGCAAAGTAAAAGAATGAAGGCAAAACATATTTGCTTATTTTTATGGTTAAAATAGGTGTAATACATTCAATGTAGGTTGGTTTACAAAATGCAGGAAGCCTTCAAGAGATCAAACATTATGTCACACACAGGAAAGACTTCGATTTAGTGTAGTGTATATTGTCTACACAAAATTGTAATGATATTGCAGACTTTGACAAATGCTTTTACACCTTCATTAAGAACATTCAGCTTACTGTGTATAAACTTTGCCATATATTGCAAGCATAGTACTGTTCAGAAATCGTTTAATGAAAAATACTACAAACATTAATTGGCCCAAAGAACCATAGAGTGCATTGAAGAAGAGTGCAAGTTCCATATACACTGTATCAATAATATTTCCATCATTTACTTAAATTATAGGAATTCAAAAAAAATTAATACTCTCTCATAATTTAATCTAAATTGGAACTTTTTCATCATACATCGCTAATCATTGGACTGTATTTACGTATAAATAATTGTCAACACTATTTACACAATGCCTTCATGATTGTACATTTTCCTGCATGTATATTTGCCATTAATTTTTAAAAAGTTTATTATAAATAATGCTGAGGTTTAGTCATACGATTATCACCGTGATTTTTTTGCCTGTCCCAAATTATTGGTGGGTTTTTTTTTTTTTTTGTTATTTTTTTTTTTTTTTTTTGGGGGGGGGGTGTCTAAAAAATTGGTAACGTTAATATTACTTTGTCCTTGACTTATTGAACAGTCTTTAAATATAAAGAGCGGACTATAAATGAATTAAAGAACATTCATCAAAAGGAGCGGAGTTGTGAGAGGGGGTATGCTTAAATACAATGTGTTTACTTACATTAGTGTTTTATTAAAGATTGTGAGCTTTGTCATTGCTTAAACTTTCTTTAACTTGTATATAAGGCGGGGCTTATTAGATTAGTTCTAAAACATATTTTAGTTGTTTCCTCATTCATCATTGCCGGATAAATATGGCCATACCCTGTTACGGGAGGAGGGAGGGGAATGTACAATGATGTTTAATTATTTTTGGAATGTACGTATGTTTTCATATTGTTTCATCTCACCAAACTCATTTATTTTAAATATATACTATTGATATAAAATTTTATCTAAGTAAAATCTTATAATCAAAGTTTTTATTGTTTTGTTTATTATGCATGGTTTTTAATCCAGCTGTATTTGACGGGTTTTTTTTATCCGAGCTATCAGTACATTTTAACTATCTAAACTGAACCTGCGGGATAAACATTTCAATAAAAGCCCCTAGATATGTCATTTAAAGAGCCCGCAATGTTAATCAATAAGGCAGGATCTATTATTTAAAATATATTAAGAAAAGTATATTCTATACCTTACAGAGTGAAAAAATAAACGTATCGTCATCTCCAAAGTTGTACATTTTTCAAAGTAAGTATATATCGGGCGTTAATTGTAATAACATTTCTCAATTTTTAAACCATACATTTAACTTAACAACATGCTCTGATTGCATGTTGTTGTTTTTTTCAATTAAAATATTTTAATCTGTAATTGTACGATAAGTGAAGAATGCATGCATAAGTAAAACGTCTGAATTTTGCTCAAAAAATTATTCCCATTAAAAACTCTTGCTCATTGTTCAATCCTTTTCAATGCCCAAACTGTAGCCGTCCACTCATTCCTTGTATATCGGTTCAACTACTGGGATAAAAGTTTAAAACTGTCCTCACAGTAGCCTGAGCTTAAGTAGCATTACAAGTTTTGTTTGTACTGTTGAGGAGAAGCTTGTAACTATTACATGCTATTGATGGAATCAAACCGAGGTCTCCAACTCATAATATTCAACGATTATCAGTTTTTTGAAAACGAACTTACTTAGGACAATGCGAAAGCAAGGAATTTTAGCTGTTTAATACCTATGCGCAATCGTGATCCTTTCTTCTTAAATAGAACAAAACAAATTTATCTATTTAGGGAAGCTCAATACATAATTGTTTAAATAATTTTTAAGACACAATGTCACAAGATAACGATTTAAATGTTTTGTGAAGTTGCTTATATTAATTGATGTGTTTGCATATCGTCAACGCTCAGTGCACGTTGTTAAATTATCGCGCTTGTGAACCTCAGATCCCGAGTTTAAGTCCGCTCGGTCTTTTGTTATTTCTGATTTAAATTTGAGACAATCATATTTTTCATCAAATTGCTTATTTTTCGCCTGTTGGCCTTTATACTTCTTTATGCATCCTGATTCTTTATGCTACCTGCTATTTTCCTATCAGGTCCATTTCCTCTGAGTTTAAAAACTACCTCAAGGTAAAGTGACCCACCTAAAACCGATTATTATATTAAGAAAAAACCAAGTTTTAGGAAAGTAATTTCCCATATTTCTTAGAAAAGTGGTTTATATATCAATACAGAATGAATCATATGAACCGGACAAAGTTCAGAATAAGAGGAAATAATTTTAAAGTTTTATTAACATAATAAATGATAAAGAGGTAAAAGTCAATTTTATAAATTTACAGAGGCATTATGTTTCAGTTACTTATTAGTAATTGATTAATTTCATATTCGTTACGTAAATCACTTTATTTTCTATTACTACCGTCATCAGTTTTACAAGTAGTATTAGTACATTGTTAATATGGCAATGACTTACAGAATGCATGTATCATTGGGTATTCCCGTCGGAACGTTTTCCAGGCCTCGTCTAGAGCAATACACTCCTTTACACGTTCCCTCATAGCAAGAACAGCGAGAGGGACATCCATCAATCGTATTGACAGAACACAATGCATACAGAAGAAACGACCAAAGGATACAATAAGTTCCATTCATTTTAAGGCTCATTAAATAACTCTTCATTCCTAAATCGTTATACCAGCATTTCAAGTTCCAAAACGTGTTATCATTGATATCCTTTCATTTAGTGAATATGCGCGGTGTTTTTTAAGTGAAGACGCAGTTTGATTTTCAAATATACTAGAGCTCATATAACGACAAGAAGTAAACAAATGAATCTCGATATGATAACATTAAAATGATTGGGTAATTTGAATGTACAAACGTTTTCAATGTGAGATCAGCTTTAGGAGCCAATAGGATTGCTTTAAAATTACAGGAAAGTGTCAGTAATGTAAATAAATAATTGACATTTCAGGTTTTAATTAAGTTCAGGAACCACAGCTGAAACTTACAAACTGTGCGCGTCAAAATAAGGGATCTTTATAATGATACAAGCCTATATAATTTTCTATTCTTTCCGTTTTCTTTTCTCTTGAATATTTCCAGCTACGTAAATGAACCAGTCTATTTGGAAAAGGATTTCAATTGAGAATAATGTTAGGCATCACTTTGATATTCAAGGAACCTATTTTTACACGAGGAATCAACCCTGAATTGTTATGATCTTTGCAATAATACTATGCAAAATAATCTTTGGGACTCCGTTCTAGTACAATTTATTACCATGGAGGAAAGCACCAACTGCATTCGGCCAATACAAACATGCTTTATTTTCCGTCATTCATCAACAGATGGCAATGCAATGAATAAATTTTCAACAACCTGAAATGATGATATTAGCTGGTTAATGTCTTCATGAGTTCTTCATGTAGTACTCACATTACAGTTCAGACACAAACTGTAAGATAAATTACATTTCAACAATATCATAAATGTAAGCGTACGGGGTTATTTCCATAAAAACGTTAAATCCAATCATGTTTCTACCCGTTGCATTAGTTATTTTCTGCAAAAGGTTTATTACAAATAAGGAAATAAAGCTTATCGTAGACTTTAAGAGAATCAAAATTCGGTGGCCACACATAGTCACGGATTTTCTTCATACTTTACAGTTTGATAGACTTTAATGTGTTAAAAAAAAAACTTAACACATTTTGTTTGTTGTTATGTGGTCCCGTTTCCATAATAACAGAGGGTACAGATGTCAAAATGGCATTTAAATTCTTATTTGAGAACATATTCTGAGTAATGAAACAATTTGGGGTTTCCAGGGTATAATATATTATGAAAAAAAATTGTAATTTTTCAAGAAAAACTTTTTTTGAGATACGCATATTTTCCATGGTAACAAAACAGAGATTTCAAAATATGATTTCTTCATCTTATTTGAAATTTAAATGCAAATCTTGAATTTTTTTGTACACACCATTAAGTTTGTGCCATACAAGTTTAAAAATAAAATTTTTAGAACTGTTGCTATAGTAACAAGCCCAAAAAATAAGGAAACTTTAATATATTATGGCATTTTTGAATGGATATTAATCATTTATAAAATATTATTATTTGATATTACTTGTTGAGAAAAAAAATCAAGTATGTCCTCAACCTTAGTGCAACTTGAAAAAAAAATTGAATTTTTCAAAAATAATTGCCGTTGAAATGGACTTTTCAAAAAGTAAAAAAAAATGTATGATTTTTATGGTACTTTAATTTCCATATAAACAACACAACTCTGTTGCATAACAAAGCTTTTTCTGACATATTATGAAAATTGAGGTAGATTGTATCAAGTATCACCAAAAAAAAAAAATGCTTAAAATTTTTAAACTCAGGAAAAACAGCATATTAAAACAACCCTATTTTTTAGTTTTTCGTAATTCTTGGTCTTGTAACCATAGCAACAGGTGTCATTTTTCATAAATTAAATGTATATTGCATAGACACTGATAGGGTTGTAAAAATTAAATAGTTACCCAATTCGGTTTTTAAATAAAAAAAATTGTAAAAAAAAAAACTATTTCAATAATCTTTAACGGTTTCCATAGTAACATTATAAAAGTATTGGTTTCTTCGACAATTTTCTTCTATAAAATGAGAATGGACAATATACCAAAGATTGTTTTTTGTTTTTGATTGCTTATATTAGTGGGCAAACCCTTATTATATGGCTTAAAATTATTTATATAGTTTTATAATGACGTTACAAACGTTGAGAGCTGTTAAAGTGCAAAATCACAAGTGGAAATCAAAGTTCACGATTGTGGCTGTTACAGTAGTTATAACACACCAGGCCGTGCAGACAAATTATCATACTGCGCTAACGCAGTATTTAATTTGTTTACACGGCCTGGTGTGTTATAGGACCGACGATATCCAAAAATAAGCAATCAATGCTTAAGAAAATGCTGTCCTTCTGCTTTAAGGTGAACAACAGAAATTTACTCTTCCTTTTTAATTGGATTATTGTCATGATGTTGACGGTGGATGACGTTCCTAATCCGAAAAATGTCCTCACTTGCTTGTTAGCTGTCATTTGTTGTAACTTAAAACATTCCGATTTTTGAAGCATGGAAATACAAACAAACATAATTTGTGGAAGCATGGGAACAATATAAAGCATAAACCATTTTATATTTTATGTGCATTTGAGAAAATTAAAACTGGTTAACCCAGATTAACAATACAAAATGTAACCATTTGTTGATAACCAAGATATATATCATTTACGTGTATTTTTACAATTTTCCTAAGTAAACCTGACCTTTTGTAAAATTATCAAGTGTATCTTCTGATGGAATGGGGAGAATTTTTTGTCAAGATATACATGTTCCGTATTCAATGATGAAATAATGCTGTTGTTGTTGTTAAGTTTTACGTACGAGTTGATACCCAATATGTGCTTTGTTCATCTTAGATTCTAATCGACCTGCTTTCATTTCCCCCTCCCCACAAAATACAGTCTAAAAAGCAGAAATGCTCCAATTTTATAGAAGTGAGCCTTAAATATCCCCGTTACCCCAGGAAAGATAAGTTTTCTTTCCAATCAAACAAATACTGATATAAAGTTTGAGCTTTAACTTCTGAATTTATAGATTGCAACATTAAACTCATGTCAGTGCCTGCTGACATGAAAGTGCCTACTGAGAAGAAAATCAAAATAAGAAGCGAGAACAATACAAACTGTTAAACTATGTTCATAATAATTTTAATAATTAAACAATCTAAACAAAAAAGGAATGTTTTACAAGAATGTACAACCTATAAAAACAAAACCAAAACATGGCACGAGCTTTGTTAACATAACAATGAAAATGAAATCTGAGATCTGTATCACGCCTATAACTTGACAACTAACATTAAATCTGAGCTGGCCTTTGAAAATACAAAAGTTAAGCATTGTAAATATTGAAATTAATATTTCGAACCATATAATTCAACAAGTTGCCTTATGTGTTTAAGCCTTATGAAACATAGACAATTTATGATGCATTACTTTGAAATTTGAACAATTAGTTTTCTATTTGACAGACACAAGCTGTTTGATAAATTACAGTGCCAATCACTTTTGATGTTTCGGGTTTGAATCTATTGCATTTAAAAAGAACGAACCCGAACATTATAAGAGCGATTGGTCCCTTAAGGAACCCGATTGGATTTTAACACCCTAACAATATACTAATTGATTAAATATTTTTCTTGATAATTAGATGCACACATTTCCTATGAAAGAAAATAAATGCTCTTATGTTTTACTGTCTGTCTTGTTAACTTGGTCTTGGTTGCGTGGTGTCTCTATCTGAACTTACTCATAATTTTTAGGCCCAAAACATTCACGACAATTTTCGTGATTTTTTTTTTCATTTGGTCTCAGTTTAAAAACTAGAAATTGTTGGGATGATGCATTCCCCCCCCCCCCACCAAAAAAAAAAACAAACAAAAAAACAAAACAAT
>WFKH01010211.1:9037807-9051155 GCA_016163765.1 Magallana hongkongensis | reverse complement strand
AGATAAGATGAGATTTACAGTTTGGATCGTCACAAATTAATAATTTAACGGTAAATTAAGAATTTTCAACTTTAACAAACCATTATTTTTGCAAAGAAAATAATTTTATCTTTGCAAGAAAATTCATATAAATTATGAGAAAATTGTCATTTCATGGTATTTGCGGAAAACTGTAGCGTCTCTTTATTATAAATATTTCATCTCCATAATTTTTGCAAATTTTAAGAAACATATTTGATCACTTTCAACAATCGAATCATACGTTCTGCAAAAGAAAGAAAAAAAAAAGACAACTTTGCGAGATTGAGATCATATTACCTAATATTATAATAATATTAGGGGTTTTTAAGCAGGGGCGAAGATGAAAAAAGTGCGATATTCAAGAGTTAGTATTGATTTTTTTAGCATACATTTTAGTATATATTGTGAATCATTAATAACCATCGCAACTATTAAAAATATTTTTCTGTTTTAATATATTTGTTTTTGTGTATTCCAAGAGCACGAAGATGTAAGATTCTCACTGTAGTATCAATCCTTCAGTATTTGGTATTGCAGTCTTCATACTCCAATACCTCTTGACCTTAAAATTTGAAAAAAAATTCATATATTTTTATTAGTTAATTCCCTTTGAAATTAAATATTGTACTTATGTGATATCGAAATGTTTCGTGATGTTTGTTGCACAGTTGACTCTGATGCAACAAAAGCGCTGTTATCAGCCCATAGGTTTATGGTTTAAAACAGTAAAATTGTATGTGTATGTGGGACATTAGTCACAGGTCAATACACAATTTTTTAAAAGTAGAATTTTTTTTTTTTTTACATTGAATTGTCAGTCTTTGTTTCAGGTCCTTGTATACACATATCAGCTGTGCCCTCTTAAAATAAATAATTCAAACACATATTGTGGACGTGATTAATTCTCCGCAAAGTTTAGAGAAAAAATGGTGTGCAGAGCTTGATCTCATGTTTTGAATATGTATTTCACTATTTTTTAATGCAAGAATTGTTCTTTTAAACTCTAAATCCATCTATAAATCCTTAGCTTTTGTTTATATTTAAAGATACCGCTGGTGCACTGACCTAGCTATATTCCTAGTCTTCGTGTGTTATATAGAGAACACTGTGCCGGATAAATATGCCAATGCCAAGGTAGCATTGCATTGTTGTACCCGCTTAAGATGCAGTTTTGATCAACTCCATATATACCAAATGATTGACCATTGCTTAAAAAGTGTATAATCATTTTTGTTTTAAATTATGCGTCTAATCAAGATAAGTGTTTATCTTTCAAACCTGTTTTATTATGAAGACATATTGTTCAATAAATACATCTGATCTTGGTCAGTACCAGTCTCCGTGTCCAACAAAAGACTCAAATAGGACACAAAACTTCCTCATTGTCCATGGAATGAATTGGAAACTTCCGTTCTGTGATCATTTGATGATTGACAATGCTGTCTATAAAACTATTTATAATGACACTTAATTAAGGGACCGACTGGAGTTTGCTTTTTGAATTATACTACATATGTTACATTAAAGTTTGGTAATTCAAAGAATTCAAAACTATCTATAACAATCTAGATTGTTATAGATAGTTTTGAATTCTTTGATTTACAAAGCTTTAATGTAACACACAGTTATAAAACAAACTGATATGTTTTACCCCCCTTCCTCACAAAAAAAAAAAGAAAAAAAGGGAGACAATGTATTCAATGTATTACAAGTTTCACAGAAATGACCGCAGTGGTTAGGCATGCGGTTAAATACACATGCCGTTGAGATTTCGTGGAAAGGTAAGCTATAAAACAAAAAACAAGTTTTAATTATTCTAAGGGTGTTGAATGACTTTTACAATCAAACAAAATCTGACATATGTTTCTCCTCTAGATATTTTGATGAAATTTCTTGCATAGTGTTTTAATACTTTATCATCTATGGTAAGATTAAAACATAGATAATAAAAGCTTACCGAGCTCATCAAAATGAGACAACAAAACCATGTATTATATTATATGAAAATTATAATTTTATGTACGTATAATCGACATGATTTGATACAAGAAAAGGTTAATTTATATTATCTTAACAACAATATATATTTAAATTGATATGACTATTTTCATTGAATTTATGTAAATATCACATCATAAAATAAAAATTTATTTTCCTTTCTTTAAAAATGTATCCAAATGATCAAATAATACAAACTGGTTATTGTTAGTGTGAAACAATACAAATGTCTTGGTGGTATACATTAAACCTGTTATAATTAGTCAACAGGTTTAGCGCTAATTTAAAAAAAAAAAAATCTACATTCGATTCCTATGGAAAAAGCTAATATCAATTAATGATATTAAATTGAAATCTGCCGGCATATGGTTTACTTCGACAAAACAATTAGATCTCAATGTAACCAAAAAACCCCAACCATCCCCTCCCCATCTCCCAAAAAAAACCTAGTCAGACGACGGTTCATTCTTGGTTATCAACATACCGCTTTCTTTTGCGGTGACAATCATCTGGGTTAAAAAATTCGAATTCTGTAAGTGGCACATAAGATGGTTCATTGTCATTTTTGTTCCTTTGCCGCAGATATCAGGACTTTTAAAGTTACAACAAATATTTATTAAACAGAAAAGGAAAATATATATGAGGATGTATGTATACACCTCGATGAACTTATATAAATCAAAGGTAACAAAGATGAACATTAAACAAAACATTTAATTAAAAAAATCAAAAAACATATATAAACAGTTAATTTTCATAAAATGAATAACCAAATTATAAAAAAAAAATGAACATTTCAAAATACATGAATTGAAATAATGTGTTTATTTTGGCAGCACTATCTAGAGTAATCTACTGCAAGTTACTAGTATTTTCAGGTGAGATCCTTCGCCGATGTATAGTACATTTTATAGTTCATCACATGGGGTACGGAACAGTTTTATATTTTCAGTAGCACCGCATGGTACACTGTAAATTTTCTCTGGGGATCTAGTATCAATGGTCCGATTTCCTGGCTGCCCGATACAAGCTTTTGAAACTGTCCTTCAATAGAACTCAGTATCAAGAATTACTAGTAGTTTTTACAATAAGCAGTACAATTGAATTAAGGAAGAAGTATTCTCATTACATGTATCAGACATACTTCATATATTAATCTCTGTAATGCATCGTCTGATTTTAAAACGGATTGCAGTTTTACATTAAGATGAATAAGCTCTTATTTTTGCTTTTATGATTAATTACAAATTATCGCTCAAGAAAAAGTTATTATGAAAAGACTTTGTAGCCCTTTTGGCCCCTAATTTGAGGGGTCAGTCCCTTTTTCTTGATATCAAATGAAAGGTATCGCAAATATAAACATATTTTGTTTAACAATTGTTCACGAGTTGTTAACCGTTCTAGAGATATCCGAACTGTGTTTTAGAAGCCGACCCTTCAACTCTCTACCGGGGCCACCAACAGAAACTTTTTAGGTATCATATTGTTAGAAACATTATTATGAGCAACTTTTATTCTACAATGCTTTTGAAAATATTTCTCCTTTTCTGGGTATTAATGATCAGAGTTTCAGACTTTTGGCTCCTTGAAACCACTTATTACGTAACATATGACCTAGGTATGTACTGTATAGATAAACAGCTGTACAATAAACATTTTTAATTCTATAATTAATAACATATAATTTTTCAGTAAAGAGTTATTATAAAAAGACTTTAGAGCCCTCTTGGCCCCTAAGTTGAGGGGCCTGTCCTTTTTTCATGATATTTAATTAAAGGTCTTGTGAATGTAAACAGATTTTGTTCAACAAGTGTTCAGGAATTGTTGACTGTTCTAAAGATATCTAAACAAATGATTTAAAGTTACCCCTCTTTATAATTTTTCTGATGTGGATTAATATCCCGTAATATGAGCTTTTCAAAAAAATATTATGACAAAAAGCAGTGTTTCCGAGGTAAATGAAAAAAATCACAAAGTACAGCAAACATCGTAAGAAAGAATTTGATGACCACTTTTATTCCTAAAACCTTGCTATTGAAAGTGATCAGTCAGACAACGGGGGTAGGGGGAGGGATGGATGTGGATCAGACCTACCTAACCATCTTCAACAAATTGACAATAAAAAATATTAGATGAAAACGATAACTCCGACAATCTGTAACAGGCTGTATACATAGTTGGCAAAACGTCTTATTCATTAAGTTTCATGCCTGTTGTTTTGATATTATACATTAGTATATATGCATGGAACTATATATTCTGAGAAAGTATTCATAGTTACCATGGTTAGACAATAATATTATTTCCAAATTGAAATGATAATCATAGCAAAGTCAGAACTTTCATTGTCCTACCTTTCATTGGTTTAAAAGTTGGGACACTTTTGTTGATACCTTAAAGTCATCTGTTATGAAAGTTGCCTTTTACATTAACTCTATTTTGTTTGTGTGAAAGGTAAAAAAATCAAAGACGGGAACTCTGGAATAAGAAACAGCAGTTTGAGGTTCATACTTTTTGTATATACATGTATTAGCCCTATATTTCATATTCGGTGGGATATCCTACAAAATTAACTTGCAATAGATTGTATCGTTTAATTTATAATCACTTACATATAATGTATGTCACTAATTAAAAAAATGCTTATTTAAAATATTGATTATTGCGATTTATTCCTTGCAGAATACCTGAATAAATTGGTTAAAAAAAATTCATAATATTATGAGTTGGAGACCCCGAACAATTAGCAAGAATTTCGAATGGGAAATATTATTTTGAACAAAATTCTAACAAAATATTTCACTTTAACATGAATTTTGCACTTACAATTAAATTAAAGATCAACATGATTTTAATTGAAAATGTATATGCAATCATAGCATGATGTTTCGTAAAATGATGGGTTTAAAAGTAATAACATGTAATTTTTATTAATCCCCCTTTGTAAAAGGTACAAATTTAAAGAGGACGATATGTTTATTTTTTTCATTCTGTAATTAAGGTATGGAATATACTTTTAAAAAAATATATGTTTTAATAATAGACCCCACCTTATTAATTTAAAGTGCGGGTTCTTCAAGTACATATAAGGAAATTTCTATTGAAATGTTTATCCTGCAAGAGAAGTTTACACGTAGATCTTCAAAATGAATTAATTGCTCGAAAAGAAAACAACGTCAAATACAGTTGAAATGAAAACCATGCAGTTCCAAATAAATAATGAAAATTGTGAAAATTATAATTAGATAAATTATTATCTCAATTATAACGTTACCTTTTTTTTCTGACAAAAAATGCAATTTTTGGGAAAAACAAAAAGAACCCAGAGATAATCGTATGAGGGACACCCTACATTATTTATATTAAACTTTTAAAAATCAATGGCTAGTTCACATGTAGAAAACGGACGATATCAACCATGAAGGCAATGCGAAAAAGTGTTGAAAATTAAAATTAATATAATTAATACAAATAAAAAGAATATCCACATTTTTTTAATTTATAAAATTTAAGCAAATTATAAAAATATTATTGATACATTGTATATTGAACTTGCACTCTTTCTTCAATGTACTCTATGGTGCTCTTGGTCCATCGATGTTTGTAGTATTTTTCATTAAACGCTTTCTGAACAGCAATATACTGCAACGATCATTCACATTAAGCTGAATGTTCTTATTGAAGTTGTAGAAGCATGTGTCAAAGACTAAAATAATCATTACAATTCTGTTCAGACAATATACATAACAGTGGCATCTCAGAAAATGGCACAATATACATGTATTTTGACTTTGGAAAGTGTCAGAAATAGTTGTAACAGTATGAAGGGGATAAAGGAGGGTTAACCTTTACAAACAATCAATATCTTATAGCACTAAAATCGTCCTGCTCCATCTAGGATGAAAAGAAACGTGATCCAAACGTGATCGTATATTGAATTTCATCGGCTAACGCTTTGGCCAAAATAAAAACACAATTAAAACAGAAAACGTAAAATACATATATATGTATATATATTAAATAAGAATTCTTTTATGCAATGAGGACATTAAACATACCATTAAACAAAAGTATTTTATGCTCTTTCATCAGCAAATTTTGAAATATCCTAGTCCTATTTGTTGCTAATATTCGGTGCCTCTTGGATTAAATGTTATGAGAAATGAAATGAATAAAACTGTTTAATTAAAGTTGTAGTAAATTGATTTAGGTTAATTTGATAAAACTACCGTTTTTCAAAAATGAAAAACCTATTTATTGTTTATCGGAACATGCATTAGTGACCGGTTTTTCCAATCGCAGTTTTATACAGTGTTTTACTGTGGCAGAACTTCGAGTGTTTGAATACAAACTCAGATGAATTCTGCAAATGTAACCAAGTTTGCTACATGTACCACAGAAGAAATATTCTTAGAAACCAGTACATATTGTTCTTAAAGACAATAGCATTCTTCATAAACGTAGAATGTTTTGGCATATTATACATGCACATTCAACGCGTATACGGTTCGTTGTGCCCAGTGAAAGGCTTGTAAAGGTATTTGTTTTACGCTTTCTTGTCTGTTCAAATCTTAAAAACAATTACAGTTAGATTGGTTAACCGCTTCTAATGAGTCGCTTCAATTTCGGCGCTAAATAGAACTAGTCGGGTCTGTATTATTATCATTAGGGACTAAGAGGGCTAAAACTACCTGCGCTTTTGCATACATACTGATTCCTATAGAAAGTTTATACATTTTTGACTCGCAAATTGAATAAATGTATTTTAAAACAGTAATTAACAAATGAAATTTTCCACACGTCAATTTCCTTTTATAAAATTCACGAAGAAGACAGAGGGTCAGAAGTTAAGAATTACATTTCTATATATAAATTGCTGAGTACGTAAAAGGATACAAGAACAAAACGGTGTAAATGAAAAACATGTTCTCCTTTATAAATGTATATGTATGTCATATGTAGTTGAGCTGTGAAATCTGATTCTAGACTTTGTACGGTGATAATTCTACGTATTTAACAATGTATCATGTATATATTTTCTTTTTATCTTCAATCACTCACCGTTATGGAAAAACATGTCTGTTGATTTCATATTGTCCCTTAAAATCTTTATGTTACTGTTTATATTGATACTATTCAAAACCCGTGTTGAGTCGTTTGTCATCACACATGTCCGGTTACATCACTGGTCATCCGTTTATAGTGCCGTTATTAATCTTTGTATATGAACTGAGTCGCCCCTGCAAATGTTATTGTCATTTAAATTTAGACCACGTGGTTTTGTTTGACCCTTTCAGTTTAGCAGTAAACTTCGTGCCTCGTGGTTATGGTTTATTTTCTAGAATCCGGGTACTTGTAGTTAAATATAAAATCTAGACGTTTTTTGATTTTAAACATTATGTTCATTAATTGGTGGGTAAAATGATTTCTAGAAATAAATATGACAATAGAAAATATAGCTTTTTATCTGATGTTGCAATTACAAATGACAAATAACAAACTGTCAAAAGTCTCAAAAATCCATAAAGCGAAATAAAAATTTAAAGCAGAGCAACACGGACCTCTAAAAAGACAAATAGCATGCTTAGTAGTGCACCCCCCCCCTTCTACCGCGGCCAACGAATTTTGTTTATTAATTTAATTCTAAGCATGTATCTAAACAAATTTTTATTTATCATTTAATGTTTCGGAGAGGCCTTTAATATATGTAGAACATTTTCATTTATGCGTTTTCAGAATTAAATAACATAATAGTAAGTGCACTGTTTTGTAATCGCTAATTCAAATTATTTCATTTATGGTTTTTTACCCAATTACTGGCATTACAAGGTATTATTGGCAAGTAAAACTGAGAGTCACTAAGAGAGATCATTTATTCTTTATAATCTTTTACAAACGATGTCATACTTATGTGTATACTGTAGCGTTGCTTTTGAATGTCTAAATTGCAACCAAAACTGATCAACACGAATAAATAACTTTCAGTCTAATATTATTTCCTTTAATTGCTATGTTTTTTTTTTAACTTTGTCATTTGTCATTAAAGTTTGTTTTATGTACTCGTTAAGGAACCTTGCCGTAAACCAGATAATCAGAATCGACAGGAAAGTCTTTCTGGGTATAACACAGCGTCATACGTTGCAAATCCAAACAAAAAAGTATTTTTTTCTACGTTAACGTCTATCTTAAACAAAAGTATTATAAACACATCCACTTGGTAAAGAGAATGCAAGTTGGTACAAAATAAGTAATAAAAATTCTAATTTCGTCTTTATGCACAATGAAGGTAATTTCGGTTATTTTCAACTGTTTTGACATTAAAGTAAATGCTTTTTAATCTATAAATGCCATCCCAGGCAAGCGATATGATAAAGAAAAGTATGGTTGATTACTCTTCATGCTGTAAGCTCCATTTCAAGTTGACTTTGATGAAAAATATCTTGAAATCATGTTTTGCCACTTCTTCTGTAACAGTGCATTTTGAAAATGCTTGACAACACATCATCTTCAAAAAGTCTTTCATTACTTTAAAAAAACCCCAAAAAACTCTTGCCTATTTACTACAGGCAATCGAATTATCGTTGATGATATGAAAAGAACAACTTAGTTTTCTTCTAATCTGGTTTATTTCTTTGAAATATTTTTTGCACGATATTTTTTTTTCTATTCTCTTGTAATCCGATAATATGACACAACCAAGGTTCATATGCTGAGAATTCTTTTGATATTATGCATAGCAATATAAGAAGCGTATGAAACAAGATTTATTCCTTATTGTATCTTGTTCAAGGCTTAGATGTGTTTAGTTTTACTGGGACTTATATAGATGCAAATATTAGCAATTCCAGTCTGAATAAAGAAGGGCATTAATGATCACAACACGTTATTATTTAAAGCCAAACAACACATAAATATTATATCTTGAAATAAGCTTATAAAAGTACTTATATGCCGTGTTTACCGTCCACCAACTTCTAGCAGTACTTTTATGTAAAAACGTCTATAATCCATTAAAAGTAATTAAATTGAGATATAAAAGATAGTTCTTTGTAGTCTTAATGTCAATGTTATCAACCTTGTTTCTACAGATGAGATCCAAACAATTATGAACACAACTTATCACATACAATTCACGCACTAACAATGATCACTGAACATACATGTACCTTTATAGATCATATTCTTGTAAGCAAAAACATTCAAAGCCATAATTTAGACACTATCAGTCATACACTTAATGATTCCAAGGCTAAGTATACATACATTCGTCAAGATTCTAATATAAATGATTCGTTTGGGACTACAAAAATGCAAATTTAAACTTAAAATTTGAACTCCAAATCAGTCTTATTAAAAATTGTGACTGAAATAAAATCATTAATGAAACTGACAAGATACATAATGCTTGAATTATTTCACAAATCAACGTATGTGTATGTCCTCTGTAAACAATTGATTGCCAAAAAAATAACACCAAACCTGTCACAACAAGGCCAAATGATTAACCCTGAATGGATTCCCTCTTTCACAAAACAACACATACATTTATTAAAAAAAAAACCCATCGAAAATAGGCTCAGAAATCAAGCAAAGGTTCAGACCAGACTGGATATAAGTGTATACAATTACACTTCAATCTTCAAGAAAAGAAGAAGTTTAAATCTCGTGTACATACGAATTTAGAATAATTAAACTTGTAGGAAAATTGTCATTGGTATTACATTAATGAATGTATGTGTCGATTATTAAGAAAATAATATGTAATTAATCGTAAGCTTGATTATTTTCATAAGAAATGTTGAGTTTTAATTTTTAATTCTAAATAGACTACAATAGTTTATCAAATTTTTTTTTAAAGTTAAGTTGTGTATTATAGAAAGCTTATGACTCTTTATGTTAAACAACTACCTCATCCATTCTTTTTCTACTCTGTCATAATGAATAAATTCATTTTTAAAACTTTTTTTTTTTTTAGACATTTATGACATCTCTCTCTCTCATATTGCATATAATTTTTATAAAATTGTTGCCAGTTTACCTGTTGACTATAAAATAATGCACTTAAATGTGTGTTTACAAAATAAAATAAAATAAAATGATGAATCATCAATGCCTGCTGCTGAAAACTAGTCAAATAAATCAGGCCTGGATCGCACTTCTCCGATAAATTTAACCATTCAACCAAAAATCAAAGAACCTTAGATATATTGGTTGCAGAGTTGCATCTGATGCCCCCAAATCGTTATCAACAGCCTTTTTAAAGCAATTAACACGTGCGCATAACGCCTATAAGTGACTCAGTGTACTCATTACGGAAGTTAGCTGACCATAGGCTTCTAGTGACCGTAATCATTTATAAACAATATTTCTTATAATTCAAGTTTTAAAAAAGTCAAATAAAATGAATTAAGTTCAAATATTATACATGTGCTGAGGTCCACTGTCACATTTTAGTTCTTAGTAGATTTAGATTACATTATTATATAAATAAAGTTTTCAATAATCTGTACTTAAATGGTTCTTGGAATGTATTTTTGAAATAGTGATTATTGCTATCGAGAATTCATTCTTCAAGCTGTATTTAACTGTAGCTTTTTTCCGATGGACATTATTGCAATTACTCCCTTGATTATCAATTTAAAATGATTAATTATTGCACACTGTTGTATTTAGTTTTTAAATAAACTGATGAACTTTGTCTGTTTTAAATAATGTTGTGGTTTCCGTGTGTTTATATTTAGAATAAAAATAATGATGTCTAAGTCTCGGTACACATATTGGAAAGATGATTTGACCATCGGAGATGTGGAGAAAAATATATTTTGCGAGTCTGCTTAACTATGAAATAATTCATTTTGGGGCTGTTGTCTGTCTGTGTTTTAAGGCGATACCTGTTTATATCGTGTTTTCATATTGTAGACTATTTTTGAATCATGAATTAGATTAGCCTCAGAATGGATACATTTTCACCTAAACATTAATTCATTTCATGACAATCACTGGATGTACTTCACCGGTCAGACTTATCAGTCAATGCTGATATCAATGCAACATTTTTTCTTTCAAAATATTCAAATTCTAAATGTTATTACATAGGTCCAATAATATATATTAAAAAATGTTTTAACGAGCATTCATCGGAAACATCAATTTCATATTTATCCTAAATGTTACAAACATAAGCATGAGTACAGAGGAAAAAACAACAAGTCATTTATATGAACCCGCGTGTGTGCTTGTTAATTCTTTGTATGCATAATATTTTTCCTTCTTAGATTTTTATTTTAAACTACCAAGTCTATCTTTATCACTTAATTGTTATATTACTCATGTAGTTACCTTTATGACAATCTGATAAGTAGGATCGACAACAACGACTTTCATGGGTTATCACAGCTTCAAAAACTGTAAGTCTTTTACTCTAATGTATTATTTCTAGAATAAGTATTCCGCCTATTTATTTGCTTACAGTATAAAAATATTTATTGTATGGTTCTAATCGCGGTTCGAACCAATTCTGCCAATAATCTTTCACTGAGTTGCCATTTTTATAGCAAAGATGATCAAACATTCTTTTTAGAAGAGAAATTTAAATTGATTAAGTATTAGTGAACTTACACAATCACGTCAGCAGGTAAGGTATAAATACGGCCCGAACCATGCTTCTCTGATATATTTCATTATTCAATTAGGAATAAAAAAAAAACATGCAATACATTGTAATATGGTTGTTAAACTTTTGCTATTGATACACCAAATGTGTTATTGTCAACCATTTCTGAACAACAAACACATATCATGTCACTTATAGAGGTGTCTGTACATTCCGGTTAATATGGTCATAGCCCTCTAGTGACTATGGTCATTCTAAATGATGCATCACAATATTTTCAATATTTCTATTAAAATGTAAAATCTATAAAATAAAACGATAACATTCTAATAATATCGATTTGTGAAAATTATGAAAAAGTATCTGTTATGCCAGATTGATTAAATAAAATACGGTTTCGAAGATATGACTGCTCACGAAGTGTTCTTTAATGTACCTTTTTTTGAACTTATAGCAATGACTCGTTTTATTGTACATCTGTGCATCATGCTTTTACAGCTGTATTGTCGCTTTTTAGTAGACAGTTTTTGTATATAATGAATATCGATTGCCAAAAAAATATATATATTCAGTGCATATACTAGAGATATATTGAAAACATGTTAAGTTAAAAGTGTTTGGCTTGAAATATGAGTTTTTGACTAGAAAACATCATTTTAAAGTATGTATATAAACTGACAAAAACACAGGAAGTAAAGAAATATTCCCTGATACAATTTTTAAACATACCACGATTAGAAAGCATGCATTCAAGTAAATGTAAAAATAATATACATGACTGAGAAACATACAAATGGTGCGTAACCTGCCTTGTCATATCATGAAACTTAAAAAAAAATAGAAAAAGGAAGCAAAGGAGATGGTCGATTGAGAAAAACTGCTGCCAATGTTTACGAATAATACAGACTAGAAAATTCATGTGTGGAATAATGAGCAAAAATAGATTTAAAACTACCGTATGGGCAATGGGTATGATCTATTTAAAGTAAGAGTTTTAAAACTTTTGTCGTACACTGACAACCATACATTAAACAATTTATTTAAATATGTTGCACGATATTAAGCCAACAAAAAGCAGATACAGTATTCTTATAACCTTTCCAAACAAACGTCTTTAAAGTTCAAAATCGCACATACACACAGCACACGAAATGCAATTTTAACACCTATTTTAGCAAGATTTCCATCTATTCTTCTTTTATTAACTTTTTTAACAACAATGTCAAAGAATGATGACATTCTTAAGATGTATTTGGTCATCGTGGATATTTTTCTCAGATACCAGGGGAATGAATATGGTATAAAAGGGGGAATAACCGACCATGCACAGGCTTTGTGTATGGTTGTAAGGGTGTGTTGTGGGCTGTTTGATTGAATTTGCGGTATTTCATCTTTGTGTACATTTGTTGCAACATCACAGGATGGGTTGTCCTATTGTAGTTTAAAAATGACTTAGACGAAAAGCCATGGGTACCACGCGCAAAAGCTGTGTGACTTTTTTGCATCATTGACAATGCATATGCATTTGAACATTCAACATTGCCACAATTTCATTTCAAATAAGCATTTGCTGGTATCGTATTTGTTTGTCAAACGTTGATTTCATGTACAATTGTCACGCCTTTCTATTTACGACTTCACAATTTGACAGCCATTATAAGTCAAAAATTGTCCAACAAAGAAATGTTTCTTCCCTCAGGCTAACGTCGTTCTTGT
>WFKH01010211.1:9013329-9026887 GCA_016163765.1 Magallana hongkongensis | reverse complement strand
TCTAAGGGAAAACAAAGAAGACCAGGGAGGTAACGGTTTATTTAAATCAACACGGGTCATTTATAGTCGTAATTTCATGAATGGGATTGATAAACGAGGTTTCTAAACAACGATTTTAAAGAAGAAGATAAAATTACCAATTACGTTTTCCGTCACGATGAGTGATTGGAGATGAAAATAAATTATATACATGTATAATATACACATAGGAATGACACATTGTTAGATACATAGAATAATAACTCCTACAAAGTGTAAAATTAAGTCTCTGACCAGATATCGCAGCCCCCTTATATATGTCAAACATAAACATTTATACAGAGGAACAATCATTTCATTATACTGTTTTCTATTCTTTGACGCATTTAACAATTTATATTTACATCTACCGAGTATTTTCCCCTCTATTTCGTACGGAAACGTATAGTTAATTCATAGCTCTGTAGAAACAACCAGACTGAAATCTACACGCCCCGTTTATCGATTGGGCGAAATCTACAGCCACCTAAGAAAAATCACTGACAGCACGAAATAAACATGATGATGTCAGAATCAAATTCCCATTGGAGACGATATATCTGTTTCTTTAAGCTAACGTACTGACGTACATGAACAGTAATTTAGTAAATTTAACTTACCTTTTAAAATCAATTTATCAATTTGTTAAAAAAGGTTTAAATATAAACAACGAAAGGCGTTCTTTGATGATTTATGCTGATTATGAAGGTAGCGACCATTGCAGAAAAAAATTACACCTTCATATCCCGCATGAATCACCAAAGAAAGCATTTTATTGTTAAAATGTCTAGCAATGCCATTTTCAACACTTCTGAACCTATGTCTCCTTCAGGAGTTATTTGTAGGACGAAATTGACGGATGGAAATTTTTCATGTTTATCAACGTTTTTAAAGTATACCTATCAAAGGTTAAAGTCAAGAGATTAATTGACTGTGTATAAATTAAGTACGATATATGTATGCAAAGTTTCGGGCAGTTTATCTCCTCTCAGTCCTCTCAATCATGATATAGACTCGACTAGTGTCATAGCGCGATCGCCGAGAATTGTAGCGCTTTATAGGAACCGCACAGCCTACCATGCAAAAATCTTACTCTACTGTTTTAAAGATCCGACAGTCGAAAAACGTACAATAAATAATTTTACCGGGGCGAACGAACTGTATAGTTTGAATGTATTTGAAATAAAATGAACCCTAACATTATTTTACGTTTCCGAAGGATGTTACTGTCTTTCAGACATCATATGCTGCTTGTTCAAAATATCTTAAACAAACCTGATTGCATCAGCAGGAGAAAGTATCAAAGTGCCGTAGACTTTCTCCTGATTTTGTATTTGAACATTTAGAGTAGTTCGTACAATAAAACACTGAAAAAAAAAACTTCCAAGGAAATAGCTAACACAAAAAACTGCGTGTTTCAGTAATTATTGAACAGGATACATAGTTTCCATTTTTGAAAACGGTAGTAGACTAAATTAGCTACCATATCTTGTTTAGTTAAACAGTTTTATACATTATCTTTAATTCCAGATACACTGAATATTAGCGACAAATAACACAAGGGAACAATTTGAGTAATCATATATCACTAAAGTAAACATTCAAATCATGGTGATAAATAACCAAGAATTTGTGTCATACATCAAAAGAAAGAAAGGTTTCCTTGACCCTCTTGCAGACTATTAAGCAGTGCTGAATACCCAGTGCATTATGATGTGTGACATTACATGAAACATCTGCTTCTGGGCTAAAGAAGCATCGTTGTAAAAAGTAAGATATCAAAGTTCATAAATGTCGGTCCTTTTCTTTTTCATGTACTAGGTTATAAACGTTAATATAGCGTTCTTCTCAATACCCCGTCATACCGGATTATGCTACCAGACGTTTTTTTTGGAAGGCAGTTTTCATTTCAATTCGTTTGTTTTCATTTTTATGCGTTTCTTGTTATTTTTTTCAGCAAAGAAAATAAAGCCTATGTGGATATGTATATATGTATATATGTGAGTGCCACGAAATGTATGATTAAGGATATCAAGTGCTGTGGATGTAATTTCAGCCGGCGTCCTCCTGTATAAAACAACTATCTGGGGATAACATCCCTAGGGATAGACGATCTAAAACGCTTGCCCAAGGATGAAGTTGGTCAATCAGATATCACTAAAGTAACCCTCAAATCCTATCTGTAAATATTAATAATTTCACCAAACAAGCCATCCGCAAACATAAATGCATCTAAAGATGTATACTCGTTTATGTCTGTAAGCGTATCTTTATAGGAGACAATAGTCAAGGAATAAATTAATAACACCATTCTCTGTCGTCTGAAACTACAGTTATGTATGTTGCTGTCGTAACAAAAATGTCTCCTGGACCCTCTTGCAGATTATTAAGCAATGTTAAAAACCCAGTGCATTACGATGTTTGAAACTATATCAAAACATCTGCTTTTTGACTTCTCCCAGAAGCAAGAGAATTAGTTTTATTATTTCAATATCTCAAAGTTCATAAACTTGTCAACTCTTTTTCATTTACTAGATTAGATACGTTAATCTATTGTTCTTCTCAATATCCCGTCACACCTCAACGAATTTTGCCACTAGACTTCATTTGGACGACAATTTTTCCAATCCGTTCGTCTCCATTTGTATGCGTTTCTTGTCCTTTTTTCATTAAATATGTTCAGTGTCAGAGAAGGTCAAGTGGTATCCATTCTTGCCGACAGGAAACTTTAATTGTTTCCAAATTTTGAACCAATACTTCCACTCAGCTTGTGGTTCGGTAACTGCATAAATGCGTTTTAATGGGTTTTTTTAACAATACACATGCAGTCCCTTTCTTATATTTAGCCAGTATGTTTCTGTTAACGTCCGTTGATGTCAACTGGGCCCGAGTCACAGACAACTACAGGCCGTAGAAAGGTACAATGGACTAGCTGTTAGGTGGCCGGTACACAATCCTTGGTCCTTAGTTCAAAACAGTTTCGTCAGATTTTCACGCGATTAACTTTCATTTTGACTGGTAAATGTTTGTTACATATTGCCGCTGATGTCTGTTTGCTAATTTTTACTTGAAGGAACGTCTTCGGTAATCATTTGACTGTTATTTGATTTCAACGCTTCAATATAATGATCATGACGTCCTTTAGCATTATCCGGTAAGGTGTGACTGGAGCATTAAATTAAGTATGTACATATAACCCATTGCTTACGCATGAGTTACATATCAACATCTGCATTAAAACTTAAATACACCGTCTAAAAAATTGACAGCTTCAGCTTACCCAATCTCCAACCTGTGATTATTAAACTTATGACAAACTCATGAAACGTCTACCAAAAATCATTTTTGTTACCATGTATACAGCTACTTTAAAATATATAACATCCTATAGTTCTCCTTCTCCAAATGCTAGGAAAACTTGAAGAGATCAAACATTATCTCACACACTGCAAAGACTACAATTTATTATAATGTATATTGTCTCCATAAAATTGTAATGATATTGCTTTGACACATGCTTCTACTCCTTCCTAAAGAACATTCAGCTTACTGTGTATGAACTTTGCCATGTATTGCAAGCACCGTACTGTTCAGAAAGAGTTTAATGAAAAATACTACAAATAGTAATGGGCCCACAGAACCACAGAGTACATTGAAGAAAAGTGCGACTTCCATATACACTGTATCAGTAATATATCTATCACTTATTAAAATTATATTAATAAAAAAAAATGAATAGTCTTATAATTTAATCTACATTTGAACTTTTTCATCAAACATCGCTTATCGTTGGACTACATGTACGTATATTAATTGTCAAAACTATTTACACATTGCCATCATGATTGTACCCTTTCCTAAATATGTTCTTGCCATTGATTTTTATAAAGTTTATTATAAATGATATAGAGGTTCTGGCAAACGATTATTACCGCAATATTTGCCTGTCCCAAATATTGTATTTTTTGTCAGAAAAAAACCGGTAACGTTAGTATTTTTTTGTCCTTGACTTCTTAAACAGTCTTTTACTATAAAGAGCGGACTATCAATGTAATAAAGAACATTCATCAATATTCTAGTATATGATTAACCAACTCCCACGGGTTTTTTTTTATTTCTGGAGGGGGGGGGGGGGTTGTGAGAGTGGATATGCTTAAATACAATTAAAACATTAATGTTTTATTGAAGATTGTGAGATTCGTCATTGCTTAACCTTTCGTTAACATGTATCCAAAGTGGGGTTTATTAGATTAGTTCTAATACATTTTTTGTTTCCTTATTCACCATTGCTGGATAAATATGGCCATAGTCCGTTACGGGAGGAGGGAGGGGAATGTACAATGATGTTTAATTATTTTTGGATTGTACTTATGATCATATTGTTTCATCTCACCAAACACATATTTATTTTTAAATCTATACTCTTGATATAATATTTTATCTAATTAAAATCTTATAATCACAATTTTCATTTTTTATTCATTATACATAGTTTTTAATCCAGGTGTATTTGACGGATTTTTTCGGGCAATCAGTACATTATAACCATCTTAACTGCGCCTGCGGAATAAACATTTCAAAAGAAACCCTATATCTGTCATTTGAAGAACCCGCAATGTTAATCAGCAAGGCGGGATCTATATTTAAAATATCATGCTCTGATTGCATGTTTGTTTTTCAATTAAAATATATTAATCGGTAATTGTATGACAAGTGAAGAATGTATGCATAAGTAAAACGTTTTCTGAATTTTGCTCAAAAAATAATTCCAATTAAAAATTCTTTCTTATTGTTTGCCCCATCATTATTAATCCCCAAACTGTAGCCATCCGCGCATTCATTGTATATCGGTTCAACTAGTGGAATAAATTTTAAAACGGTTCTCCCAGTGAGCTTGAGCAGCATTACACGTTTTGTGTTCACTGTTGAGGAGAAGCTGGTAACTGTTACATGCTATGGATGGAAACAAATCGAGGTCTCCAACTTATAATATACAATGGTTATACGTTTATCGAAAACGAATTCAGGCAGGTACAGAGGGAAAGCAATGGGTTTTTTCATAATTAATTATGCGCAAGCATGATCATCTCTTCTTGAATAGAGCAAAAACAAATCTATTTATTCAAGGCAGCTCATTACATAATTGTTTAGATAATTTTTATGACACAATGTCAAAAGATAACGATTTAAATGTTTTGTGAAGTTATATCGATTGATTTGTTTGCAAATCGTCATAGATCAGTGCACGTTATAAAATTATCGCGCTTGTGAACCGCAGATCCCGAGTTCTAATCCGCTTAGTCTTTTGTTCATATCTACTGAATTAAATTTGAGACAATCATATTTTTTTTATCAAATTACTTATTTTTTGCCTATTTGACTTAAATATTTCTTTATACATTTTGCTTGTCACCTGCTATCCTGCTATCAGGTCGTTTTCCTCTGAGTTGAAAAATTATTACAAGATAAAGTAATCCACCTTAAAGCAATTATAAAATTAAGAAAAAACCAAGTTTTAGGAAAGTAATTTCCAACATTTCTTAGAAAAGTGGTTTATATATCAATACGGAATGAATTATAAGAACCGGACAGGGTTAAGAATAAGAAGAAATGATTTTAAAGTTATAATAATATAATAAATGATAAAAATGTAAAAGTCAATTTTATACATTTACAGAGGCATTACGTTTCAGTTACTTAGTGGTAATTGATTTATTTCATATTCGATACGTAAATCACTTTATTTTCTATTACTATCTTCATCAGTTTTACATGTAGTATTAGTATACAGTAAATATGGCAATGACTTACAGATAGCATGTATCATTGGGTATCCCCGTCGGAACGTTTTCCAGGCCTTCACTCTGGCAATTCACATTTTTACACGTTTCCCCACTGCAATAACAGTCAGCAGGACAACCATTAGTCATGCCAATAGAAAACACCGCATACAGAAGAAACGACCAAAGGATACAATAAGTTCCATTCATTTTAAGGCTCATAAAATAACTCTTCATTCCTAAATCGTTATACCAGCATTTCAAGTTCCAAAACGTGTTATCATTGATTTCCTTTCATTTAGTGAATATGCGCGGTGTTTTTTAAGTGAAGACGCAGTTTGTTTTTCGAATATAATAGTGCTCATTCAACGACAAGAAGTAAAAAAATGAAATACAATCTCGATATAATAACATTAAATGATTGGATAATTTGAATGTACAAACGTTTTCAATGTGAGATCAGCTTTAGGAGCCAATGGGATTGCTTTAAAATTACAGGAAAGTGTCAGTAATGTAAATAATTGACATTTCAGGTTTTAATTAAGTTCAAGAACCACAGCTGAAATTTACAAACTGTGTGCGTCAAAATAAGGGAACTTTATAATGATTCAAGCCTATTTAAGTTTCTCTTCTTTCCGTTTTCATTATTATTCATTATTTCCAGTTACGTAAATGACCCAGTCTATTTGGAAAAGAATTTCAATTGAGAATAATGTAAGGCATCACTTTGATATTCAAGGAACCTATTTTTACACGACGAATCAACCCTGAATTGTTATGATCCTTGCATGTAACGCATGATATTTCCTATGATAAGAATAATACAATGCAAAATAATCTTTGGGACTCCGTTCTAGTACAATTTATTACCATGGAGGAAAGCACCAACTGCATTCGGCCAATGCAAACATGCTTCATTTTCCGTCATTCATCATGTTTTCATGAATTCTCCATTCAGTACTCACATTACAATACAGACACAAATTGTAAGATAATTAACATTTCAACAATATCATAAATGTAGGCATACGGGGTTATTTTCGTAAAAACGTTAAATCCAATCATTTTGTATCTGTTGCATTTGTTACGAGGGTCAATGAAAAAATACGAAGACAATGTGGCTGTCTATCATATATTTTTCATGAAAGTCATAACTAACAAATTTATCTGTACTCCAACATTTATTTTATTCATATGTGAAGTTTCAGTCCATTTGATAAAACGGAATTTTTGTTACTCCATTTTAAAAACAACATGTTTTGTCACAACGGAGCAAGGTAACGTTCAAAACATGACGTCAAGTCAAGCTGACACACACACACACACACACACACACACACACACACACACACACACAGTTTATAGAAAAAACCCAATGTTTATATCACGCTTATAGTATATTGTGCCTTTCACCTTACAATTTAAAAATGGCACTGTACCACTAAACATCTTACATGTATTTGCTCACATTTGTTCGAGAATCATAAGTTAGTTCTTCAAAGTTTTCATATTTTTAACCGTCTGCACCTTAGTTTTCAGTAAGGAAAACCCTGAACTTCAGATGACGTTACTCATTCTTTTGACCAAATAGTTACATATATTCTATTTTCTTTTGGACTGTTTGATGTCCAAAATACAACTACCACCACCCCCACAAAATATATTACAGTTAAACACAAACGTGCAAATAAGTTTTGACTTATTATTTGCACCATTGAGCATTTTTAAAGTTTGTATCAGCTTTTTCCCGAGTTAAATCCAAACTGTTTGTACTTCTTCTTGCGTCCGGCGACGTCAATGTTTTCAGGCAATTTTAAAGAGGGCTATCTGTCTTTAGTTACTGATTTTTGTTCAACAAAACAAAATATCCCGTCATTATTTGGTACATAGAATGTCATGACAATATTTAATTTGAGGTTTCAATATTATTTTGTTTTAAGCCCAATTTATAGAGATACTGCTATCAACACTGTGCGCCGTGACCTCATTTTTGCAGGATTAGATTCTAAATAATTCTTAGAAATAAAGAATATATGAACTTTTTTGATTTAAAATTGTTTGAAATTATTCCTTAATCATGTCTACCAAATTTAGTAATAATATGACGTTCAATAAAATAGCTATGACAAAAGTCTTCGTATTTTTTGATTGACCCTCGTATTTTATTTCAATTCTTGAGAACGTAGTCTGAGTATTGGAATAATTTGGGGTTTCCAGGGTAGAATATATTATTTTTTTAAAATTGTAATTTTTAAAGAGAAAGAAAAACATTTATGGAGAAACGCATATTTTCCATGGTAACAAAACCGAAATTTCAAAATATGATTTCTTCATCTAATTTGAAATTTAAATACAAATCTTGAAAATTTTTGTACACACAATCACACAATCAAGTTTGTGCCATACGAATTTAAAAATAAAAATTTAGAACTGTTGCTGTAGTAACAAGCTGAAAAATAAGGAAAATTCTAATATTTTGAGACATTTTTGAATGGGTATTAATCAATTATAAAATATTATTTTTTGATATCAATTGTTGAGAAAAAAATCAAGTATGTCCTCAACCTTAGTGCAACTTGAAAAAGATTTGAATGTTGTTAAAATAATTGCCGTTGCTATGGACTTTTCAAAAAGTAAAAAAAAAGTGTATGATTTTTTATGGTATTTTAATTTCCATTGCAAAAAAACACATCTGTGTTGCATAACAAAGTATTTTGTGGTATGTTATGAAAATTGAGGTAGATTTTAACAAGTATCAACATAAAAAAGCTAAAAATCTCTAAAATTATGAATAACAGCTGATAAAACAACCTTATTCTTTTTTTAGTTTTTCGTATTTCATGGCCTTGTTACCATAGCAATTGGTGTCATTTTTCATAAATAAAATGTATTTTGCATGGACACTGATAGGGTTGTAAAAATTTAATACTTACCCAATTCGGTTTTTAAATAAAAAAATCGGTAAAAAAAAAATAATCTTTAACGGTTTCCATGGAAACATTGTAAAAGTGTTGGTTTCTTCGACAATTTTCTTCTATAAAACGAGAATTGACAATATACCAAAGGCTGTTTTATGTTTTCGATTGCTTATATTTGTGGGCAAAACCTTATTATAGGCTTAAAATTAGGTAAGATAGGCTAATTTTCATTATCTTGATGAGTTTTATAATGACGTTACAAACGTTGAACGCTGTAAAAGTGCAACGTCACAAGTGAAAATCAAAGTTTACGCTTTTACAGTAGCTCTTCCATTAATCTAAACTTACCCACAGGATATTTGAGCGATTTTGAGGTATATTTCACATTTGCAGACAAGGCAAGAATGTAAATATTAGCATTAAATTCTTATTTTTGGACATCGTCGGTCCTATAACACACCAGGCCGTGCAGACAAATGATCATACCGTGCTAACGCAGTATTCAATTTGTCTGCACGACCCGGTGTGTTATAGGACCGACGATATCCAAAAATAAGCAATCAATGCTTAAGTAAATGCTGTCCTTCTGCTTTAAGGTGAACATCAAAAATTTATCCTTCCTTTTTAATTTGATTATTGTCATGATGTTGACGGTGGAAGTAGATTCGTAGATTACGTTCACAATCCGAAAAATGTCCTCACTTGTTTGGTTAGTTGTCATTTGTTGTAACTTAAAACCTTCCGATTTTTGAAGCATGGAAATACCAGCAAACATAATTTATGGAAGCATGGGAACAATATATAGCATAAACCATTTTATCTTTTATGTGCATTTGAAAAAATAAAATTGGTTAAACCAGATTAACACTACAAAAGGTAACCATTTGTTGATAACCAAGATATATATGATTTACGTTGTATTTTTACAGTTTACTTAAGTAAACCTGACCTTTTGTAAGATTGTCAAGTGTATCTTCTGATGGAATGGGGAGAATTTTGTGTCAAGATATGCATGTTCCGTATTCAATAATGAAATAATGCTGTTGTTGTTGTTGTGTTTTACATAGGAGTTGATACCCACAATGTGCTTTGTTCATCTTAGTATCTAATCGACCTGCTTTCATTCCCCCCCCCCCCCCCCCCCCCCCCCCCCCCCCCCCCCCCCCCCCCACAAACCCACAAAATACAGCCTAAAAAGCAGAAATGCTCCAATTTTATAGAAGTGAGCCTTGAGCCTTAAATATCCCCCTTACCCCAGAAAGGTTTAATGTCCTTTCCAATCAAACAAAAACTGATATAAAGTTTGAGCTTTAACTGCTGAATGTATGGATTGCAACAGTGCCTACTGAGAAGAAAATTCCCCCACCCCTAGAAAACCAATGAAGACACAAAATATAGTACATCAGAATAAAAACAATAGCTGGTTAAACCTGAATAATTGTTTAAACAAGTAAAATGAACTTTGTATCCTTAAAACACTGCACTTATTAATTTTGTTAATACAATATTTAAAATTTCAGACTTTCGTGAAGGATACCTAACCAATCTTGTTAATGCTTTCGTATGCTTCATGTTTTATATCATGATCGTCAATTTCACATTTTCAAAACCTAAAGGATTTACTCTTTTCTTTTTCATTGGTGAATTGGGATTAATGAATATTCATGAAAACAAGAAAGGTTTAACATGTTCAACCACTGTAAGTAGGTATATGCGTTTTAGTAGGTTTCCGACTATGGTTCTTCTACAGTTGCAGCCTGACCATTCTTCTTACGATTTTCAGCTCACTGGGAGGAGGAAATTAGTTGCTCCACTAAGTTCTAAGCAGCCTAAGTAGTTCATGAGTCTTCCTTTATCTGTGCCTGCTTTTGGGTCTCTTGGGCCGTGCGATTCCTGTCGGTCCAGATTGTTTCAGGATATACAAGCATATTTGTTAATTTTTATTATAATATTTTTGAGTTGCAACTCTTTTTTTTCAGGCAGGTAGCATCACTTTTATTTTAGTTTAACAAATAGAATTATGATTTTGAATGAATTGCCCCCACTGTTTTGGAGTATGTTAACAATTATGGAAAAACTTGAAATCATTTTGGAACCTTTAGGTACTACGGCGCAAGTTTGAAGATTGGCTTGGTTTTCTGTTGAAATTATTTTTGTTTTGTTTTTTTGTTTTTGGGTTTTTTTTTTTTTTTTATTTTTTTTTTGTAATTTTGTTTTCTTGACAAAAGTGTGGATAAATCTACCCACTTCACCCCCACCCCACACCCACATTCAAAACCATGCTACGTTCCTACTTCTTATTGTCAACACTTCTCAGACAAGTGTCGTAAAGGTCAAGCAGACAAACTTTAAAGGATCATGATCACGACTTTCTTCAAATTTCACTTTTCCAAGTTTAATACATTACAGTATTTACAATGCTTTACCTATTCTAGGTATTCATATTGGTCAGCCAAAGTTTTAACGTCGGTAGTTAAGTTATAAGCTAAATATAGAGAGCTTAAAATTCTTTCGTATGTGATCAAGGATCAATACAAATATATTATTTAAATCAAAATAAGAAGAGAGAACAATACAAACTGTTAAATTATGCTCATAATAATCTTAACAATTAAACCATCTAAAGAAAAGGGATGTTTTTACAACAATGAACAACCTATAATAACAACAACAAAAAACAAGGCACGAGCTTTGTTAACATAACAATGAAAATGAAATCTGAGATCTGTATCTCGCTTATAACCTGACAACTAACATTAAAATTGAGCTGGCCTTTGAAAATACTAAAGTTAAGCATTGTAAATATTGAAATTAATATTTCGAACCATATAATTCAACGGGTTGCCTTATGTATTTAAACCTTATGAAAATTAGACAATTTATGATGCTTTACTTTGAAATTGGAACAATTAGTTTTCTATTTGACAGACATAAAAAACAAGCTGTGTGGTAAATTACATTGCCAATCTCTTTTTATGTTTCGGGTTTGTATCTATTGCATTTAAAAAGAATGAACACGAACATTATAAGAGCGATTGGTCCCTTAAGGAACCCGATTGGATTTTAACACCCTGACAATATACTAATTGATTAAATATTTTCCTCAATAATTAGATGCACACATTTCCTATGAAAGAAAATAAATGCTCCTATGTTTTACTGTCTGTCTTGTTAGGTTGGTCTTGGTTGCGTGTTGTCTCTATCTGAACTTACTCAGAATTCTTAGGCTCAAAACATTCATGACAATTTTCGTGATATTTTTTTTTCATTTTGGTCTCAGTTTAAAAATGAGGAAATGAAAATAATGCATGCTCAAAAACAAAGGTATTGGGATGATGCATTCCCAAGAAAAAAAGAACACAATAGCGCAATAACTTTATTAACAGGATGTAAATACATTGTTTTAGACTTGGATCTATACCCTTTGCAAAACATTTGGACACATCGTAGTAGCATTTCATAAACTGGTTCGAAAAGTTTATTGATCTTAACATTCTCATTACACCAGCTGGATATTTTTAAGATGGTATTTTCTATATACCTAATGGCAACTGTAGGTATCTTACAACTTATCATGCTGGTGAAATAAAGGCTGTTCATCGGTGATTTTATGTGAATTAGATTGGATTATGTAAATTGGATAGAAATAGATTGGACATGTAATAAAACAATACGTTAAGCGAATTTTGTCTAATGCACTAATTATATTAGATGTTACAAATTTGAGAAGTAAACGACATCAAACAAAGGACAAACACATACGCTACTACAATTTATTTGGCTAGATTTTCTTGGTATATTTTCATAATGACTGCAGAAAAATGCCAAAACTGGCATACATTTGGAAAATCTCTGATAAACTAGAATTTATCAATGATTGTATGTGGTGATTGTGTTTTGAATCTTATTTTTTCACGAAATCTCATGATGATAAACTGAATATTTTAACCACACGGCCAATTCTGTACAACTTGATTTATTGAATATTGTGTCCCATTGAAGTATTCATGTGAAATTCTAACACATGTACAACAATTTTCATACCATAGCAACAGCTAACCTAGTACAGCAAAAGTACAATTCAAACCATAAAAAGTTTAATTCCTATAAAATCCTTATTTTTTTCAAACATAGTATTATGTCTTTTTATATGCTGCCTGTACACCTGCAGATAAATAAAGCTAAAAAATCTAGCATATCATTAGGAAAAACATATAAATCGTGCATCCAATGCTTCTTTGTTATATAATTTGCAAAGCTAACTCCAGTCGGCCTCTCAAGTGTCATTATAAGTGATTTTTTTTATACATCATACAACTAGTCACTCATGAAATAGTCCACAAACCGGAAGTTTCCAATTAAATACTATGGACAACGAGGAAGAAATGGCATGCTTTTTCAGTCTTTTGTGGGACACAGAGACTGGTACTGACCAAGATCAGATGTGTCTATTGAATAATATGTCCTCATAATTAAAAGGGTTCAAGAGACAAAACAGTTATCTTGATTAAACGTATAATCAATGCTTGATTAACATCTAAATACGAATGGGAAACTTTAAATTTAGGTATTTCCACACTCCAATTTATTTTATTGTTTAATAGAATTTTTTAATATTGCAGCTTGACATCAAACAAATGGTCCGCTTTTTAATGAACCACTATATGTTTGTATGTAGCTTAGATACACTCATACTGTTTGCATAAATCTTACAACAATAACAATAGCACAATGGTTTAAAAGTGATATTGAACACCTTCAGATATCCAAATAGATGAAAGAGCATTAATGTTAGCTAAAAATAAAATCTCGCTCTTTTTTTCAAATTGTACAAGTTTGACC
>WFKH01010211.1:8974672-8985387 GCA_016163765.1 Magallana hongkongensis | reverse complement strand
AAATCAAACATAATTTTATACATTTTTTTCTTTCCCAAAAGTGATACTTAACAGAGTAGCGCAATGGATTAGAGCGTTAACTACGAATCTGTAAGTAATGAGATTGAATCCCGGTGGGGCTATTATAATTTTTACCTTTCCAAATTTTTTAAAACGTATTTTTTAGTCAAATATCATAAAATTTGAAAATTCTAAACAGGTGAAAGGATTTTAATTACTTTTATCCACATTAATATCGACAGGTGTCCCATACCACTTAAAGAAAAATAAAAACTTACAGAGCACATGTGTCATTTGGTAAGCCCGTAGGAACCTTTTTAAGACTTCTCCAAACACAAACTGAACTTGTTCCATTGCCATAGCTACATTTTACCAAACTGCATTCGCAGCGATCAGGACATTCCTCAATATTAACTTTAGAATATACTAGATTTATTTGAAACATTAAAACAAGAAAATAGATTCCATAAACCATGCAATCCCTTATACTGTTCTCCATGTATAAATCTACGAGTTAACCAGATTACTCCAGAGAGGCCTTACAAGCATCTAATGATGTAATTTTGGTTTCTTAAATTAAATATCACTGCATTTCGATTTTTCAAATTGAATTTTACGCATTTCCGAGTTTTTTCAGTACCATTGTAATATATAAAGAATGAAAATTCGTACAATCAAGACCATTACTTACACGATTTAGAAAGAAAGCGGAGGTTTTAACTCTATTCTAGCTAGGGCAGAGACGGACGGAAGGATTAAGATGCTATATAAATCCTACTGCGAGACACGACGACTGGTGGGTATTAACCGAGATAATATTTTTGTTTCTAAGTTTCATTTTCATTTCCTCATCAGCTAGCAGTTGTTAAAGATATTATTCAACTTTAATCAGCATTATAGAGACATAATAGACATACTAGTGATTAATATATTTGAAAGGTATATATAAACAAACATAAATGCAGAATTTTTCTTTCAAAGTCAATTTGACTTCTTAATTTAGATATCCAAATATTAAAACTTTATTGTTAGATTTCATTAACAGACTCTAAATTCTGATTGTTTACCCACGTTGAACATTATTTACAATCTGTCTTAAGGTTTCTGCTTCCACCACTCTCTCCTTAATATTTCGATAATCAGAAATACCTTTGTGTCAATACTACGTTCAACAACTAGAATGAAAAACGTCCAGATTTTCT
Source organism: Magallana hongkongensis (assembly GCA_016163765.1). Lineage (NCBI taxonomy): Eukaryota > Metazoa > Mollusca > Bivalvia > Ostreida > Ostreidae > Magallana > Magallana hongkongensis. The sequence continues at coordinate 8,984,185 of WFKH01010211.1, read as the reverse complement.
GTTTTGAAAATGCCCCTCTACCGCTTCAGGTTTCAATACCAACCAAAAAAAAAAAACAAATTGGAAGAATACGGGGATCTTGCATTGCAAACGACATGAAAAGTACCCGGATTTTGTGAGAACTAGGTTTACGTTTTACTTCACCATGATTAATAAAGCAGTGATACACAACATTTACATAACCAGTTTCGGTAAGCACCGATAATCAGGGTATCAGAAGCTAAAAGACGACCCCTTATCAGGCCTTATTGTAGCCTACAATGAGGACAAATAACACGTTCAAAAACTGAAGCTTTGGGTTACAGATCCAACTTAATCTTGATTTTTTTTTTGTTTTTGTCAATGATGATTTAGTCCTTGCTAAATGGACTGTTAGTAACAAAATTGATAAAAACAATGGATTTCAGTGGAAAGACAACGCGTACATGGAATTTGTTTAATCGTTGATAAAGTAAATGAACTCCATTATTTAAATTTTGACTAGACGTTGACTTTAAGGTTCCTCTTGGTGATTTGAAAAAACACAAAATATACACAGTCTTTCTGATGATATTTCAAAAACTTAATTTTGAAAAAAAAAAATAAAACTGATCATGAACTCATTTTAAGATGACTGTTTTTACTCATAAAAAAACCTTCTTTCGGATCCTACGAGGTGATACCCTTAAAATTTTGTTTAGTTTATTACAATAACACTGAAATTTCTTGACAAAATCATTAGTTCATAATGACTGTTGTTTTATTAGATTTCAAATTATGTTCCAAATTATTCAACTCACTGCTTGATGGCCATCAATGGTAAAAAAAAAAATGGCATTCGAATGATTTCTGTTTGTCCTTTTGATATGTTTTCTCTACAGTGGAAATTTTCGTTGTTTACCAATGCGGGCCAGTAGTTTGATGGTGTTAACAATTAACGATTTACAATCAATTCTACAATCGGAACACGAGTTAGAGTGATACCGCATATCTTTGTTATTCTTTTTATCTTTTCACCCAAGCAAATTCTTTAGACTCTGAAAACAGTTTATCACTTTCTCTGGGTGGTTTTGTAAACTATTAAACTATTTAAAGGATATGGCTAAGTATCAGATCCCGAACACCACGATTATAGTTACCAAATGTATAGGGCCAACCATCTGCCAATATGTACGATCCTTTACCATCTGGAGAGAGTTGTGCGGACTTTGGACTGTGGCTTGAGACGATGGGGCCCACTGAGAACCCTGTTTAGACATAGGTCCATAGCGCCCGAACCAATCCTCGTTATAAAAGGACAATGACTTGCCCTTCTCATCCGTCCTCTGAGAGCTACCTAGAATGGAAGCATGATAGACCTATCGTTAACCGAAAACAATCATGTACAAAAGATCAATAAATTGGAATAAACAAAACAGAGTTTAATAGTAATTTGTATTAATTGCTACTTATAATATTTTACACATTTGTGATCATTGAATATTTATAAATATGGGAGGCAGGTAGGGTTTTTTTAATTTCCATTAACCCTATGTTTACAAAGTAGTTAATCAGAACAGCTGTTTACTAATAGAGCGTTCCAGCTGTAAGAAATTTATTGTTTTAATCATAGAACCTTACTGCTAAATGTATATGTACGCATCTTATTTAAAATAATTATTTTGATAATTGAATTATCATATTTTCCATTAAAATGAACATTAAATGCGGTTCATACAAATAAACTTCTATGCAATAACTAATTCATTTGTGAGGGATAAAACCAACTAATAAAAGTATTCTTTGCTTCCTAATGATACCTTTATGGACAAATCATGTAAATTTAATTTGCGCTCTCTTTAGGTTTTCAATTTTCTGTCCAATTTATGGTCGACCCGGACACCTTTCTAATAAGCAAAATTTACATGAAAAGATATTAATAAAACCATGGAAAAATCAATGATAAATGATGTGGAGGGAGAATATTTCGGCGTGTTAAAACTATATAAAAGATCGTCAACTCGATATAACACTGTCTGTTTGCAGTCGATCGTTGTACAGTCGATCGTTGTACAACCGTGATTCTAGAATGACGTTGATATTAATTGTGTTCTTCTTCTGTGGAGCATACGTACATGCTCTTGAGGTAAGCTCCTTTACTTTAAAATGCTCTGTTAAATGTAACGAATGTTAGAGAATATTGAATGTTCATGATTGAATTCAAAATAAAAGAAAGGAAGAATGAGGGTGTAAGAAAGAAAGAAAGGGAGACTTTACGTTTGTTTAATTTTCGGCTTAGTGCACGTGAAGATTAATCTATCAGAAGTTGTTTGAATTGGAAGGTAATATCAACGGCGATTTATAAAGATATTCATGTGCATACCTAGTTTGTAAAAGTTTTTTAAAGATTATAAGTATTCTTAATGATTCTAAAGTTCGTTACGATTTTTTGTTTTTGCTGATGCTGCAAAAACGTGATATCTTGATAAGTTTCAAACACATTCACTTATGACTATAATTGGTGATTCACTTATTAGTATTATTATAATACAAAAGTTAACTTGTTTCTGCAATCGCCGATTAAATTAGTTTTGTCTCCTTTTTGGACGGTCCAATCTAATATTATCATACATTCTGTAGGAAGATTTGATAGAACGATAATGTAATTTTGCTTCTTATTATTTTTCTCCATGAAAATAGGGCTACAATGTACCGACCCTAACATTTTTTTTTTTTGCTATTGAAGTATTAACCTTCGATTTTACAATAATCTTTTCAATATGAGAATATCTGCTCACACTGATATAAAATGATTTATCATTTAAATGATGGTTATGAGTAGATAATAAGTGGTTATTGCACGAAAACAGGTATCTTTTACATTTTTAAATTGTAGGAATGTTATTGACATATTAACATGTATGAATTCAAATTTTGCAAAATATGATTGTTTTTCACAGATATATGGAAACAAAATAGTTCCAGATTCAACAATTAACTCCGTTTTTCCAAGGGAATTAGGTAACAGCGATTGTTTAAAATATTTATCCTCTTGGATCATATTGATAGAAAATATCATGAACTGTTCTTGTTAAATGTTGATTTTCTTTTTTCAAGAGAACTTTGACGCCCTAGACTTCTCCAGTTTACCGGAAGCCATCGAGACTAACCGAAAAAGGTAAACAATAAATCTAGATAAATTACATGCCTTAATAGCAAACAAAGAGTCAAGAAATGCTTGTTTGATTAATATTTTAAACTTTGAAAACTGTTAAGGTATTCGATGTATAATGAAGGGATATTGAACAATTTTGAATCATTTCAAACTAGTTAAATATGTATTGCTAGATAACAATGAAAGTAAAGTGAACCAATTTCACATGACTGACATCATATATAAAGCCGGTCATTTTGCACCTTAAAATTTTTTAAAGAGTTATCTCCTCTTGCTGAAAAAAAGAAAATTTTAATTTCGTCAAAATATCTGCGGTAAATGATTAATTTTATTTCATATTTTAATAAAGAGCAAGTTTATGCATATATTAACCAAGAGAGTTTTACGAATTTTAAGTTACTTTTTACAATATCTTTATAAAACATACGTTGCCCATAGACTTCAATGCAAAATACAAGGTGTAATTAGTTGGACCATAATCAAAATTTTGAAAATCCCTTTGGTGGAGTATCTTAATTTGATAACACCTTCAAAATGATATCATGATTAAGAATATTGGACCATTCATTTATTAGGTACAAAATGTGGTCGTTATACATCGAATACCTTAAATTATATACATTTTCTATGTTATTTTAATGAGTGTTTATTAGTTAATGCATGTTTCGAGTCTCTTTTATATACGTTAGCAAAAATACTTATAATAAATAGATTAAAACTAAAAATTGATTTTGTTTTCATGTCTGTTAACGCAAAAAAATGATCTCCTTCATCATTGATTATATTTTGGTAATTTTCACATGCATGTAGAAGATGATGTTTTTTTGGTATATATTTACCCAAATGAAGATATTGATGTTCTAAAAGACATGATAATAGTGCAGAAATTCTAACATACTTTACAATTATGCTTTTACACAATTGATTAGGGATTCCTCGCCAAGAAATCTTCGTGTCTCGGCCTTTGGTGACAACTACCATGTGCAGTTATCTCAGGCAGAATCGACGCTTCTCCCAAAAGCACAAATTGTTACAAGAAACGGTGACACAGAAAAGATCTGGACAGGCCCTAGACCCGACTGTTTCTTGACAGGCCAACTGACGTCACACAATGGAATTGCTTCTTTTTCAAACTGCGATAGATTGGTAAACTATGTATTTTCCTGCATAATTTCACTTTTATTACTATACCACAGTTCACTATTTGCAACTATGAAAAAAAAAACATGTATTGACAGCTTTTATTATTAACTTTTTATCCTGCTTTTACTTAAAAATCAAAATATTTCCTATCTAGACTGTTTTCCCTCCTTAATGTACGAGAAAATATGTTTTAGGGCTGCTTAAAATATTTTTTTCCAAATGCTGACATTCACTTCAAAATTTCTATAATACGCTTTAAATATCAAACATTAATCTTTGATATTCTAAAATGAATCTTTAAATTCCATCTGAAATCTTGAAAATGCCACATTAAACACCCCTGCGAATGTGTTCGGAATGTCTTCTTTAACGTTGTTAAGTATGCAATAAAGCCAGAGGTGCTCGAATGAAAGTTCACGAGACTTCCCCGAGATTTGTTCAGTTCCTGTAAAATTTCGAGCGGAAGTATAAGTGTTCGGATAATATTCTCAAAATACGTAAGTACTGGTCGTTTTTCATATCATATCCTACGTTGATTTATGTTAAAACACGAAAATCTATTAAGGTGTATGTCTTATTTCATCATCTAGCAGTTATTTTAATTAAACGATGATATTCAGAACAGAGTTATCGTTCGTGTTCAACCACTCTACACGTGGTTGAAAATATAAACATTGGGTTGCTTAATAAAATCATAGCCATGTTTGATGCTTGTGATGTGCAATACCATGCTTTTAAAAAAATGACGGGTGTCTGTTTTGTATAATAACTTAGTATATCGAGCCATTTTCAAGGAACATTCTGCATAAAATAGTATAGTCTGTTTCACTATTGATGATATTACTAGGCCAGGCGCGGATCGAAAATTAATTCTTAGGGGGGAGCGCTACTAAACATGCTAATTGTTGCAACAGCAGAAAAAAACCTATTTCTTCTATTGTCACATTTATTTCTAGAACTCCTTTTATCCACCAATTAATGAAGATAAAGTTTAAAATCAATAAACGTCTAGATTTTATATATGATTACAAGTACCTAGATTCTATGAAATAGACTATAAACACGAGGCACGATTTTTACTGCGAAACTGAAAGGGTCAAATAAAACCACGTGGTCTAAAATTTAAATGACAATAACATTCGCAGGGGTGTTAAATCTTAAATTATTAAAACCACAAATTTCAATTTTAGTTCTGGAATTTCCAAAGTAGTGTATTTTAACTTGAATCTTGTAAATACCCGTATCAAATTAGGAGTATATAGTTTATTAGTCAATAAACAGAACTGTAAATTACAAGAAATAGCTTGAAAAATTGATTAGATTAATGTTTGAAATTACAATGATAAACAAATTAACCGGCTGGATAACTGGATGTGTATTCTCACTTTTTTTTATGATGCCCTTTACGAGATACTAGTACTTAATTATTTTTCGCTTAACATTTGTACATTGTTGAACAACGGTCATTTTTTTAAATATAAACTGTTTTTGAAAAACGTGTGTGTCGATTCTTTCTTTAAACTTTATTTATATACTCTAAGCTTACCTACAGTGATGCATACTCGATTAGAGACCATAAATAGTTTTATAAGATTTCACAAAATATGTTTAAACAAGGAGAAAAACTTTCCTCTAAACTGTAGAAAAAATTATGTATATTTTTTCTTTGATAAGCTTTGTAATGGATGTGCAAAACAGTGTCGTATTTTATAATTATGGAAATGAAACGGTGTAGATTTCCTACTTTTAATTTTGTATTAAATTTGTGATGCTAGATTCTAAATGTAAGGTAAGTGAGTTTTATAGGTTGACTTTTTTTTGAAAATGTAAATGCTATTGGATCTTAAACCAAATACTGTGGAATCATTTTTATTCGTGGGGGTCAATGTTCTTAGGTAGCAAATATTTTCCTGGTTCGTGGGGACGTAATTTCGTTGGTAGTGCAGTCTGGATAATTTTAATAAATATCAAACAAATGATTGCATATAAGTTCGTGGGGATGTAAATTCGTAGGCAAGGGTTACCCACGTAAGCCACGAACATTGGTCCCCCACGAACAATGATGATTCCACAGTACTAAAATAGACACAATCAGTTGGTGAAAACAGTCATCATTATATGTTTGCATGGTGAAACTCGTGTACAAATGCCAGAAGATGTAACATAATTTTCAACACTCTTTGTTACACCGGTACGTTTTTATAACATTAGCATTCATGCTGGGTTTTTTTTTATTCCATAGGAAGGAATATTGAGTTCAACGAAAGGAGCCATACACGTGAGGGAAGTTCCGAAAGAGCAAAATAAACATTTCAATTTCTCTGAGCAGGAAACAGTTCTTATGTTTGGAAAATTAAAGACACATGACAAACTATATTTTATCAAAGGTTAAGTTCAATCGTTTAATAACAACTAATGTGAATGAATACTTTGAAAATATAAACATACCAGATACAAAAATATATATTACTATAATCTAATTTAACTGCTTTTTCATTAATGCAAAATGCAATACTATAGTAATAATACGACAAAATGATGAAAATATATTAGCAAGGGAAGTTTATATTGCCATAGTTTTATTCGGACAGATATGCTTCCATCAACAAATGATAAAGTAGAACTGCCATTGAGAACCACTAGGCGGGGGTTGACAACAGAGGAGGTGGTAATAGAACTAGGCGTGTACACAGATAGCTCCTTTACAGCACAGTTCCCGTCTACGGACGTGTCCAAAAGGCTCGAACTGATGATTTTAAAGTACAACGGGGTAATATACATGAGATATCAGATAGGTTCACAAACATACAGTCACACCAAAAGTAAACATACAAACAGACAGACAAAACATGTTTCTTATGTCATAATACTTTTGTGTTCGATAGGCGCAAATGGAGTTTTCTCGGTCTGAGATACTTGGATACAACATCAAACTAAAGATCAAGAATATTGAGTTTTGGGATACAAATCCGGTAATTTTTCTATATTTGTTTAATGAATAGTTGTAAGAAAGTAATCTGAACATCTCAATATCTCTTTATCTCTTATTCTATTGTAGAGCTTTTACAACATGTCCAACAAACTACACGAAAGCCTCTCCAGTTTCTGTCAAGGAACAAAAAACGTTTCTGACAAATATGACATCAGATGTGCTCACACAGCGTGAGTATAATATAAATGCTCGGTATATTTTAGAAAGGCTTTAGAGCATGTGTTATTAAAGAAGAACTTCTTTAATTATTGACAGAATTTTACAAGTGTCTCAAATGTACAATATTTATATACCTATGACTTATCATTGATAAGTTAATGTACCTTTGAAACTGTTCAGGGTGCCTGCAGATTGGGGTGGACTGGCATATGTCGGTGGAGCCTGCACTGACTTTGGCTGTTCTGTCGACGCTGAACGGTCTTTAACCGGGTACACGGCCCTTGCACATGAAATTGGACATAAGTAAGAAATAGTTTATCCCTTTATAACAATACAACTTCTAACTGCGACTTTTACATTGTGTAGACGATGGTTTTGGGAATTTTTTATTTATGTTTTGTATTAGCTTGGGAATGAACCATGACGCGGGCAGGTGCAACGGAAGTGACGTGGGTCTCATGGGAGGATACGGCGCAGGATGGAGTTCATGTAGCGTTAACGATCTTCATAACTTTCTTCAGTGGGTATTTCTAGAAGTAGATAGAAAATAAATATAAAAAGAGCTATAATACCACAAACCTCGCGTTTCCTATAATATTGTGTGTACAAACAATTTTTTCATTGATATTTCAATACATGTACTATCCTAAGTTTTTATCTCACATTTATTAAACTTATATTCTTAACGGTAACCCTACATTTACAATGTCAAATTTTTAAAACGCAAACTGCAGCTGTCATAATCTCTAACGAAGAATTCAACACAGTGCTGGAATACATGGGTTCTCCAAAAACTTCTTTGATTGATCATTGTATTTATAACGATTGATAGTGTGAACGATTAATTGATTATACATGTATACCATTATTGACGTTTACATTTGCTATGTAGTCTAAAAGTCACTCGGCGCCCGCATTATCGTATAACTGCCATTTCGAACACAAAACTCAATTTGATATCTAACAAGTTACACATATTTTATGTGTTTACATATATTTATTTAATGAGGAAAATCATTTGTCTTTGATACAGACTTGAAAAGGCACAATGTTTGTTCAGAGAAGCTGAAGCTCTAGCTGAGCTGAGCTCATCTTTGATTGGTAAATAACTAACTTATCTATTCATTGCTAGTATTTCATAAAGCATCATGATCCTAAAGTCAATGCATTAATATTTACATTTTCCAGTGTATATGTCTGTGATAACACTACGAATCGATTTTGTAATGTACAGTCCAATAAATTCAAATGACGTATTGTTGGGGCCCAAGCAGGGTTTGCATAATTAATATTCTAATGTTTAATCGTACAATTGCTGACAGTTTTATAAATATAAGTAATAAGGAATCATTCTTTGACTATTATGAGGTAATAATTCCGGTCGGGGCGTGATCAAATCTTTCATAAAGCCCTTCCGGCTTTATTGGTTTGATCACGCCCCGACCATAATTATCACATCATAATACTCAGAGAATGATTCCTTATTCTCAAATCAATACCAGAATAATCATTTTTATTGTTAAATGAAATCTTCATTTCAATGCAACCATAATTTTATGTTACATTGAGTATTATTACGAATATCAGTTTATTTATCCTTTACTAAAGAAACTTACAACCACATTCAAAACTTAGTATGTAAAGAATTTATTTTTAAATGTAAAAAAATTCTTAAATTAGGTCAGGAATATAGTCCAGATGACATCTGTGAGAATAGATACGGTGCAAACTTCTTTTTAAGAAAGTTCACGTATTACTCGGTAAGTCTTAACAAACAAACTCTTCATCCTTATCGCAGTTAAGAGGGCTGAAAGGTCGTTGCCATTTTCAGACTATATAATTCTTTTAAAAAGGGCTTTAAACTTGTCTAAAGATATAGGGAAATATTCATATTTAAAGCAAAAATAAAATGAATTTTTCTAAGGTAGATCAGATGGTTAATTTAATGATCCTCTAACCTTCCTAACTATTGAAATTAAGAAACATATAGATTATGAAACATATAGATTTTTTATACGTCCATTTTCGGTAGCACTGCGCGGTTTACAGTTGTGTGAATCTTACGGAGGGAGCCCTTTACGGCCAG
>WFKH01010211.1:8938796-8961706 GCA_016163765.1 Magallana hongkongensis | reverse complement strand
CTGGCATGAAACATGGGGCTTATATATATAAAAACTCTTAAATAAAAAAAATAATTTTGATCTTCACAGAAAGTCAGTACACTTATCAAAAGTTTAAATGATACAAACGTATATCTAAAATTCAAGAACGCTTGGAATATGAGTGAGACGAGCCAATCTCTATCTTTATTCAGATTCGTTACCCACGAGTTTCGGAGAAGTGCCTCCATGAGGTCAAATCTAGCTTTCGCTGCTTTCGGAAAAGACTATAAAATGAGGATTTTCAAACCTAAACCAATCTTGCACCCGGATGTCAAAATAGAAACGATAGACCAAGGCCACATCCGACGCTGGGATAAGACGGTGCCCGACTGTTTCTCTGTCGGTACATTGGGCGGCGATTGGACATCAAACGAAGGCCATGTTTCTCTCTCACATTGTGACGGACTGGTATTTACTTGAGTTATATTATATCATAGCATGATATAAGAGTCGAACTTTTTGCAATTTTTTTATTTTTTTTTATTTTTTTTTATTTTTTTTTTTTTTTGATTTAATTACATATTGGTCATTTGTGGTAATATCAGAGCGTAAACACATGAGAAAAGTACAAATTAACAGAATATTCTGTATTCATGACCGGGTCACTGGTGACAAGCATAATTATGGTATATTGACCATGAAGTAGATTTGCTATGATAATATCGAATTTTAGGAAGGGAGATTCAGCACAAAAGACGGCGATTTCCATATCAAAGAGGTCCCGCAAGACTACAACAGACGTCTTAATTTCTCAGAGGACGAGACAGTACTTGTAGTTGCGAAGGAAAAAGGGCTGGGGAAGAATACAAAATTAGACAATGGTAAACTGTTAATGAAATTGATAAACATTATTTTATCTCTTCTCATTTTGGCATAAGTCATATTATAAATAGAAGGCAATACAAATCATCTACATGTACCATCTCAACATCTTGTAACTAATTGATTTACATATGAAGATATCAATACCCGATCCTTTTCCGTGGATGTAGTTCATAAAAAAACTATCATTTTTGCTCCAGATGACAACATTTCAGTGCTCAATGACTACATGAGAACACTGACGTCACACAATAAGCGGACCACGCCCCACAGAATGGTCACGGTTGAGCTAGCCGTGTACTCAGACAGCCTGTTCACCAAACTTTTCCCGTCCAGGGACACGGCTAAGAGGATTGAACTGATGATCCTGAAGTATAATGGGGTACAGTCTTGATATAGCTTTAAGTGAACGTTTGTTTAATTAAGACAGATTTTTTAATTGTAATTCTCTACACATTTTTGTTTAAAAAAAATAGTCATATGCATTTATAATATTAACAAAATTAGTCTTTCCAAAATTAAGATTTTAATTAGTTTATTTCATGGAAAGGCAACATTTTTTGCAATATTTGTTATATTTTATTAGTACATGTAGCTATGTGTTTTGAATTGATGACGTTTTACATATTTGTAGGTTCAGATGGAATGGTCCCGCTCCAACATCCTCGGTTATGACGTCCACATTCAAATCAAATACATTGGGTTTTTTGAAACAAATCCGGTAACCTTTTTTCAGTTCATTCTTAAGTTATTTTTTCCAGTGACAATATGTTTCATTTGTGTTGATATGTATATATTATAGAAAAAAATTCATTAATATGATTATCGAAAAGAGGTATGTCAACTTTTAAAATAATATGAAGTTTCGCTTTTTTTTTGCTTTTTTTTTTAACAAACACGTAATTCAGGATTTTGGTTAATGTTAATGTTTCCATCAGAGAGAAAGAATATTTATTGTCCTCCCCCTGTCTATCTCGTAAAATTTAAGAGCCTAGATGATAAGGCTGATTTCGTTTTTTATGTTTGCGTATTTGGGGTTGGGTTTTTAAGGGTTTTTTGTTTTTGGTTTTTTGTTTTGTTTTTTTGTTTGTTTTTTTTTGGGGGGGGGGACATTTTATGCAAAATAACGACAGCACAGCTGATCAAAATCATTCGATCAGGAAAAGGAATTTCGACTTGAGTGAAACAAACAAGCTCAGGGCCAATACCCTGGAGTGCACTGCATATTATAATGAATAAGCAATACATCACCATCAGTTTGTACTTATCGTATTACTTCGACAGAAAAATTGTATAAATTATATTCATATACATAATTACATGAACATGGTTATTATCATAGATGAAAATGATGCTCTGCATTTCGACTTTTGATTTCAGCATTCAAAGGTCGCAATCTAAATAGCATTTTAAAATACCACGGGTTAAAAGAACTCATGTAAATATATACATGCTGGCACAATCCATTCTGTGTAGAGTTACGTATGGAATACTTTATAATATATATTAACTATAGTTTTAAGGTCGCTGGAAAGTTATGAAGGTAATTGACTAAGAACAGGGTGATATCAAAAAACAATCACTGATGGTTTGTTGATTACAGTATGCAACTTTTTTTCCCCAAGGAACTAGCTGACATAAATTGTTGGGTTTTTTTTATTAACTAAATAACTTTCGTATTTTCAATCATGAAGATGGTTATACCGTATAGATGCAATAGCAACATGTAGTTATCTCGAGTTTTATGCATATATAACATTTGTATTATTTTTTGTCGTATTTTGTACTTCAGTTTGTTGCTCTCTAGTTTGTGAATCCATTATATGATGTGAATGTTTTCACTGTGTTGCAGTCTTTCTATAGCATGTCCTCTGTTCTGGGTGAATCGCTCAGTTCGTTCTGTACTGGGATGAGAAACAACCCAATACCATATGACCTCATCTTCCTTCATACTGGGTATGTAAATTAGTAATACTAAGATCACCGCAGACTTTTGTACCATTTTGAACATATAGCATGTACGACTTTAATCATTAAAAACGGACTAAGCCATGTGTCATTACAAAAAAACCCCAACTTGAATCGACTCATTTTATAGGTACTTAAGGACTTAAAAAAGGGGTTAAAGACCGGCCGGGGGGGGGGGGGGTAGTCCTGTCTTCAAGCACCTGATTTATTCTATGTATCAGACAATGCGTTAAATTAAGTAAAAAATTCTAGAATGCAAACTGACGTCACCGGAAGAGCCTTCCAGTCCAGCGCCTGCGATCACAACTACCGGTGTGCCGTGGAGAGTACCGGAGCTATCTTTGAATACAAATCAACTGCTCACGAAATAGGGCATAGGTAACAATATGCTTATCAAGTGTTATTACAAAGTATGTCAACCATACAAGAATGGTTACGAAATACAGATAGGAAAAGGAATATTCTACACACATACATTGTTAATGTTTATTAGGTTATGATTTACTATTCATGCAAGGCATCCATGAAGGTTAAGCAACGTGCGCTGATTTATATTTAATAAATTTATAAAAATATCACAAACTTGAGGTGTGTTAATTTAGACACAAGCACTTAATTTTGTCTTTGCGCCTTTCAACAACATACTGAACCCTTTAATTTTCAGTCTTGGAATGTATCACGACAGCACTAGAGGGTGTACCGGAAGTGACGTTGGTTTAATGGGAGGATATGGAGCAGGATGGAGTTCATGTAGTGTCAATGATCTAAATGTATTTTTACAGTATGTCATTATATAAGGGTGGTATTTATTGCTCCTTTTTTCGAATAAATGGTGAAATTTCTGTTAAGTGTTAAGTGAAATTAAATTTAGCTATTATGCAAGACAGTGTTTAAAACTTTGTAGAAGCAGTAATGGTCGTTGCCTGTTCGAGGAAAATGTTGCCGTACGTGGAAATGTGCACTATGATCCTCTTAAACCTAGATTGATTGGTACGAAACGTGAATCTTTTTCAAACAATATTATATTCTTAGTTCTAAGAGATTCGTTTTTATGGTTTGGAAAATATATATATATTAACTCAATATTTCAATTCCCATTCTTAAAACAAATTAGATATGTTTTCGCTCCAAGTCATTACTATTACTATTTTTGGCTAATGTTTCAGATATTTTTATTTAAAAACTTTAAATCATAGATATATGAAAGTTTTTGCAAAACAATCCATTAAGACAACGGTGTTCTGATTTTAGGGCAGGAGTACAGTTTAGACGAGGTTTGTGAGAAGTTGTATGGACCTAATTTCCGTTTCCGCAGATTTCCATATCTTGGAGTAAGGGATATTTACACGTTATAACTTATAACGCTTCATATGTACTACCACACTTAATTACATAATCATACCTCTAAACAATTACTTTGTCCATCCAACTATTTTTTTTCATTTTACTTGACTGATTCCTTGATAGAACTGTGAACAGTACAGTTGCAGTAACCTGAACGAGGGTCCATTGTTCGGCCAGATATTTACCCAGTGGAGGGAGATCCCAGGTTCATACTGCGGGACTGGGAAGGTAAAGAAACGCAAATAACACAGTTACAGCAGCAACAAAGTATCAGGTCAAAGAGCAGGGGCTAAGAATATGGGTACGAAGAGATTGGTGTAAAAACGGGCTTGGTCCTGTAGGTGAAATCTAACCGACTATTCAGGGTACAATGCTGCCAGAATTCTATAGAATTGAATTCAATACTGAGGCATTTCTGTAAAGTTTCTAATAATATGATAGAATTTCGGTTATTGGTTCGGACAAATGTGGCATAGTAGAATCTAACTGTCTGCTTTTTAATACTGTTTTCTAATTTGACAGATTTGTTTCAACCAGAAGTGCGTTACTTTTGCTGAAGCTCGTCAAACCCCCGCGGTGGTCAGGCCCGGGGGTTGGGGTCCGTGGACGGGCTGGTACCCCTGTTCTAGAACCTGTGGGACGGGGCTGACCTACAGAAGAAGAACATGTAACAATCCGAGGTAATCTTGGTTTTTTCAATGAACAGGCGATAAAATTTCAGGTATTACTACAACAAGAGTTTACGCAGCAGTTGATCCATATTTTAACAAACAGAAACAGCGATGGTTATGTATGTACGTATCAATATATCGGTATGTCCGAATTCACCATACGGTTATATAAACCAGATCAAACAATCACATACCTGGTTAACAGCTAGGGTTCTTTTTCTACCCTAGTCCTCTGAACAACGAAGGATGTGATGGTGGTAGCGATGAAGGGTACGAGGCGAGGACCTGTAATAAGCAGGTGCGTGGACTAGTCTACCAGAACTACATGTCATGTCACTAACGGCAGCATTACTACTGTAAAGTATTGCTAAGCAAGTTTTTTTCGCTGGTGTAAATATTGGGGATTTTAAGGCAAAAAAACCTAGCTCCTGATAGCTTTCAGTGTAAGCTATATTGAATTATTAGTGCATCTCGAAATATTAAAGGTTTGGTTACATTTGAGATTAAACGCTAAAATAAACTAAAATATTATCTTGTCAAGCAAAAAAAACTATGTTTGTAGAGAATACTATGAGTTTGGTCAGAGATTTTTAGCTGTTTTAGTCATCAGCTGTATTTTACAAGAATTTTAGAAGCTAAACAAAATACTGTCGAGAGATATATTTCGCCGGATTTGCTATTTGATTTCCCCTAAACACTATTGCTTCGACTGTTCCAGCCTTGTCCGGGTGACAGTGTGGACACCAATTCACTCATAAAACAAAGAGCTTCTGAAACTTGCCGCCGAATGCTCACAAATGGCGCCATAAACTCTACATTGTACACTGCAGTGGGAACTGCCTATAACTCCCATGGTAGGTTGGTTAACATCCCATCGAACACCTTTCTATCCACAGATTGTGGAAATGGTTGTACCTTATTTGGTTCTCAAAGTTATTGAAAAAGGAAAGCTCCTAAAGCGACTAGGAACCTTGGCAAATCATGAATAAAGTTTTCTGATTAATCATGTTCCTAATATCTATATAAGTCTTCGTGCCTCCTGTATTCCAAGTTCCTCTGAAAAGTTTCGCATTATTCCTGCTTCCGGTATACAAAGTTTCTTATAAATGTCTCGCGTCATTCCTATGAAAATAATGAATGATAGGAGAAAGGTGAAATGAATGCAGAATCTCATACAATAATGAATTTACGTATACTTTTATGTATCCCGTTGACTAGCTCATGGCGTGTGCGAGGTTTCCTGTAACCCTGTGTCAGGCTACAAGACGCCAACATTTACCAGGTTTGGTCTGATGCCACAAGGGACACCTTGTCCTGGAATTCTTGACAAGATGGACGCAAAAGATTGGCCGCGCAGACAGGGGTACAGCGCAAGGTGTTTGGATGGCTACTGTCAGGTACATTATTTTATAGAAATTGCATATTACCCTCGCTTGCATGCGATATCTTTATTATACATTCGTTCATATCATGAAATTTATAAACGCGTTAAATACTCCGTTTGTTTAAATAGTACAGGAACTTAAATTCTTTTTTCAGTAACGTAAATTGATATGATTTTGTAAATTGAAGTTGTTTGGGTGTGACGGTGTTATGAATGGCGGTACGTTTGACGAATGTGGCGTCTGTAATGGGGACGGGACGTCATGTGACGTCGTTGAGGGTACCTTTACAGAGTTATCTACCGCTGGTATGACGTTTCGTTATTGTTGGTTTGACACATGAGAAACAAAATGCCTAGTTGTATTAGTAGATGAATTTAATTTATCGTCCAGGTTCGAGAAAAGTGATTGCCCAGCTACCTGTTGGGGCATACAACATACAGTTCTGGTTTGATTACTCAGCCATGAAGCAAAACTTTCTTGGTAAGAAAACATTAGAGCATCTTGTTTCCATATACATTTACACGTATGCAACCTTTATTTAGTAATCTTACATTCCGGATGATTTGTTGTCAAAATACCTTTCATTAATTTGCACAAGAATCGGAAAAAATAATTCAATTTTACATATTAATCAATAAATATTACATATTACATAACCAACGACAATTTTCAATTACCATCGTACGACGTAGTGACACAATTGTTTTTGGTTACTTGACGCATCTGAATATATAATATGGATTCGGCCTAGTCACCAAGACATTAAGCCACAGTCACCTGACGTTATATATTTTTCTCATAATACAAAAATAGATATCCTCTACCCAATAATACAATTAGGTAGAGGGAATATTTTTTTTTATTTTGAGAAAAGTATATAACGCCAGGTGTCCGTGAAATAAGCATTCATTCCTTTAGAGGTATACAGCAAGGATGGCGCCGCTGTCCTGGCTAGCATGATAAGAAGTAGTTGGATTTGGGACACAGGGAGCAACCCAGTCACATTCGCTGGTACATACTGGTACTACTTCTTCCACGACCAGTTCCTGCACGCCAAGGGACCCATCACCGAACCGGCCATCATCCAGGTCAGACTTCTGACCAACATATTATAGACTAGGACGTATTAAGGCATTGCTTAACTCTATTTTCAATAACTAATAGCCAATCTTTTAATCACTCTTTCAGATTTTCCAAAACAAAGATTTCAACAACGTTGGTATCCATTTTGCTTATTCCCTTCCTAAATCTGGTGAGTAAAAATTTTTGAATATTTCATATACAAGTCATCAGAATGAGCTTTCGATAAGACTGCTGTATAATTTCGAATCATTCTTTTTTTCAGCGAGTTCATGCCACGGAAATTGCTACAATAGAGGGACGTTTAATAGAAATCTTTGTGCTTGTGATTGCCCAAGAGGATTTTATGGTAAATCAAAACAAACGGGATTTGTATTGGGATCAGCCTCGAGGGGCAAGATTTTAGTTTAATGCTCTGGGATTGGCTCAGAGTATTTCGCTTGCTAGGATTACCCTGGGCAAAAGTCATCTTATGCTCATGAATAGGGTTCAGAGGGAGTGTATCCCCGATTGGGATCAATAATTATTTCTCAGTCTATAGAATTGATAACTCAATATTTACATTTTTCAGTGTTTTTGTTACGAATCAAATTTGTAACGTATAGCGCAAATAACGTAATATGGGGCGCAAGACGGGGTTTGCATAATAATACGAAATGAAAATAACGTATTGATGTTAATTATTTAATATTTAATTGCATAGTTGCTGAAAATTGTATGAATATAATATATAAGGAATCACTCTTTGAATCTTATGAAGTGATAATTATGGTCGGGGCGTGATCAAATCTTATCATAAACCCACCATATTTATTGGTTTTATTCCCACCCTCCCCCCCCCCCCGACCAAAATGTTCACCTCATAATATTAAACAAGTGAAAAGCTGTCAATGTGACAGCAAACCGGGTTTTCTTTAATGTGAACTGTATCCATAATCCATGTCAACCCTGAAATGATAAACACTGCCTACCGTATCCAGAGAAATGGAGAACCCATATGCAATATTTTGCCTAAAAAATGACAAAGTTCAAAAGCTGGTATTTTTTTCATAAATTATCAGAAATCAAAATCCTAGCAATATGCACACCTCTGATATATGTACTATTGATCTGCAAAAGAACAACTTCCTATCTTGAAAACTGTAGGAGGAGTTATCCGTACAATAGGGGTACCCTATATGCAATATTTTGTCGAAAAATGACAAAGTTCAAAAGCTAGTATTTTTTTCATAAATTATCAGAAATCAAACTCCTAGCAATATGCACACCTCTGATATATGTACAATTGGTCTGCAAAAGAACAACTTCCTATCTTGAGAACTGTAGGAGGAGTTACCCGTACAATAGGGGTACCCTATATGCAACATTTTGTCGAAAAATGATTAAGTTCAAAAGCTGGTATTTTTTTCATAAATTATCAGAAACTAAAATCCTAGCAATATGCACACCTCTGATATATGTACTATTTATCTGCAAAAGAACAACTTCCTATCTTGAGAACTGTAGGAGGAGTTACCCGTACAATAAGGGTACCCTTTCGGCAGCCGCCCGCCCGCCCGCCATTTTCACCATTTCAATAACCGGATTTTTCCGTTGTAAAACCCGGTTAAAAATAATCCTTATTCCTATAATAATGCCGTTTAATTCATTAATATCTGATGATTGCATGAATTTTTCTACTATTTCCTTCCTAGGCAATGACTGCAGCAGTCGCTGTAACACTTTCTGTTATAACGGCGCGACAGTCGACCAGGCAACGTGCGCCTGTCAGTGCAAGGAACATCAGACCGGAAATGGATGTAAATGCCAGTCCGGATACAGTGGGATCAATTGCACAGCGCATGCGTAATTTGATCAATCCTCACTTAAATAAACATTACAATGTGACACTGCTTATATTTTGTGTATAAACTTCATGTTTTTATCCTATAT
The DNA here is from genome assembly GCA_016163765.1 of Magallana hongkongensis. Taxonomy (NCBI): domain Eukaryota; kingdom Metazoa; phylum Mollusca; class Bivalvia; order Ostreida; family Ostreidae; genus Magallana; species Magallana hongkongensis. The sequence continues at coordinate 8,952,483 of WFKH01010211.1, read as the reverse complement.
GCAATCGTCAATGATTGGATCAGTGGCATTGCATCACTTGTAATGTGAGAGGTCAAAGACTCACTTGTGGTTTTATCCGTTGCATATCATTGCATATTCCATTTGAATAAATCTCTAAATTATTGCAACAAAACTAACAAAAGCTGCTAGTAGGTTTCACAATTTTATTAACCAGGAAATTACACAAAAAGTGTCTTTTAGACTGTAACTCACGTACTTGTATTTTCCCAACAAAATCCTTCAGGAAAATGATATTCAAGGAACATAAGGTACAGTATTATACATCATTGATATTGGCTTTGCAGCCCAATACATGTAAATAAGTCAAGTCAACCTTCCATAGTCATATGGTTATGAAAACGATAAAAAAAATCTCTCTCTCTCTCTCTCTCTCTCTCTCTCTCTCTCTTTTTTACCCACAGCCACACACCTGTTTAAGATTGATGATTTTTTAAAGTATGAAACAATGGTTAATTCTAAATATCACTACTGATTGAAATCTTTAAAATATAATTGATGTTGAGGGTAATTAAATGGAGCTTGCACAGCCACTATTCACTGCAGCCAGTTGGTCAAAACTGACTAGGAACATGTATAAATTGTCACTTTTCTTATCCTTCACATCTGTACCGGAATAAACTTAATTATGAAGATTTCCTACAGCATACCAATATATGTAAAAGAAATAGAATGAGATTTGGTGCAAACAAACTGCACAAAATCACAACAATTTTCCATGGCTCCCTATACCATAAGCACCAGGTAACAATATTTTACATACAATGTTGCTAGTCTGTATGATTGATGGTATTTGATTTCTATGAATAAAAAGCACTGTAAGAAACACTCCTATAACCATGGGTTCCAAGCCCTGATTGTTATCAGCAGGGTACACAAGATCAATCCCCATGGCAACCCACAATTTTACAATTTCACAAATCAGGAGACTTTTACAATTATATCCCTTTTGTAATTCTCAGTTTTCCTCACAACTGAAAGGAAAATGTCTGCTGTCTTGTTGGATGTTTCACAAAAATGAGAAGTCAAATGTTAAATTAAATCAGAGGGCCATATTTCGGCCCTCAATGCTGATTGTTACTGCCCTCTGTGCCTTGCTGAATTTCTTTTTCTCTGCAAATGCTCTCACGTGTTTATCATATCTTGTTGGAGCTTTCTTTCCAGAACTCTGTAATGAATAATGCAAATTACAAGTTAATTTGGGGATATTTTTATTAAAGGCATTGCTTAAAACTCTGTAGTCTGATCTGAAATTTGCTGTACAAGATAAAGAATACAAAATTGAAATTAAAATTGAAAAATACTGAGAAAAAACATAAACCTTGTAAGAAGTTATGAATGCAAACAGGTGATTATGAACTTGGAATCACATACAGGTAATATATAATACTATATGCATGCATGAGATGCTCTTCTTGAATGTATTAATCATGAAAAGATATCTCAGAGTCTTTAAACATCAGAGTGCTTGAATTTTTTTTTAGATTTCTGCATGTCTTCAATGATAAAAGGAATTATAGCATCCATATGAAACCAATTTCTCAGTAAATGAACCATGTAATTGTTATCAAAAATTGTTTAAAGAAGATTTAAACATATTCTCCCTGAAGGAAGTTACACTTAAACAAAGAAACCTAGAAACAAGTACTTTGTGATACAATGTACAGGTAAATGAGTTTCTCTACAATCAAAGATTCTAAATTTTACATGTGAACTGACAATTAAAATAAATGAACCTTTTTAATTGCCAGTCATGCACTTACAGTGATTTTTAATTAACATATTTTTAACTAAAGATATTCAACACAAAAAAATCCATTAACAAAGAAACACAATGCAAATGAAATATACAAAAAATGAAATATCCCTAACTCATACTTTCTTGAGCATGTTCAAAGATTCTGTCTGCAATTGTATTATGAAAAAAGATATACAATAAAAATATCAAACAAATACCACAAAATCCCTCAAATTGAAAAAGTTATAAGGAAAGAAAAGAGGACGACACTGAGAGAGATAAAATTCCACAAATTTAAAAAGGTGTAGGGAGAGAAAGGAAGATACTTAGCAGGACAAAATTTGGCAGACTGAAAACGTTATAAGGTGAGAAAGGAAGACACTGAGCTAGACAAAGAGGGATGGATGACATACCTTTCCTTGCTGTCCCTCATCCACAGCCCACTTGGGGCGTACAACGTAATCTTTGTGCGAGGGCATCGGTACTCTGGCTCTATTTATCCAACCTTTATCTCCAGGTCTTAGTTGACTGTATAACAAAAATGTGATGCAGTATTAACTATACAAATATTTTCCCCAAAAAATGTTGAAACTGTCTTTAAAGCATGTTTTAACAATGAATATATTTGTAAACATACAATGCCACATTTATTGTGAACAAGGTTTTGTTAATCATACACACATAAAGGATTTTAAATTGTGGGCATCATTTCAAAATGACAAATAGAAATGAATTAATCAATTAATATTCAATATAGAGAAGAATTCCATACAAACATTTCCTTGTTAACAGTAAATGCAGTGTATATTTTTCTCCAAAGTCACACCGAGATTTTAGATCAGTAAGAGAAGCTTATACTCACTTATCCTCTCCTGCCAGAGCATTGTTAATGTCTCTTCTAGGTGTCATCCCCTCAGCACTGAAAACCATAATAATAAAACATTGTTTATAATGAAAATACAAATGTAAGTACCTCACTTACATATAAATAGGTTATATTTAGGAGTTAAGCCCTTTATAGTTCTAAAAACATTTAAAATGAAGGAAGGGAAAATATTAGAGCATACATATTACGGATAAACAATTCATTTAAAACTTGATACTTTAATGATGCTCAAAATTTTTATTAAGATTTATTATTAACCTTATTACTACCTATATACATGTACATGTATCTGTGTCCTTTTCAGTCATATTGTTAACATACAAAACTAAAACAGTTGTTAAAATACATTTTGATGCCTGGTTTCATGATCATTCTTTTTCAAATAGTTCGAAATTCAATTTCCAGTTTTCATTAATTGATTTTCATCATAAACATTTCATCCAAAACAAATGGATACTTTATGAAGTGTAAAATTCAATGGAAATAAAGCAATGTAAACAAAAGAAAACAACATGTTTTTAAATAAATTAAAGTAACAAATTAAATCCAAGAATATACGCTGATGAACTCTTTGATAGATGTCTGCAAAATTAGTGACACAAGCTTACCAGTCAAAATCATAATACACAAATTCTAATAAGCATATCTAGACTTTATTTCTATCTTTTGATAAATATATATGAAAAATTCTTCCCCCCCCCCCCCCCAAAAAAAAATCAAATTCACTTTGCCTTCACATAACATTTAAACAGAGAGTTCTATAGTTAGATAAAAAAGGCTGTTCATTTCAAAACACTTACAAAGTGGTAATTATTTATTTCTAATACCATAAGGTTCTACTCTTGAAAAAAATAACTCAAAACAAGCTCTATCACCTATTTGAGCTTTCAATTTTTTGGATACAAATGAATAAGTCTGAACATTATAACAATCTATGGTGTTAAAACTCAAGATTTTCTTTCATTACTATTAGAATATACACGGAAGAACATATAGGTACGAAATGACGTTACATAATAAATAAAATGTTGATACTTTTTCACAATTCCAATAAAACTGACCTGACTCTCCTCTTCTTTGGCAACTGTTCGTAATCTCTTTCTTCTCTTTCCTGTTTGGACAACATTTTAAAGTTTGAAGTCAGGTTAAAGATTGGCCTGGACCACTCATCTGAAATTAAACACGGAGGCATTAACAGTAGTCTAAAACATGCTCAACAAATAATCAAATGTAACTATCTTAAAATAAGTTTTATTAATGTGCCCAGTAAAACTGGTAATGTACATAATTAAGTAAATGTAGATGTTGAAGACCACATGAACCCAATTCTGTCTAAAGTTAACTGTAAAATAAAGAGATTTAGATTTACCTGTATTTTACTTTCACTTAGTTAATGTTTAAATGGACAATTCAGTATATACAACTTCGTAACTTTTATCTGCACTCTACAGTATTTGATACAAAGACTAACATCTACATGTACATGTTCTACAATGTACTGTTAACAATAAGGTCCACTTACTGATCAGCTTCCCTGCTCTGTCTTTGTTTAGCTTGGTTTCTTTGGGGTGCTTATAGAGGTACATCACAGCTTTACCAATTCCACTGGCCTTTAAACCTTCCTGACTTATTGCTGGGAACTGAGGGGGAAAAAGGAAGGCTAGATTCTCAAAAAGTTAAATACCTCAAGACAATTATTCCTCAACCTGATATCAACAAATTGTTTTTCTGTCTGTCCTCAATTAAAACCATTAAGCCAACACTTACAATTGAAGCATAAAAGTGTTACATACAAATATTTCAACCCATACATACCTCATGAAGGATTCGTAAGAACTGTTCCCGGATCTGTAAATGGGGCAGGCTTTTGTCTGGAAGAGGAGCTAGCCATTCCTGAAAATGACACCAATTTATTATTCATTTAAAGAGACAGTACAGCTGAAAAAACATGTTTGTTTAACTTCAGATTTACCCTTTGTATCGTTAGGAAATAAGAAATAACTTTGATTGTGACAATTAATTAAAGTACATAAAAATCCCTTTCACATACCTAATTAATGTTATTATGAGCTTCCGGAAATTTAAGGGTCGTACAAACCGGATTAATCTTATATCGTTTATTTGTACCACGTGGATTTTGATTGACAGTAATTGACACGTGCTGAAAACTACAAGATCTTCGCCCGACTACGGTCATCATGGAGGTAAAAGGGACTCTCTAAACGAGCACATCATCACTTTCTCGATAATTTATAAATGGTTTACCAATTTCAGTTCATTTTAAAATGAACAGACATAAATATATCAAATAACCCCTCAAGGGGCCTCACTTACAAAATGAATTTAGTTTGTAGCAACTCCTGTGATAAAAAACGCAAAATACATGCTTACAAAATAATAATTCTGGTTATCTTAAAAACTTTGAACAATTATTACCTGGAAGAAATATAAAAGACATATTTCTATCAACAAATCTGTCCAGGAGAATCTTCTTGAGCCCTGCATGTGTTTTGTTTATAGTAAATACGCATGCGTAATAGTACAGAAGGCGGAACCCCATAACACATTGCGATGTATATATTAATGGGTTATAAATAATTATTAATTTTAATGAAATAATTAGATTGATTTCATGGAGAAATTTGTAATTTTCTGAAAGTTTATACATTTATGAGTAGTACAAAAATACCGAACCCGATCAGAAAATGTTTTCAAGCGTTTTTTTTTTAATAAGATGCGCCGTACTGTCTCTTTAAAGTACATGTAGATGATATGCATAAAATTTGTCGTTAAAGGTAAAATTCTTTTATAAAAAAATTTTCTTCAGAAATTTTATACACACCCTTTGCCCTATAGCCTTAAAATATTCAAATTATTCACGGTTTTATAATACAAATGTATTGATATAACAAGTATTTAGGTGGGTTTTTTTTTTTCAATTTTTGTATCAAGCATGAACGCCAAGTAAGAAACCCAGTTTATTTCATACTATAAAGCTCAAAAGCCCTCTTATGATACAGGGTTTTAATGCTGATGTGTTTACAAGAGACTTTCCTTACCGTCATAGCACTAAGAACCCCACAATCCAAAAAAGCAGAGTGAAGATCCGCTCTACAAAAATCAAAAGCTTGTCATTAGATAAGCTTGATATAATGTTATCTTTTAAAATAACAGAACATTTTTCATATTTATTAAATCCATTTTTATACATATATTTGTACACTAATAGATCATATACATGTAGTAGATACAATCTTCATTTTAATGTTATTATGTTTTTCAAATAATTCAGTCAACCTGGTTTCATATCCACTTACTTTTTCAGTTGAGATACAACATGGCCAAGCATTTTTAATTTGGTAATTGCTGGTTTCTTTCTCATATTTAATTCACGGTCATCCTAAAATTAAACAAGACAGCAAAATCAGATGTAGCTGTAACTTAAAACTTAAAATCTTGAGTACTTGAGTTTTAATATATAAGAAAGTGTTATACATGTAAAGATAACCATGTGACAAGATTTAATCAGACTGAGTACAAATTCAAATGAATCACAATCTTAATGACATGATTATTAATATAATAAATTGGATTTCGGCAAACAACCAAATTTAATAATTAAACAGTAGTTACCTCCGCGGCCTCCTTCATCTTGACAATCATGTCTGCGATAAGATCGTCATTGTCATTAATGATGTCCACGTCTCTTCTCCTCTTCTTTCTTTTTCTCATCTCTTCCTTCTTTCTCATTAGCATCAAGTCAAAGTCGGACACAATGTCATTTCTAACAACAAAATGCAACAATCAATACATACTGTACAGTAAAGTAAAAGTTCTGCTTAATACAACAAAGTTATAAATACTTTGGAAGGAATTTCCAACTTAGTCTTGTGTGATAAAGATAACTATAACTAGTATGGTCGTGGACTTGACATCCTTTAATACAGGTGGCCACTATGACAGTAGACCAGAGATCCTGTACTTACTTGTTGACTCCCTCTTCATCGGAAGAAATGTCTGGCACCACCTCCTGATTCTCCACCTGTCCTGTCACCCCCGCCCCATCCTCATCATCAGACACCACCGCCTTAGACTCCTCTGTTAACAAAAATAAACACATGTAACTGAAACTTTATCTAGCGTTATCATTACACAAGAAAACATTGAAAATTGTAACAATACCAAATATGCCACATATTCATCTGCTAAATATTCAAAACCAACATCTGTTTAAACTCAAATCTTGAAAATATCATTAATCAAGAAGTCTGACTTTAAAATTTGTACTAAATACTAAATAGGCCTCTAACTCCTCTGTCAAAAAATATTTTTAACACCTTTTATAACTGGAATCTTGATATTTATACAACATATACAGGATATGCTTAAACATTGCATTTGTTTGTATTTTGGTTTTTTTGTTTTGAAAAGACTTTCAAGTTCAATTACTCTTATATATATTTTATGGTACTCTTACATATTTTACTTTTTATTCATTATCAAGCATATTGTCTTTTTCTGTTATGTTTCTCTGATTTCAACTTCTACTTCTTTTTTGTAAAGAACTAGCAAACAAAATTTGTTTTATTTATTTATTTATTTACCATAATCTAAATCAGACTTAGTATGTCTGTGTATACTTAATACAGCAAAACTCGTTTATAACGAAATTCAAGGGACCATAGAAAAAACTTCGTTATAGCCGTAATTCGCTATACGTTTATAACGAATTCGTTAAAAATATTATAGCGAATTCGTTATAAAATAATCGGCTAACAGTTTTCCATACTATCGTAAGTTATAAATTTAGTATTACCGTCATTTACAAAAAATGTCAATATAACTATTTCATTTCAATTTTTAAAAAAAATTCCGTATGCTATTTGAATTTGAGTATTTTATATATGCATCTTAAAATTCAATGTATCTTCAATGAAATTTGAAATGGAAAAAGTTCGCTATAAAAATAATAAAATACGTTAAAATTTTGCCAGCGGGGGTCTTAAAATTACTTCGTTATAGCCGTAAATTCGTTATAGCCGTGTTCGTTATATACATCAATTTTCTATAGGTTTATTTAAGAAATTTGCCGGGACATGAATAATAATTCGTTATAGCCGTAAATTCGCTATATCCGTGTTCGTTATATTCGAGTTTTGCTGTATGTGTATAAACAAAATATAAAGAATCTATACAAGTATACTCACTTCCTTTCTTTTTCTCTTTTTTCTTCTTTGCTGCTTCAACATCTGCTTCTTCAAATCCCTGGAAAATATTTGCAAAGATTTTTTAAAATACACACATTCATGTTTGTGATGTTAATTAAACTCAGTAATATGAAACTTTCCTTAAATATAAAAGTAAAAGACTTAGTAAATGTCCCAAATCCAATTTCTTAAAATGTGAGAAATGAGTCCTTTAATGATGCTTAATGACAAAAGAAATACAGGAGGGCTATCAAATACAATCTATCAACATGATGTTCTCTATATTTTTTTTAATGACTCACCTCAAATTCTTCATCTTCATCACTTGAACCAAAGATGTCTGCTATCAATTCACTGAAAGACAAATAATCCAAATATTTTAGTGAGTTTCTTCTCCAACTCATGCAGTCTGAACTTGTTTTGTTTACATATGGTGTAAATACCAGTACCTCCAAATATATTAATATTCTAGGAGGGTTTTTTATTACATTTCAAACAATTTTAAGAAGAAATATTATTATGATTAAATCAGCTCTGAGTACTCTTATTAACAATGTAAAACTTAACACAGTATGTCAAAAAGGAGAAAGAAGCAACTCACTCTTTATCTGTATCATTTTCATCATCACTGCCTGGGGCTAAAGAGAAAATTAATTCATGGCTGAAAAGAATTTTCGTAATAAAAAAATAGAATACTTTATGTGTAAAATGAATTTTTCAACAACCAATACCTTTTTTCTCCTTTTCATCATCACTTCCACCGGCTGGGGATGCTGATCTACTTCGTGGAGATCCAGAACGGCTTCTTGAACGTGACCTACTCCTTGACCCAGATCGGCTCCTTGGAGATCCCGACCCTGACCGTGAACGACTTCTAGATCCAGATCTGCTTCTTGAACCTGACCTACTTCTGGGAGAGCCAGATCGGCTCCTTGGTGACCCTGACCTACTTCTTGCAGGAGAACCAGACCTACTTCTTGGAGAACCAGACCTACTTCTTGGAGAACCAGACCTGCTTCTTGCAGGTGATCCTGACCTACTTCTTGGAGATCCTGACCTACTTCTTGGAGAACCAGACCTACTCCTAGCTGGAGATCCTGACCTACTCCTAGCTGGAGATCCTGACCTACTTCTAGCTGGTGATCCTGACCTACTTCTATCAGGAGAACCACTTTGACTGCGAACAGGTGAACCACTTCTGCTTCTGGTGGGAGATTCACTCTGACTACGCTGTGGTGACTGACTTCCACTCCTGTTGGATCTGGGTGATTCTGGAGATCTTGGTCCATCAGGCGAGGCAGGACCACTCCCTTCTGGAGACGCTAGCCCCTGGTCTTCAGGTGACGCTGGGCCGTCAGCTGGAGATGGGGGTGGAGACAAAGGTCCTTCTTCATCAGACCTTGGGGGACTTCCACTGCCTGTTGGGGACAAAGGTCCTTCAACACTACCTGTAGGTGATGCAGGGCCTTCTGGCTCTGGAGAGGCCGGTCCATAGTCGTTGGGAGATCTGGGACCGTCACTTTCTGTTGGGGAGAGAGGACCTGCAGGGGATGCTGGGTTAGACCCGTCCGGGGATGCTGGTCCACTGGCTGGGGAGGCAGGGCCCTCGTCATCATCTCTTTCCACTTCCTCTCGTTCTACTTCCCCTCCATCACTAACATAGTCGTCATCCATCTCTGCATCTCTGTTCCTGAGAGATTCGATATCACTTCCTGCTTTTTCTACCTCCATACCCTAGGTTAAGAAAATAACAACAAACTAAGTTGTTAATTGTTTTTAAGACAAGAAAAACTTTAAGAAGTTTACTTTTCAACAATATTGGATTTAAGGGTATATATGAAAACTTAAAATAAACCAAAGACCAATTCTTTATACAGGACTGTTTACTGGTATATGTGACATTTAGTAAGAAAAGACAAGTAATACTCATGATCTTTTTGAGTGTGATCAAAGCTTATCTGTCATATGAGCACTGTTTCTAACTAAATTTAGCAAAAAAATAACACATTCTAACCTCTTGTGATTCCTCCTCATGGTACGTTGGTTCATCCATGACAGGAGTACTGCCTCCACTACCTTAAAAATATGCATACATATATCAATATAGAAACTCGATGCATGATAGCTTCTCATCCTATGCAGCTCTACTTTAATTAAAAACTATGGGATGAATAGAAAGTTGATTAACAGGTGTAAACAAAGCTCAAAATCCCCTTACAATCAATGCAAGAATCACATCAAATCCTCCTATCTAAAGGTGTAAAACATCCCTTAAAACTAGCACTTAATTCTCCTGATATCAAATACTTTCATGCATATATATATACTGCGGACAGTCTCTCTGAACAGCTGTCACACAAATCAATCTATGGGCTCTCATTGGTCAATTTAATGTAATTGATCAAAATAACTCGTATATGATTGAAAATTCGAATTTTCTTCTAATATCTGACTCCGAGTACAACATGTACAAGTTATCTTGATTAGGTGTGCAAGAGCTGATCAAGAAAACTGTCCCAAAGCAATAACTGGTACAAAACATGTAAAAACCTTCTACATTATAGTCAATGCATTCATTCTGCAAGTATTTCTAAGACTATGATCATTTCCCAATCTAATGATATCAAGCATAAGAGATATAAAGTCCCATAAGAATTAAAACGAGATAAACCAAAATCTTAAGGTCAGCAGAGGAAGCGATTTTTTAAAGTTTTGATTCCTCCCTTGCATATTTAATAGTAAAGGTGTGGTCAAAAAGTAAGAAGACAATGAGATTGTATGAGCCCTTGTGCAGTGTTTCCCAGATATTTCTGTTGGTGGTTGACTTGTTGATGACAAAGATGAGATAATAATTTTCATTATACCAAGCGCAGCAAGAGGCGGGCAAAGCCCGCCTTGCGAAGCGAGGCTTAATGGTAACACGTATATATAAGAAAATCAGTGAAAAATAGAAGTTGAATCAGGGGTACTAAGGGCTGAAAAATTTTCTTCCAGCTCATGGGCGCCGCCATATTGGCCGCCATTTTTTTCGACAAAGTTAACTCAATCATTAAATAAGTGGCGCTTTTCTATGTTTATTGCCCATTAACTCTATTAAAAACTTTCCAAGTTTTCAATGGAAAGTAATTTAAATGAAAATAATTGACTATGCAAACCATTTAAGTTTCAACAGTGCTTTAATCAGGAGATAAGACTAGTTTCACGTATGTCTTATCAAATTATTAGATGGAAAATAAAAACATTAACATCAAGGAACCGATCTTTTAGATACTGAATAAAGTATAAATAGAAAATTTATCAACTTATGAAATGGAAATGCATTAGTGTTAAATCTAAAGCGAACTAGCGTGGCGCGACGCCATGCCCCATTTTATTAGCGCCATGCCCTTTTTCCAAATGCCATGCCCTTTTAATAATAAATAAAATTGATGCCCTTTTATTGAAAGTAAATTTAATTCAAAACCACCATTGCCCTAGCCTTTGTTTTGATTGCAAAGTTAACCCGACTCGCTGGACTTCACGCACGAGTGACCAGAGACAATAGACGATACAGGTAAACTGGAGAGGCTTAAGCTGAGGGGGTATACACAGCTGTCCTGTATAAATGGGTGATTTGACACCTAATTACTTGTACAATAATTTGATAAATAACAACTGAATTATCTCCTTGAAAATAGTAATTGTACAGGCTTAACATTGAGACATCGTAAGGTTATCTATAAATAGAATTAACACAAAAGAATATACTTTATGGAGATAATTTGAAATTTTAACACTGAGACACCTAAAACCATGTTTAGACTAATGAAATATTTTAATAAAAATCTCGATGTGAAGTTTTCTTATTCTTTTTTAAGCTTTTAAACAATCGTCAGATTAACCAGAATTTTCTCTGTTTTCCCCAAAAACGTAACTCCTCTTGAAAATGCAGAAACTTAATTCATAATAAAATATTGTTATGCAGATTTTAATGCAAATTGGATTTTTAAAAGCTTAAAACAACAATTTCAATATCGAAATTTCTGTTGTAAAAAGGGTTTAATAATTTTGCCATCAGTTGTCTACATATTCTATTTTGACTGAGAAGTGGACAGGCATAGCCTACACCCATGCTAAGCCTGTCCACTTCTCAAAAGAGAAAATTGTCTCCATTATACATGTCCTATGATTCAATACTGGATACAGATGTGTGTAAGTTCACATATTACATAAAGCCTAAATGAAATAAAGAATTTTTAATGGAATATACTTTAAAACTAGTCAGACCAATGCCTTGACTGCATGTTCTAAGGGATAAAAATAAATGTAAATCAATTTAAGAAAGAAAAAAAAAAATTGAAAATAAAATTTTGTGAATGCAAAAGCAAATCATCCTATTTATTATTCAATAATCTTGTTTCATTACAGATTTCGAGGTAACACTTGATTACAATGCAAATTTTTCCTTAAAATACGCTTGTTTCAAGGATTCATGATTTATAATATACCGCAGAAAAAGGTGCCCCTTTCAAGGTTTTATAATATTTACCGCGGAGAAAAGTGCCCTCTTCACCATTATTTAACATGCCCTTTTCAAATCCTAGATTTAACACTATGCATACTATATGCATTTCAAATCATAAAATCTGCGCTCAGCCCAACAGTCACACCGTTTACATATTAAATTACTTCAGAACAGCTATCAGAGAAGCAGATTACGCAGGGCTGAATTTAAAGATTTTACACAGAATTTTATGTTGTTTAGACAAGTCAACTGATGTCAACTTTCGATTCATCCCTTGTTACATATATTCATGTAAAATGAGATACATGTAGAAAGATTTTTGAAAATTACTTAACCTGTTTTTTGGTTGTTTTTTTTTAAATAAATAATTGTACAGTTTTCAACAATTCTTTTCATGTGATTAATGCATATTGCTTGAGGAAACTCAAGTTAAATTTAAACAATTTTCATTAAATTTAATTACTTACATAAAATGTGGCATAGAACATGAACACGTTTTATATAAAAAGAATGTTCATCATTTAATCTAAACATATAAGTATATAGAATTCATAAAATTAACAAAACATACGCATTTTACTGATTTGTAAACATTGCTAACGTATAGTAAAACATTTTCATGCTAAAATAAGATTACACCAAATATAGGAGTCATGTACATACGAGGCGAATCATCAATATCCATAGCTAGTTGTTAACAGCCAATGAATCCGTCTTTTATATAGAAGTCCTGTGCTAAAAACTAACAGTCGGATATTTCACACGCGAAATTCTCCATCTCTAGTAAACAGGAAGTAAGATTTTAAGCGACACCTAGCGGCAAGGATCTAATGTTTCGGCATTCGGCAAACCTCGGTTGATTCCGCCGATTCCACCACGATCGGTCATTAGACTGGTTCGCTGTCATTGATTACGAGTGCGAGCGCCCTGTCAAACCACCAGCCATGAAAACGCGTCATTTCCTATAGGAAATAGCAGTGACGAGAAAAATCTATAATTAGACCCGCGCGTTATCTTCACACGCTTGCGATGGAATGCCGAAAAAATCTTTTGGAGAGTTTTATTTTAAAAGTAAAAAGGCTTTAATAGATATTGAATTTCCTAGCGGCAGCGTTTGGAATCAAAGGCAGGCTATCCAGTCTATTACTTGAATTTCCTAGCGGCAGCGTTTGGAATTAAGGGCAGGCTATCCAGTCTAGATCTGTCATTCCTTTTTTTTTTCAGAATAAATAAGCACAATTTCTCTAAGAACTAGATTCACCATTATAGTATACTACCAACAAAACTAAAACCCTTTTGTTTTGTTAAAAAGAATGTTAAACATGAAAAAAAAA
>WFKH01010211.1:8881448-8900114 GCA_016163765.1 Magallana hongkongensis | reverse complement strand
ATGGATAATCGAAATTTACTGAAAAAAATTGGTATGTTTTTTTTTTATTTTGCAATCAAATTCATTTACGTTGTTAATTTTATTTTTATTGATTTATCATAATTCATTGTTTGATCACATGCTGCGCTGGCCCCAACGGTCGCACCGTAAAACATATTATACTTCTTCATGTCTGTAGCAAATGCTGACATCCTTAAACAGAGTCTACACGAGTGCGATCAAAAAGTTGCATAACCATTCCATTATTAAAGAAAAGAAAAGAAAAACACACACTCATACACAATATATAATTAAAAGAGATTGTGTGATAACTAACGAACAACAATCATGATAGTAATATAATTATTGTAATAATATAAGCAATATTCATGTGTGAAAAAATTGTCAATCGAAGAATGACCTATACATGTATATTTTCGTGTAAAAGACTGAGGGAGGCAGCTAGCGTAGGAATATGAATACTTCACATTTACATTTCTTGGGGAAAGGTGATTTTCAAAATAATTTTATGTTAATTTTGTTTTCTTCCACATATAAAATAAACATTGATATTCTAAACATTTGTTGTAATGTTGTATCTGCTGATCATGAATGGAACTATTATTTTTAGATATGGCCAGAAATTAGTCCTGACTTTTACCCCATTCCATTTGTAACCAGTAACAAGACACTGTTTTCTGGTGACAAAAGTAACATAACCTATGACAAAACTGTTTATTTTCTTTCCGCTGGATGGCTTAATAATTTCATCCAGTAACAATGGTTACAACTATATTCTATTGGTGACAAAAGATAACAGAGGTGACGAGCCTTTTTCTGTTTTGCTGGGGTTCTTATTTTATTTGGTTACAATGGTTACAATGGTAACAGCTATAATCTATTGGTGACAAGAGGTAACATAGGTGACAAGCCTTTTTCTGTTTAGCAGAGGGTCTTATTTTATTTGGTTACAATGGTTACAGCTATATTCTCTTGGTGACATAGGGTAACAGTGGTGACAGTCATTTTCATGATTTACAGGAGGTCTTTTTTAAATTGGTTACATTGGTAACAATGGTTACCCTGACCCTAATCCTAACCCTAATCCTAACCCTAACCCTAAACTAACCCTAACCCCTAAACCTAACCCTAACCCTAACCAAACCCCTATTTTGTAACCAATGTTACCAGTAACCACTGTAACCTGTCACAAGTACATCAAAGTTTGAAAATTATTCATAATCAAGCATTGTTACCGATGTAACCAATGTTACTGGTTACAAATGGAAAGGGGTAAAAGTCAGGACTAATTTCTGGCCATATATGATTATTTTTCAGCGCAATTGTGTAAAGAGTACCTGACTATAGTAATATATCTTGAATAGATAGTAAGCACTGATCGAATATATTGAAAAACAGTCCTTCTTTTAAAAGTCATGTAAAATTATCGATAAGATAGCAGCATTTCTTTGATGCCGGCAAGGTGACCCAACCAGCTCTAATGCGGTCGTACTGCGTGGGAGTTTCGGCGGCATGTCTTTGATGCTGGCGAAGCGACGGGCGTCTGGGTTTAGCGAGCTGCTGACGAAAACAAGACTGTCACCAAGTGGGAAAATCGACGGTATTTTGAAACGAGCTCTAAGCTAAATCTGGTGATTGTACTGTACTGGACCTGATATGCACGTGTTTATCGAATATTCCATACGAAACACAGAAATCGCTACCTAACTTAATAAAAAGAAGTATGCAGCTCTTGATTGGAACTTAGTCAATTCATTGTAGGCCTAATGCATATGCATGATGCAACAAATACTTACACTCTCAGTCTCTGATTTCCTTTTCAGATATATTGCTTGTAGTTGTCCAATTTTCCCGCCACCACTAGAGGGCGCCCGAAACGCCTTTTTTTTGCAAAAGTTGAATTTGTCTCAGTCTCAGCTTCATAAATGTAAAATGCCAATAACATACTTATTAATCAATTCTTATCAATCAACTTGGGATTAAAGTGAATGAAGTTCTACCCGAAGATGCACGGAGACAGCCGAGTGGTCAATCGGAACATCGCTCGGCCTTTCCCGTCAAGTCGAGAAAAAACGTTCTCCTAACCAGTTTCTAAACAAATCGGGTTCGACATTGAGAATGGTCATACAAAATAAACGCAATGATCCGTAAACTGACCAGCAGGGAAATGTCTTCAATATCGTCTGCATTGAGGTGTGTTTTGGATAAAGTAGAGGCTGCCACTGAAAAGAGGAAGAAGGTGAGATAATTTCTGATGGTTTTTGTGTCTTTACTATCGTTAACGTAATTGTTTTATTTGGAAAGTTATGAATGAGTTTGTGCGTAGAAACAAGGCACGTTACACTCCCTGCTTGTTTCATGTGCAGCCACACGTGCGTTGATATATGCATGAGCATTGCAACATAAAATATGTGCAGAAATTCGTGAGTTGTATGACGGTATTTCTTATGTGACATTAATAAAAATAATTTAAATCATACTGTAATTATGTCTCAACAACAATTATGTTTGTCAGAAACCGCCTTAAACCACTGTAAACTGCTTTATAACTTGGTTTTGTTTAGAAATTTTCATGGTCAACTTGTTTAAGTCATCAGGTCATGTGATGAACTTGTGCTCCATTTCTCCTTTTGTATGTTTTTTTTCTTTTTGCAATCTTGATTCATCAAAAGATCTGATGAACTGGTAAAGAAACAGGAGAGGATATTTAGTGAAATCAATATTATAAACATAGAGGATACATGTGTTAATGTTAACATTAATCCATACCAAATATATACTACATGGACAGGTGTTAAAAAATACATGTACCTCATCAGCTCGGTATCTGAGTGTTGATATATCGGATGACCTAAATTGGAGTGTGCACATCAGCCGGGTTACAAACAAAGCCAACAGCACCCTTGGCTTTCTACGTAGAAATATTCCAACCAAGAACCAGCAGCTTCGGTCAGCGGCATACAAGGCTGTGGTACGCCCACAACTTGATCATGCTCCCAGCGTTTGGGACCCTCTCTTGGCTACACATACTAACCAAATTGAGGCAGTACAGTGCAGAGCAGCGTGGTGGGTGATGTCTGACTATAGCAGGACATCCAGTGTAACAAGTATGCTACATACCCTAGGTTGGAGAAGCCTACAGTTAAGGAGGGCCGATGCCAGACTTGTCCTTATGTACAAGATCATTCATGGCTTGGTAGCCATTTCCTCAGTTCAACTCGTCCCCCCTGGTAGGATTATTCGCTCAACTCACTCCTTTACTTTTCGGCAGATTCAAACCACAAAAAATGTTTACAAATATCCTTTTTTCCCTCTTACCATAGTCCAATGGAACAGACTGCCGGGCAGTGTTGTCTCACTTCCAGATGTTGATCATTTCAAACTGGAAGTGGGCAAATTGAACAATCTCGGGCCTTAATTATGCAAAAGTGCTTTTATGTCTTTTAATTGTAAATACTATTTTTCTTATCTTTTATCTTCACTAAAATGTAATAATATTACTATCCCTTTTTCACTCTTTTGAAATCTTACTGTACTTCACTTCTCTTTATCTTTTAACAAGCAGCGCACCCTACTAGAGTACTCAGAATTGAGGGCGAGTAGTATCGAGAGATAGATTATAAACATAGAGGATACATGTGTTAATGTTAGACATATAGTTTCATATTTATAGCAATGATTATGCATGATAGTTTCATATTTATAGCAATGATCATGCATGCATAAAAATACGTTCCTTCGTATTTAAGAAAGTATTGATCGAAACTCTATAGTTACATGTAATTATCATCATGGCGTCCATAGATAACATCTTGAATGCTATCCTCTTGGCAAATGTCCAATGTTTTAAACTCACAATTTATTTCTAATGTATTTTCATTTCTAAAGTGTATTGTTTGCTGACTGCAGTTTATTCAAGAATCTTTAAACATCATTGAGTTTAGAAAATATTAAATGTCAATTAATCAAAGTTTGTCATTGAACCTCTACAAAGTATATAGACTTACTGGTGACATTGTACCAGCCTGTGGAAAAGCTAGACCAAGTTACATCAGTTCTCAGGGCCATTTCTGGGGTTTTTTTAAAATTTAAAAATGTTAAATATTTTTGTTTTTGTTGGGTTTTTTTGGCCTGGGGGGGGGGGGATCAAGGAATAAAACAAAGTATTCATACATTCATTCAAAAGACATGCTTAACATATGTGAATTTTTTTTTTTTTTTTTAAATGTAGGTGTACACTATTTATAAGCAAATTTCTGCCAAACAGACAAAAATTATCTGACCTAGATTGCAGCTGCATGGTCACTAGTACATGTACTTCCACTTTCGGATTCAGACATTTGGCTAAGAGGTTATTTGTGTAAAAAAAAATGCTTTTGTTACATGACTACATGTATATAAATTATACATAAGGAGATGGCTGCTGTGTATATGATAATCTGAAGGTTTTTGAATGCCTTGATTTCTGCTCTGTGTGTATACCTTTTAAGCTTTACAAAACAAGTAGGATAGAAATAGCTAACCCTAACTGACTTTCTAGAAAGTATGTCTATGTTATAGGGTGACTGGAACAGCTGGAGCAGATTGCAGTCTAAGGATTTTAGTGAATGAAAACATTATTTGGGAGCAGCAAATGTACTTGAAAAACAGATTTAAATGCCAAACTGTTAACATATTTATGTAGTATAATTAAACGTCAAAAAAAAAACCTCAAAAGGATGATGTGAAACACGGCGACCAGTAAATTGACCCAAAAATAAAATTTCAAATCATTTTTTTCATTCTTCATCTACTTAATCTTTGATATATGTTCCGTTATATATATAATCCCCTATATTCCTATTACATTGGAAGATATACATCATTGTTTACATTCAATCCCCATAGAATTTTAGCTCCACCCCACATTTGAAAGTTTTTAACTGGGTTTTCCAAAGGTAAAATCTGGTTATTGAAATGGTGAAAAGGGCGGGCGGGCGGCTGCCAAAAGGGAACCCCTATTTTACGGATAACTCCTCCTAGAGTTGCAGATGTGCATATTACTTGGATTTTGATTTTTGATAATTTATGAAAAAAATACCACCTGTTGAACTTAGTTATTTCTTCACATGATATTGTATATAGAGTACCCCATTTCTTTGTATAGGTAGGGTTTATTAATTCAGGGTTGACAAATGGATTATGGATACTGTTCACAAAAGAACCCGGTTTGCTGTCATATTGACAGCTTTTCTCTTGTTCTCCTTCAGCTGGTCAATGCATTTTGTGGATATATATATATATATATATATATATATATATATATTGGTATGTGAAAGCAGAAAAATGTACCTTAATGTGCTCATATGTAACTTCTTAAAAAATGCAAAAGTCCAGTTGGCCTTTACCATTAATATTATAAACTGATGTTGTTTACCTTGTGTGAACTTGATTAACCTTTTATAATGTTACATGTCTGTACTACACGTGTCACATGACATCGGTAAGCGTGTTCGATGTGACTATATATGCTATTAATCTTTATTTAAGCAAATGCATTATTTGTAAGTTATATTTTCAAGGAATGTTATTTCTGATTGCTAAGTTTTTCCTTAACTGATGAGATTTTTGCGGAAAACAATGACACGTGATATGTAAACGAGTCTTTTCAGATCTGCTTAATTTCTTCATACACATCAGGTACAAAGCATCGTTTTTGAAGGGGGGGGGGGGGCAGACTCATTCAAAAATCCAAAATAAAAAAAAAACCCCCAAAAATGAAAAAACAATTAATTTTTTTATTTAATTAAATTGTTTGTAGAAAGAAAAAGGGCCAGCCCCCCCCCCCCGTTTGACATACAATTTATTTGTATGAAATTCCATGCCAAGTAAAGTTAAATATCATCATTGTAATTATGAATCGATTGTTTAATTGTAGTTGAACATGCATGCAGAGACATAAATAACATGTTATTTATGTCTCTGATGCATGCAATAGATAAATTTTTGACACATTGTATCTAATTTTCATATTCAAAAGAGTACAATATTGTTCTTTAGCATTTTATTAATCACTGACAACGGGAATTGCTGAAACTTTATTATAGTTTAGATTTTTTCATTGATGTTAGGCAGGTGATGAGCTGAGTAACTTGCCCACCAGGCTTGTGGCAGTATCGAAGACAAAACCCCCTAGCAGTATAGTGGAGGCCTATAGAAATGGACAGAGGCACTTTGGGGAAAACTATGTAAGGCCTAATGACCATTTTGAAATAGAAGTAGAAAATCAGTATGAATGATCGAAGACAATACTTTAATATTGCTTACTTTAATTTATAACATTGATTACCAATTCATTTTCAAATACTGATGATAAATGCAGTACATTTAAGTAAACACATGTGAGTGGTCATTTTGAATAATGTGTGTAGAAATTTGGTTTGAATTTAAATAAAACTACTCTCTGTGACTGGTTTCAGCAGTATTCATTTAACAATTTTTTTTTAGAATTTTGTCATTTAGTCAAACCACATTAACAAATATCCATTGAAGTATGATATCTGATAACATCTTTTATTAAAATGACCTTTTATCAATTAATTTCTCCTTAAAACTGTTTATTTCACAAAATCCACAAATATTAATTCCAATGAATATTTTTTAAACCACAAAATCGATTTAAGATGTCAGTATATACTTTTTTGCTCCTCTGAACCTGTGTTATCTGTATCTAATTATTGTGTTTGTATTGTGAACAGGTCAATGAAGTTGCCAAGAAGGCCATTGACCCTGAGGTAAGTGAACTGGTCTACTAATCCTTTAAGGAAATTAATTACGGTAAAATTTTATTTTTCCATCTTTGATGGTATCAATGCTTCACTAGGGTATTTCTTATGCTCAACCATTAGGCTTGTGACGTTAAGTATACTGGTAAAAGTTTTGTTTCAAGTAGATTTTTTTATTTGCTAGATCGCTATAAATACAAATATATATTTGTTACTAGTGTTATTTAAACCTGGTATTTTCTATTCTGCACTCAGTTTGTAAACAAAAACATTGCACAAGCCTTGTTTACATAACAAAGAATTGCAAGTACCTTAACTGGTTAATCTAATAATTGGTTAATCTGTTAATTTTTCTATGACAAATTGACTATCCTTTAAAGTGAAACCACTTTACTTTATTAAAGGGTTGTTAACATCAAATATGGAAAAATAAAATTTGAAAATTGTGACCATACCCCTTTAAAGTGGTAATACATGTACATGGGACAATATGGCACAGCTTGAGATATTGATATGGATGAAAGTACACCATATTCAGAATATAATCAGAGGTTTGAAATTTTCAAATTCTTCAATATTTGACTATAAAATGCTAATTTATTAACAATTCTTAGGTATAAAAAAAATTAAAAACCCCGGGGGGTGGGGGATGGGGTGGTTTTAAGCTCATGACTTGCAGTTCGATGGCTTATGCTTTATCCTATTGCAATAGACTGTTAGACGAAACAAAATGTGAAAGATGAAAAAAATAAGATTATAGTTAATTTTATTGTTAATTACAAAAGAAAGTACGTCACAGTATGTAGGTGTCCCATACCTCTAGCTATCTGTATGAAAAAATGATTTATTATGATACACGTGATTTAATTCTTCAAAAAGAATCTGTCACATTTGACAAAGTAATTCTTGAATCACTAACATAGTTACATATGTAATTCTTCAGATCCTATCAGAGTGCAAAGACATTCGCTGGCATTTTATTGGACATCTACAGAAAAACAAAACTGGCTCCTTAGTCTGTAAGTACATGAGTACTTTAATCACTGAAAAACCGAAAGTATCATTTTCTGTAATGGATGCAAGCACATACCCGGTAGTCAGACACATTGCAATAGCGAACCCTCCTTATAACTGCATGTTGACTGAACAGTTTTCAAAATAAAATCCATTAAAAGATATACAGTCAGTCGTTATCTCGAACTAGATTGGACTGTTTTAAAACTTCGAGATATCCAAGTATTCGAGATATCGAGGGTAAAATACTTAAAAAATAAGTGGTTGGGACTTACAAATCACTTCGACATATCCAATGTATTTGAGATATCAGTGTTCGAGATATTGAAACTCAACTGTACTTTTATCAGTATGGTGTACTAAATTTTGTTGATTACATGTATTAGAAAGAATATCTTATCATTCAATTAAATGAGTTAAAGGGAGGAGTTTTAACAAAGAATGATGATAGAAGTGCCATTCTCAACCAAGGATATGCCCTTTTCTCACATTATCACCGGTGTGAGATCAGTTTGTCCAGTGTGAGACAGCAGCGTGAGATTTTTCTGTCTTACACTGTGTATTACTGCGCCGCTTTAAAACGTAAACAAACATTGTCTGCTATAGAGAAATGCAAAATGATAGCTTGAGATTATCCATTAAGTAATTGTTTTGCTTAATTAATTAGAATTTATCATATTTTTATTGAAAAAAACTGTCGTATGCTATCATTTTGACTTGCACTATTTGAAGCACGCGGAGGGATAAACTGAAAGTTATCTTTTGAATGTCATAACAGAAAATTGTCAGACATCATTTTTTAATGTAAAATAATGCGAGAAAAATAATCATTCATTATATACTCGTGTGGGATAGTGAAATTCCACCGAGGGGCCAAGATAAACGGTCTAGGACGAGGCAAAGCCACGTCCTAGACCGTGAACCTTGTCCCCTCAATGGAATTTCACTATCCCACAAGCCGAGTCCTTGGCTGTTAATCTTGGCCCCTTGGTGGAATTTCACTATCCCACACTCGCAAAAATGAATGATTCGATTAGTCTGCAAACTTTGTCTAGTAGGCACCAATCATTTACCCAAACAAATTGTTATTTACAAAGCCAAGCAATCTGTATTTTTAATGCTAGCACACTATTTGTTATTGGCAATGAAGAGCCAGAATCCCCAACTGTAATGTCAAAGTATTGTAAATTTGTAATTAAAAGGAGAGAAGAACAAAATTGACATTTAGGGAAAAAAAAGGAAAGAAAAAAACACCAATGTTCTTGTTGGTAAATAATAGTGGTACAGTGTAATTAAAATATCAGT
Source organism: Magallana hongkongensis (assembly GCA_016163765.1). NCBI lineage: Eukaryota > Metazoa > Mollusca > Bivalvia > Ostreida > Ostreidae > Magallana > Magallana hongkongensis. The sequence goes on along the minus strand of WFKH01010211.1, from coordinate 8,891,031 downwards.
GTTTAAAAGCTGTTTACTGTAAAAATCTAATGGCTGATTCAAATGAATTCTTCTTGTTAAAGGAATTGCATAAGAAGAATTTGATTAATTTAATACTTTTAATACTTACATTTAGGAAACACTCTATTGATTGTTTAAACATTTGTAGCCTGTCCCAATCTTTACATGGTGGAGACGGTGGATTCAAACAAAATTGCAGACACATTGAACAAACAATGGGAGTCAAGAAACAAAGCAGGAAAGCTGAAAGTGATGATCCAGATTAATACAAGCATGGAAGAAAGTAGGTCCAGAAACTTCATTAATTACTCAGGATTACTTTTATTTTATTTTCGAAGATTTCTCATTGGTAACTACAAATAATTTTGAATTACCGGTATAATGAATGTTTACCTTGAATGAGTGAAATGCAAATTTTTTATTGTCATTGATATAAAAAAAAAATCATCCACCCTCAGCTGCAATTTATTTATTTGTTAAAAGATTTGAAACTTCATTTTAAAAAAGTCAAAAAAAAAGTTTAAACAAATGAAGAAAGATACAAATATTTGTTTAGTTTCTTTTATCAGGTAGACTTGCAAAAAATGCTTTGATTTTTAATGCAGAAAAAATTCAGATACAATTTTTGTATGTATTGTGATGTTTTCAGACAAATCAGGGTGTAAGGAGGAAGATATGGTGAATGTGGTCAAAAACATCCTGGAAAACTGTCCTAACCTGGAATTTGTTGGGCTGATGACAATTGGGTCATTCGACCATGACCTCTCTAAGGGACCTAACCCAGATTTTTTGGTAGTCTAATTTTATCTCTGTTATGATGCTGCATATTGTAGCTATTTCAGACTGTTAACATTAATAAGTTTTGTAAATGGTAAAAATATACCATCTGAGAATGATATCAAATAGAAATGTACTTTCCTTTTTTTTAACCATGTTTCAAAATCAATAACATTTATTGTTATGTTTACAGAAACTGCTAAAATGCAGAGAAAGACTGTGTGAAGAGTTGAAGCTAGACAAGAAGAATGTAGAAATCAGCATGGGGATGTCAGCAGACTTTGAACATGCAGTAAGTTCTCAAACCAGGCATAAAGCTTAAGTTTTGAAAATGTTCCCCACTGTATCCAGTTTGATTTTGCCAGTGTTGGATTCTCTTAGTTAAACTCATCATCCAACCACGTTAAGGGTCCCTGATCTGCTGTGGTCTACTTGAAGTGGAGGGGGATCAGAGACCACATTACTGGGAAAATAAGCTTAGCTTTTCCTAACACAGTGAAATTCTCAACAAAAACCTGATGTAAAAAGAGTTACCTTTTACCTAATCATGCTTGTGACAGATTTCACCCCTGCTTTTAATTTCATTCATGTTTTTAGTGAGATACATGTATAAATTTACCATTTTGAATTGACCCCATTTATATATTTTAGGACAGTTAGGACTAAATAAAATAGGGATGTATATTTTTCTGTAGATGCAAAAAAAAATTAATAAGAATAACATTGATTACATTTTACACCATACATGTAGTTATCTACAAATGAAGATCCTGTAATGTCACTTCTTATTTCAAGTTATTATTTCTTTTTGCAGATTGAACTGGGAAGTACCAATGTTCGGGTTGGGTCCACAATATTTGGAGTGAGGGAGCCTAAAGCCCCAAACAAATCTGATGGAAATCTGACCCCATCTGGTGGGGTGAAGGAGAGTTCAGGGTCAGGGAACAAAACGACAGACTCCACGACTGATATATTACAGGAGAATGCCACCAGTGTAATAGAAGTTAATAAAGGACTAAGTCACATGTCAATGGCCACATAAACAACAGAACCGAGTCTAGTATCCAGGTGCTTCACAATTCAGCAGTGTACAAGTGACTGGCAGGAGTTGATGGGATGCATGTACATCTCTTGATCAATGTTATGTTGATATTTGTGTTTTGTGTTGTAAAAAGTGCATGTGCAGTTGGGATTGAGAGAACTACAAATATTGTTAATCCATTTCCTGTTTTTGCTTTGCATATTTAGTGCGTGTTTGCTCATAATTTAATGAACTTTTGAGCATCTCAGTGAGAAGAATATTAAAGATGTATGTATGATTTCGGGTAGTTATTCCACTTAACCATATTTAATATGGTATAAAGTTTACAAACTGGGAATGTCTGTTTGTTAATCTTGATACATGATATACATTTAGTTGTTATACAACTTTCACTAGAATTTTGCGATTGTTTTTATATTTTATCCGAGTATCTTGGTTAGTGTACTTCATTTTAAAAACTCATGAAACAAAACGTTTCTTGTCAAAACTTGCTTCATACTGATGCATACCAGTCAAAACCAATATACTATTTTTCTTGGATGAAAAAATTATCAGGTATTGTCACATAGTATGTGCATGTCTTTATGCATGTACACAAACCAACAAAAAATATACAGGACATGAAAAAGAACTCAAAAGGAAACCTACCGACAATTTAATTCTTTATATCTATAATATAAACTGGCAATAATTTTTACTCGAAATAAACAATGATACAAGATACTGACTTCATAGAGATGAAAAACTTAGTTTGAAGTATTAGTACATGTATTTGTAGTTGTCTGTAATAAGTCTTACATTTAACTGATTATTTACTGATGAATTTTAATAAAAAGTAACTGTGACTTTAATGTCTAATTTATTGAAACTACATATTTTTTCAATGCACTTTGAAATCTGATAATCTTTTGTAGTCACCTCCCCTTACTCAAAGACATTAAATCGCATTCATTTATTTAGTGTTTACAAATCATCATAGTATCAACTAATTGAAAATTGAATCTCAGAATTTGTGATTTATACATATTTTTTCAAAGTGCAAAATAAATGTCTCGATTTAAAAAAAAAATGATATCCCTTCATAACAATTATTTTTTTATTTGGTTCCAAATTTAACGTACTTTGAAAAAAAAATGTCCATTAGAACTGTTCAATCTAAAATCATGTTTAGGCTACTAAAATTAATGATTTGAAATTTTGTTAATTTTAAAATTAAAACTTCAACTCTGTATGTGTATATTCTACTACTTATCAAAAGATAAAAATAATAATAATAAAAGTCGCTTGTAATGCAGATCTACAGATGACACAATTTCACAATAAAAGAAAAGGAATAAATGTGAATTGGGCCATTTTTAAATTTCATCAGCTGAACTTGTAATTTTTTTTTCATCTACTTAAAATTTGTAGGGAATACATTAAAGCAATTTGATATTATAATGCTAGTATTTTATAATGGTAAAATTAAAGATTCTGTTATGTATAACTTTGATAAGTTGGAAAGAGGACGCTCGTCACTCATTACTTTTCCACACATCAAAATAATAGCATTTTAGTCATTTAATATAATCACAAAGAAAATAAGAAGATATAAGTTTGGAAATTTTTTTAGCTATTTTTCATCATCAAATTATGTTAAATATATTTTCGAGAAATATACGTGTCTTTGATTAGAACGCCGCAGAACAAATAACAGACAACAAGAAGTTATGGCCTGCCCCCCCCCCCCCCTTTTTTGAATTTTTTAAAAAAAAAAAAATGACCCCCCCCCCCCCCCCCACACTTTTATAGGGCCATGTAAAAAAAAATTGAATTGAAAATAAGGAAATAAACAGTGGAATTGAAGTTAGAGGTATACTTCCCCCTCCCACGGATTAGAGTATTGAGGATATTGGAAGTAGGTTTGCTTGTTTGTTTTGGGTTTTTTTTTATTTTGCTTGTCAAGATTTTTTGGTTAAGTCTGCGCCCCCCACCCCCACCCACCCCCTTTAAAAAACGATGCTACGTGCCTGATGTAGCCAGTGTACTGTATACAGGGAAATTCGCCCCGTTTAATTTTCGCCCCTTTCGTCCTCGTATTCAGCGGGCGAATTTAAGACGGCGCGAATTCCAATGTCTCAAATTATCTCTCTTTAAACACAAATGTGTCTGGGCGAATTCAAGACGGGGCGAAACTGTACTGCAGTATGCAAGTGTAGAAGTACGAAAATTACACGGGCCGAAAATAACCCTGTATACAGTATATGAACACTCGTACTCATTTTTAGAAATGGATAGAAGCTATGTGTCTTATTCATTGAAACGACACTAGTGTTTAAAAATTTGTCTTGAAAATTGTAAATAAAAAATGTATATAAGATCTAGATTAACCTGGAATGTAGATCTTAAAAGCAGACGACACAATTACACTCCACAATCCATAAGCATTTAAAAAATGTTGAAGAAAACTGAATATTTATGCCTCTCTCAGGTCACCTGAACAATTCAGCTCCTTTCAGCTTATCTAACTGAAGACAAGTACAAATCATATACGTGCAATTGTCAATTCATTCATATTATCAACGTTGCGGTCTCTTTTGTACGTTGATTTTCTATGCGGTACAATTACAGTTTCTTTTATGCATCAATATTTGATAAGTTAAGAAGAGGGTGTCCGTCACTCGTTTTTACGCATTCACAAATAAAAATGACAGCATTCAAGTCATTTCAGATTATCATAAAGAAGTCAAACGTTCGGAAATTATCATTTTTATTAACTGTCTTATGATGAAGTAATATATAGTTACATGTTCATAATTTACATACTGTACTTCTTTATTAGCACGTTGCTTAATAAATAACAGACATGAATATCGTTTCACTTTCTAAATAATGCAGTATGATAAATGGAAACAATTTAAATCTCGAACACAGTAAATATTCAGCACGCATATTTGGTTCATGCATGGCCACGAGTAACGTGACCAATAATTTACCAGCCAGAGCCAAACTACGTCTTGTTAACCAAGATGTGACTCAGAAGTTCTTGGAAACATTGAAAAATTCATTAATCTGTGAAAGAGAAAAACAAATAATTCAGAATAGGAATACTTAGGTAGATAATGGGCATGACGCCGATACAAACGTATCCAAACAGTGTGTATTTTTGTGCACCATATCTATGACGTATATAATTGCTCTTATATTATATATTTTTCAAAATCGATGACAGATATCTTTATTTGTACTTAATTTTCTTCTCTCAATGCCTTTCTATAAAAACTAGCCTAATATGAGCATCTAAACTTAACTATGCATCGTTACAAATTAATCACCATTGCTGCTGCAAAACTGGAAAATTTTGAAATTATTGTAATGGTGCAAGAAACCCTTCAAACGTGAAAGTAAAAGAAACGCAGATCGTCTATTTTGTTTTCCCTCAAAAAATAATATAGCTTACAGTATAGTGCTGCGGAAAACATTAGGTTTAATAAGGAGACACAAAATTTTTATATAAATATAAAAACAACACCTAAATTTTTGATTTAAAAATGCCAGATCATTTTCGATAAAATTTCCTTTGATCAACTATTAAATAACAGTGAGTCCTGATACATTGCTCCGGAGAACTCAATTCTCTCACACAGCAGTGGATAACGAGTGATTGCATGATTTTATAAAACAACCCTTCGTGCGACCGTTGAACCAGAATTCCTTTTGATACTTAGTTACCGGGGTATCTGTGTGTTTAATTGGTACATCAGCCAAGGATTGTTATGACTTTTTACATGCTATAATATTGAGAAAGCTGTTACCTGTATAGGTCTTTTTACTCCGTGATGATTTAGAGGTTTCTTCTCGGCGTCCTCAACATGCTGTAGTGCCTTAAATGCCTAAATAAAACACATTTTCTTTCTTCACAAGTGACAAAGTGAAAGCATCCTTTGTTGTAGACAGTTAACAAGATATGTGAAGATTGGTTGTAGTCTATCTTCAACCCCCACCCAAGACCAGAGTCATCCTTATAAAGAAAGTTTACTTAAAACTTTCAGATCAAAAAAAAAAATACATTGTTCACCCACCTTGCGGGACACTTTGATTGGACATTTGTACACTATCCACTGGACGCTTTCATAACAAGGGGGCGTAGTCAGAGATCCTGGGTAGGTGTAGAACCTTTGATCAAAAGGAAGGACATCCGCCGGGGATATCCCACAGTGTACATCATAAGCTTCGTCTGGGTGTCCACCACCTTTTATGCATTCATTTCGAATGGTTTCATCAGAGGGCTTCTCACCACACTGCAAGTCTACAATGTTCCATCAACAACGATTTGTTTCATGTTGTTTAACGTCATCTTCAGGATGTTTTAATCATGTGCTCATCAATAACGGAGAAATAATGATCATGCTAGAACATAAGAAGCAATGTGGGTCATTAGGCTGACTTTAAGGTTCATCAACAACCTGAACGAACGTTGCTCTACAGAAAGTAATCACTATAAAAAAAAATCTAAATTATAATGCACACTTCAGCAGACCCTGCGGGGAAATATTGAGAGAAACTGCCTTTTGACCTGACAAGTTTGAAAAAAACATTTTTTTTTAATCCAAGTGATAGTTATCTCTCCTATCGGAGAGCCATAGTACCTTAAGTCTTGCTTAAAAACTCGAATTTATGCTCAGTCCTAATGCCAAACCACTAACATGGGAACATTTGCTATGCCCTGTCATGGACTACACTTAACGAAATTATGAACATACTCATACAGTCACTTCCGAAATAAACCTTCGGTGAGTTAAGTAAAACAAAATCTATATAATGATGAGAACCATAACTATCCCGATAATATTAAATTAATATTCAACGAGGGCTTGCACCCGTTTGATGTTACTTAGATTTTACAATAGATGGAGGTTGGGTTGATTTCAGATTCAACAGTTAACGGAACACTTGCACACAACAGTGTATCCACTCACCTTCAGGGTCCTTTGTTTCCTTTGGTTCTTCGTCTTTATGGTGGTATTCTTTTATCTTCTCGTAGTATTTTTCCATTATATGGCTCAGTGTTCTAGCATATCGGACTTTGCATTTTTTACTCTATAAAAAATACCAAAACAATATATAATTGGACTAATTTCACAATATTCGACCCATGTCTAATGAATGTCGAGGCATGGGGAGATTAAACAAACCACATGCCTTCAATATATAATCATTCTATATTACATCTACTTGGGGAGATTATTGGTAGATTAAAAATGTTTTGGAATAAAATTGCAATGAATTGTATTGTATGACTGCAAAAAGCTACTACTGTTTAAGGAAACAGAAATTTCTTACTCCTTTATAGCACTTCTTGCTATAATAATCTTCGCCATCCCCATTGTCTTTATAGTCCCCATAGTTCTTGTGACAACAGACTCTAGTATATGTATATTTTTGTTCCCACGCAGCCTAAATAAAGAAACCAAATAATGAATTAATAATACTAATCATCGTAGATTTGGAAATATTTATCTCACGATGTATTTCTCTCCCTTACCTCCCATTCCGATCTTTCTTTATCATCACCTTTTTCATATCCATCATCCTCCTCTTCATCACCATCATCGTCATTATCATCATCATCATGCCTCTTGTTTGCCTGGAATGTTTAACTCTAAACATAAACACTTGTTGTAAGATGAACAAAAACAAATGATTTCTCTGAAATGAGAAAGTTTTGTTTTTCTTTCAGATGGTTTATACAGTTGATTTAATGACATTATATTATTATACAAACTGCAATTCATGAACCTTTATCATGACTCCGATGACAACTAGACCATCCTCTTTTGGTTTGGCCTCAGAAACGTTGCTATATTTACTGTTGTAGAACACCATATGAGCCTACAAAAAACGCAAACACGTACCAGGTTATTTTATTCCATTGTATTCTCTCAGTAAATAAGTACCTGCATGGAAAAAAGTTATGGGGAAGCTCCATCAATCCTCTTCTGAGCATGAACAGAAATCAGCCATTGCAATGTACCGTCAAAAAAATTTAATTATTTTGATATTTGAATTTCCGTATATATGTTGTGACATTTACCTCCATTGGGTAAAACTTTTCATCTATAGAGTGCTCCGAACCACTATCCTTCTCTTTGCCGAGATGAATGTGTAGATCTGCGAGGATGTACTCTTCATTCGGATTTCTTCCACTAACATTCTTTAGCTTCAGCTTAATGTTCCTTTTGGTTTCGTTTAATTTAACGCTAAAGTGGGGCGCGTGTCCTATAAAGAGTATTTTTATGATAAATATTGCACAATTGTTATGTCGTTCATAGAGTTTTTTCAGATTGTTTAGATGAATATAAGACTAAGATGATAAAACAATCTTATATTTGAGAAACAATAAAATCAGTTTTGGGGAATAAAAAAGCTATTTTCTGGTATTTTAACTATATTTATTATATATATATATATATGTGTATAATGTATACATAATAGTTTATCTGTGTATCTGATTAGGATAACACGACAGATTTAGCGTATTATTTCTTCCGCATGTCGTACTGCCATTGTCAATATTAGCGTCTACTTTGTACATTTTTAGTGCATATTTTATTTTAGATTCTCATTATAACCGTGTACATAGGCTTCCAACGATCAGTTCTTAGTTGATAAAGTTGATAGTTCGATATCTTTTTTTAATTATTGTAAAATGTTTAGAAAACAGAACTGGCATACTCTTACCATTGTTGTATGTAAAAGCAGGTACGCGTTTATTCTTGTTAAATAGCTGAAAGTTTGCATTGGTCCTTCTGGCTCTTGCCGTGTCGATGTTAATAGGTGACTGGCGTCTGGTGGATCCACATGTTGTCCAACATTTGTGTAGATAGCACCATTCTTGTGGTCCTTAAATATTGATTTTATTTTTTTTTTCTCCTTTTTAATGTGACTTGGTGATCAATAATTTGTCCATAAAATCATTTTTAAACCAAATTTAACTTCATTATTCAAAATTGACATCACGTGTATTCTGTTTGATTTTATTTTATTTCAAACTTTTATTAAAAATCACAAGCCTTCATGTTTGGAGGAAGAAGAGAATACAATAAAATGGCTATGACCCCTGTTTCAAATTCAATTTTTTTATGAATATGTGCAGACAGAAAAACTATCGTGTCGCCGGCTTCATGATTTACCTAGCAAAATATTGCGTTAGTGTATACTTGGAATTTTTTTTTCATTTGATTTGTAATATGAAGGGATTCTAATTCAAACTATCAAAATAAAAGAAATTAAACATTCTATTCTTCCGAATAAAATATATTAGCATTTCATATTGATATTAGTTTCCATCGGAGTTTGGTTCAAAAATACGTATCGGTATAATTCTTTTGTATTTATATTACTAACATTAAAAGTTTAAGTATTTGGGTCTTTTTGGACGTATCTTTAGTTCCCTATTTCTACATATCCATAAGAAGAAAAGAAAAATGCTTAATAATTCTACCTTCATACAACATGCTTAGTATTTTCAACCTTTGTGTAAAAAAAACTAAATTAATGAAATATTCTACAATTTTTTTCAACTGTTTTAAAAAAATCCCTTTAACAAAAGGATGTTTTGAATTGTAGAAAGATACACAGTAAAGAATAATTTAAGATTCAATTGATTGTTTAATATTTCATTGCATTTGATATTTTCCATCTTTTTGTGAGATCTTTCTCTTAACTTTTCATGAAATTAAAAAAAAATACCCACTTTTAAATACTAGTAATAAATCTGAATAC
>WFKH01010211.1:8852603-8874346 GCA_016163765.1 Magallana hongkongensis | reverse complement strand
TTTCAATATTATTTGATATTATCGTTTGACCTTGTTTCTGTTGAAGACAAATCCTATTTTGAACATTGTCTTAGGTTGTTTTAAAAAAGAAAACACATGTCACAAAAGCTTCTGTGAAAATCGAACCGTCTTCCTGTAAGATTTCGGCCAAGTAACATAACTATCAGAAAGTGTGGATTCAGCTATTAAACATTGCAAACCTCAGTTATTGATAAATAATACTTTGAATCACGAGAGGAAACATGCCCTTTTTGTATAATTGACAAAGAAAAATTGCTACTTTGACATGTAATAAGAAATGCCAGGGAAATGCTTTTGTTTGTTACACACGTCATTCATCAAATGATGTCGCTTTTTCATTTTTGTATATATAAAACAATTCAATGATATATTTGTATATTCAACCTGTCTAACAACAGATTTATATCTGGAAGGTTTTTATTCTGTCGTCAAATTTAATATTTAAAGGAACTTAATTATTGCCTGATTATTAATGAACATATATAGTTTGTGAAAATATTGTGTCTATTTTCGTTTTTTTTAAACAACGGAGAACAGTTACATAAAAAACAAAATTAATCAAGTAGTTGACAATGTTAGGTCAATTCCCCCTTTTCATTTACATATGAGAAGAGTTATATAAAAGCTTTATCTTATGAAATACACAGAATAATTACAAACTCAAAAGGTCTAGGGTTTCGTTTATATTCAATTTTCAAAAAATGGTACCGGTATCATTAATCAATTTGTTTTAAAGGTAGGCGAAATCAACATGGTTGCTATAAAATTCCGTATGTTGCCTGTCAAATTCACTTTATTATTACCGTCTCCATGGTAACTTGACAGAAAGTATTGCTATTTTCATTATTTTGAGGATTTTGCTTTACTATAACATACTAATATGATTTATAAATGATTACGCTTTCAAAACTTTACGATAAAATTAAAGGATTTCAAGCGTATATCACGATAGCTCATCGCAGCCTTTTTCCGCCCAATTTATGGCTTTACATGTTCATCTTATGAATCATATTTTAAAAGTCCAGCTTAAACAGTTAATCCCTATAAGAGAAGACACATATCATTTATTTTATAAAAGACTGAACAGTCTAAAAAATGGTTTTTAAGTTGCTTTCTTAAAACGTTTCTTTGAATGTTAGATCTAATAGTTCATTTTTTTTTTAATTTTTAAAAATATATTTTGTGCTGAAACTGATGCATGAATAGGAATTTTTGTAAACGGTGTACAGTGTTTTTCAAAAAATAAAATTAAAACCAGGCCATGCCTGTAAAAGTCTAGTGAGGTTTATTAACATTGTTTCTCTAAATGAATTATAAAGTAGGAATCGAGAGGTCATTGGTCTCATGCATGAACAAAATATTTAAAGACAAACTGATTTACATGATCCGTTTGCATTTCTATTTCATGGTTAAAAAATAAATCGCATGCATGATTTAGCATGTTGGACACATTCTCTGTATAAATATTTACATTTTTCATTGTATTTGTCTGCGATAACACTACGAATCGATTTTGTAATGTGTCATCCAATACATTTCATCAATGACTTTTTTCAATATTTAATCATACAATTGCTAAAAATTACGTTAATATAAGTAATAAAGAATAATTCTTTGAATATCAAAAGGTGATTAAATACGGTCTGGCGTGATCAAATCTACCATAAAGCCCTTCGGGCTTTATTGGATTTGATCACAACTGACCGTATTTGATTACCTCATTTAATACTTAAAGAATGATTCCTTATTCCTTAAATAAACACATTGCTTGATAAAAATAACAAGAACATTTTTTCGCTTTTTGTAATAATGTATTGTACGAAAAATAGCAACACTTCAGATCTCAGTAATATCAATTATAATAATTTTATAAACATTCAGCATATACTTCTTTTTTTAAAGCTACCAATGACGCTGTCGCAGGTTGTATTTTAACATTCGGTACATCCAGACAGCTTCACTCAGAAGTTCTTAGAAACGGAAACCTTATATTCATTCTTCTGTAAAAGAAGAGAAATCAAAACATTTTTAAAATACCTTTGTACTTCGACAATAATGTGCATGACACAAAACATAAACAAAACAAAACATAACACGAAACAAATTTCCTGCAATCATTTTTTTTACTAAGATTTTATAAAATCAACACTTTCTGAAAAATAGAATAGTATGCCAGTATATTTTTATTTCATTTAATCTCTTTATCTCATTTATCGTTTAAAGCTCACTATAATTATATTGTTTTTTTATTTTTCAAATGTTTTATGAACCACTCAGCTATTGATATAGTATATGGCCGTCGCAATATGATAAGATGCAATTAAGTAAGCTGTTACCTGTAGTGGCCTTCTGACTCCGTGTTCTTTTAGTGGCTTTTTCTCAGTGTCTTCAACACGCTGCAATGCTTTGAACGCCTTAAAAGAAGTTGAAACTCAATGTGATAACGTCGGACCAAAGAAGACTATAGATAGTAGTCCAACTGTCAAACTAAAAAAAAAAATTGTTTACCCACCTTACGGGACACTTTGATTGGACATTTGTACACTATCCACTGGACGCTTTCATAACAAGGGGGCGTGGTCAGAGATCCTGGATAGGTGTAGAACCTTTGATCAAAAGGAAGGACGTCCGCTGTGGATATGCCACATTCTATGATTGTTTTGGTGTGGTTTCCTCCATCTTTTTTACATACGGTTTGGATGAGGGAATGAGCAGGTTTTTCCCTACAGTTCTCACCTACAATTTTATTCATGTTGTTTAACGCATATGCTAGCATATTTCACTGTTTTATAAAAAACAACGATAGTGATAAGTGATAATATTTGAGGCATTAAACTCGTAGGAGTGCCTATACATCGATACGGAGCCTAGAGGTTTTAAGCTTCATCACCTATTCCTACACCCGATTATATCAGTGTTGTTTAGAAATGAGTAACAATTATGAAAGGAATTGTCTCTAAAATAAATTGTTGATAATCATTTATCCTTGTAGAAACGATATATTTCAGACAGTACTTATTCGTTTACCTTTGCTTTACCTATACTGTCTGAGACGAGGAAAGAAGAATCTGAGCATACCTGTGCTTTGATTGATTGAAGTTTGAGATTATTTGGGCAAAAACGTCAGAAAAGTAATGTTTTGTATTTCTTTGAACTTTGATAAATATTGCTTAGATACGTTCAAATATTGATTGCAAATTCTATAAACAACAGTTTTCATTGCATTTCAAATCTGTTGGTTTGTTTGCTAATTCCCATAACTTTTCAAATACAGGAAAGCTGGGTTTTTCCTTTAAATTTGGCCTTTGGAGGGGGAGGGGATCTTCATTATTATTTATTATTTTGGAGTGAAGAAGAGGAGACAGGAAATAAATAATGTCGTTAATAGTTCTTACAACGAGGTTCGTGATTTTCATTTGCTGTGTGTCCCTGCTCGTGGTATTCTTTGATCTCCTCATAGTATTTTTCCATTAAACAGCTCAGTGTTCTAGCAAACCTTACTTTGCATTTTCCTCTCTAAAGCAAGATAAAAAAGGTATGTATTTACAATAGCTTTTGATGTTTATTATCACGCAAAGAAACACACTTCTGTGTTAAACCTATAAAGTCAGTTGATTTAAAGAGTAATTGTACCATCATTCTTATTTCCACGCATAATCAATTCTATTTTTCGTATACTATATTTTCTCAATTACAGGTACTATTTTAATGTGAATAGTTTCCATATCTTTCATTTGCTGTTATGCGATCAACTTTCTCGCCGTTATTATTTCGATAAACTAAATCACAAAGTCGGGGAATCATCACAAAATCAAAAGACATCTGGCGTTCTTTAATGCTAGAAAGTCCATTAGAACGCCAAGCTCTTTGCTTTTTTTTTTTTGGCAAACCAAAAAACCTTATGAATGTGAATTGTATGATCGGAAAAAATCCGTTTGTTCTCATGTACAGAAGAAATTTTCACTTACCCCATCGTAGCGCTTCTTGCTGAAATATTCCTCGTCATGCTCTCTGTATTTATAGTCCCAATAGTTGCTATGACAACAGGATTTTGTCTAGAGTCAAAAAATAAATGAAAACATAGATTTATTCATCAATGATACAAACTATCGTATAATTGAAAGAGAATCGAGGTGCAACTGTTTACCTTTATCTCCCTTTTTGATCTTTCGTTGTCGTCACCTCCTTCATATTCGTCATATTCGTCATCTTTGTCGTCCTCATTATCATACTCATTTTCATTTTCTTTATTAGCATTATCGTCATCATCACCATCATCATCACCGTCATCTTCATCATCATTATCATCACCATGTTTCTTATTCACCTTGATTGTAAATGAAATCAAAAAATGAATAATCTCTATGCTTAGACTTGTTTTAAGAAAAACCCAGCCTTGATTCTAGGTAGCTATACAATTTTACTGTTTTAAATAAAACAATTCTGAATCCAAATAATTTTTTTGTGAAAAAAACCTTAAAACATCAGATAAGCTTGACTCCACATTAATTTTATATATTTCACACCTTATTCTTCAAATCTTCTAATTTATAGATTTCTTTGTAAAAGTCTTCGCTTAATTTTGCCCCTTTTGGACCCCAACAGATCCCGGCTTTAAAAAAGAGGTACATGGGCCTTAACCGTCACCGTCGAAATATTATACATTCCTGTGATGGGTCCATAGAATTACAATAAACTCTTGTGCACTGACTAAAAGTTTAATGATACAGTTAGTCTGATCGTCTTCATCCTTGTAAAAAGATGTTCCTTTCTTCAATCATTTTTTCTTTCACATAGACAAGAGTCGCGACAAATTTCAAACACATAAATACTTTTTAAACTAAATAATCAATACCCAACAGCAGTCTTTTCATTGGTAATAACGCCAGAACCCCTGTCCAATTTCAAGGGAATATGACTTTCAGAATATTGAAGGGACTTTTCTTATTTTTTCTACAGATGCTTTTAGTTTGTCTGCTTAATCTGAGGGGAGAATATTTTTAAACAGTGTTTACTGTATGATCAATATGGTCACGTCCCATACACACGAGTCACGAATTTCACAATTTCGGTAGACTTGATAGCCCAACATATCCATACACTAACATTGACTGCTAGATTTCCAAACGAAGAGAAAATAATTTTTGAAGAATTGATTTTTTTATCCAATGTCCAAAATGGTCCCACTCTAATATTAATATCAAACCCCGTATTCATGAATTTCTTAATTTTGAAATAGGCTTCTTTGCCCATTTTCACCATTTACATAATTTGTCTGCTAACTGTCAAAGTGTACATGTTGCATGAATTTTACACACTTATTAGAAATAGTTGGAGGTACCTGGAGGTAGGGATTCTTTATTCTATAATTATGTTCCTCGTCTCCCCTACATTTCCTAAAAACTAAGTTCTTTATGCAAAGAAGCTGAAAATATTTTTAAAATTCCACTACAAAACAATTCCTTATTATATTATTTATTACAAATCATACTTTTTATCATTGGCTATGTTATGAACAAACATGTTAATTTCTGCTTGCTCGCATTCATAAAGTTTTTTTAAAGTGTAGACTTATCAAGTAACCTTGATATCTTTCAAAGATACACATAAAGGTAGTCTAAGAATATATATGGAGCAAACATTGTGACGTATTTTTATTTTTGATACTTAGAAATTCGAACTGAGAAATTCGATAAATATACATGTATACATGTATTTTGTAAGAATTATTAATTACATTGTTATTTTACTCTCCTTTTTTTCCTTTTTGTTATTAGTTTAGTTTGTTTTGTTTTATTTCTGTTTACAATTTGGAATTATTGCTAATCTATATACCTGTATCATCACTCCTATGACAACCAGACCATCGTCCTTTGATTTGGCCTCCGAAATTTTCCCATATTTACTGTTGTAGAACACCATATGAGCCTACAAAAACGCAAACACTTCCGAGTTATTTTCGTCTTTTTCAGATTCTTTCTCCAGCTTTTGGGGAGATACATTATTATTCTTGGCGCCGAAATAAAATTGGAAAATACTCCATTGTGAACGTTAAACTAAAATAATTGATAAATCTTTTCTCGTCTTACAAAGTTGTTCATGGAACGGATGCAAAGGAAATAATGTTTGCTCATTGACATTTGAACGAAAGCATGCTCATTGTTAAGTGTAAAGGCTACCTCCATAGGATAGAATTTTCCATCAATCGAGTGTTCCGATCCTTTATTTTCCTTTTTGCAAAGATGTATGTGTAGATCTTTGAAGATATACGTGTCTTGAGACCGTGATCCATATATATCTATGTTCTTTAGCTTTAGAGTAATGTCTTTGTTGTTCTCGTCAACATCAAAATGTGGTGCGTGTCCTACGAAGAAACAAAGTAAAAACAGACGTGTTTAAATGTTCCTACAGAATATTGCATCTATTGTCATATTTTTCGGTCAAAGTTTTTTTTAACATTTTAAATTATATAACTTAACTCTGATTCTAAATATAAATAAAGGGGCATTCATATTTATAACTAATATCACAGGCTGACAATAACTTGTTATTATTTTTAGTTTATAAGCCCAGCTGAAATATTAACCCAAAAGAGTCATGAGCCATTCTTAAATTTCTATAGTGTTAGGATTTTTATTTCATCGACAACTTAAAGCACTGGGTGCTTGGTGATGAAAATGGCACTTACCGTTGTTGTGTATCGTAGCGGGTACCCGTTTATCCATGTTATATAATTTTAAGTTTGCATTGGTCCTTCTGGCCTCTGAGGTGTCGAGGTTAATCGGTGACTGGCGTCTGGTGGATCCACATGTTGTCCAACATTTGTGTAAACAGCACCATTTTTCTGGTCCTGAAATGTTTTTTAATATATAGATGTACGTTCTTTTCAAATTATATTATACATTGAATATATGGAAGTTTACTGTACAAGAAAATATCGGTGGACCTTTACCCTGTTTTTATATTAATGTGAGATGTTTGTAAATATATACTTGTAACATTGGTTAAAATGATGATGATGTTCTCTTAGACATAAAAAATAATTTAATCAAAATAGTATTCTTTTTTTAGTATCCGCATGCATATATCAATTTCAGTTTCCATAAATTGTATTGATATTTGATAATCTTGAGTTTTGATGATTAATTTTTCTTGATTATCAGGAGTGATATACCATTCTTTAATTAGTTTTCTATAAATAAATCGTTGTGCTTTTTTCTAATTTCCAACCCTACGAGTCGAAACATAAATGTCAAACTATATTATACGTGAATATTTTAGCCATGCATTTTTATTTTATTTCTGAAAAAAGAAATCGCATACAAACTATCTATGGGGGGAAATTATAAGATATGCCATGTGCAGTAAAGTGCATTACTTCAAAAGTTGTTTGCAGGTGAAAATTTTTCATCAATTTAGTCATCGTGAATTGTGCAGATCCTCTTCCCTGACATGCAAATAATTCAACGTATACATTTATTGGTATACTAAATAGTAAATCAAAATATTTTAATTCAAGAAAACTTAATGGTTAAAATCTTTACCAGTGTAAGACAATTTTCTTATTTTATTCTTGAACAAAGAAAAATAAAGAAATAAAACATATTTAAAATATTAATCGCTATATACCTTATCTGATTTTATTTTTCATTCTAAATAAATTTTTACTTTTAAATCCTACTATTACTACTATAAGCTCATAAAAAAGTCTTACTTCTACAAGTCTCCTCGTCATAGCTGAAATGAGCATCGTTGATATCTTCGTAATAACAAGCGCCTCCATGATGAGGCATCCTGCCTAGATAGCCAGCGCTTTCCACTGTCCCAATGCAGAGGGAACCTAGAAATACCAACCAGTATAAAGCTGCCATTTTCATCCAATGAGGAAGTTCCCAAATTCTCGCCGTTTATATAGCACAACGCCATCATCTTATTATGTAACAAGTTTTTTTATTCCATAGCCTACATTTTCTACAAGAAAATATTTACATTAGTTTCCTTTTTTATTTTGAATACAATAAACGAAGTTCCCCTAAAAAACACACCAGGATGTGAAAGCAATTAAGTATGCAGTTCTAATTACTTATGTTTAAAGCCAGCAAATGATTTATCATTAGCATCATCTATTTTTCTTTTTTCCTTAATTTTTTGCCCAGATTCCTGGTCTGTGATATAAATTCTTAACATCTAAAGATAAAAAATAGGCAGTTACTAGGGACGGGGCCCTTACTAAACTCATCCTTAAAATACATTTTGTCATCAAAACATCTTACAGGATGTTTATAAATCTAAGTCTACATTATAATTAAATTATTACTTCTAGATCGATATTTATATACATATATATTGTATGGTCCCCAGGATATATTACATAATATTTATATTAAGTATTTTAAAAATAAGTACTAGATTATTACATAAAGAGCAAGAAATGCTGTAAGTATATTAAAAATTTAACACGATGTGAAATCTAATTTCACAACAGGAATTAAAATACCTTATATAATATTTATCACACTTTTTAAGTCTACAATAGTTGTTCAATTATTAAACACATATCAAAATTTAAATGTCTTTGCTGTTAAAATTTGGAGGCACCATCTCAGCATTTCAGTCATTTTCCCCCTTTTTATGACAGCCCACATTGACAACAGGTCTCGTAGTACGGAAGCGTATCAGGGCCTACACTTGTTGAATTTCAACTTATAAACTGTCGTTCTTTTAATTGTATTCTCAACATGCTATTTATCGACTTTTCGAAATATAAAGTGTAAATTGTTGATTTAAGAATGTAATTTTAATTATATTTGGACAAAGAACAATAAAATGAATGCTTTATGTCATGTCGATCTCAATATGTTTTCATTTCTGGGAACATATTGCGAAAATATTGTTATCGAATGAACGCCGGAATTCGAATGGTACATGTACGTCACTTTGCTCAGAATCTAGTTTAAGACATATATAGTTTGATATAAATCCAAAAAAAAGAAAGAAAGAAAGAACATTTATTACATTACATTAATTTACAATAAATTTTGGGGTATGACTGCTCATGTATACCGTCCATAACTACGACTACAATCGCATATATTTGGATGTTTGACAATAAAGAATTCTCTGATTTTAAGAGTTTATATTCCTTTATTGCAGAGCCAATATTCGTAGATTGCTAATTTTTTCATTGGTTAACGGGTAGAACATTTCGTGGAATTACTTGTATGATACATATATTAATACTATTACTCATAGACGAATTCCAATGATTCCACGAATGTCAGTCTACATGTGTTTCCTACCGCTAGATTTGGAGTGAGGTGACGTACCATCAGTATTTCCGCCCCGCGAAATTCATTCGATATGTTCTGGGTCAAAATGTCTTTTTCGATATAACTAAAACTCATTCAAAGTTATTATTTTTAACTCAATATTTTGTTAAATCGATATAGCAGATAGCAAGAAAACTAATCAAATACAAAAAAGTGATTTAAATTATGTAAACTCACCTCTATACATTGCAAAATATTTGCATAAATAAATCGACATAATAGTTTTTATTATACTTTCATGTTAAATACTGAAATCTGATTGGTTAAGACGCAGTTGACAATCCGTTCTCATACCCTCAGCGTTAGCAACACACTTGGCAACGGGCCGATAGAACGAATTGTTACATGCGCGTAAATTATGCGCGTACGGTTCGCCGTAGAACTCACGTCTTTTCTATATAAAAGCAGTAAAATTTGCTATAAAATTAAGACATTCAGTATAATAAAATAAATAGTGCCTGTTTGGGAGGGTGCTAGTTGAAATTGACACCCCTCAAAAACCATTGTCAACCTCCGCTTCGCGTCGGTTGACAATGGTTTTCTCGGGGTGTCAATTTCAACTGGTACCCTCCCAAACAGGCACTATTTATATAATGTTGATAGAACAATATAAAGTATGACAATGTATAAGTTATAACACAACAAGTGTAGGCCCTGATACGCTTCGGTATGTCTCTTCTCAGTAGTTGAAGGATAATAGAATATTTTACAATATAATAAAGTACTTTTTGAGAGATTTTCAAAAACATTTGCATTTAGATAACTCAAAACTCATGCGTAAAAACAAGTAGATTTTTTAACATGATTGTATATATTATATTCAGTTTCATATATAGAATCCAATCGACAAAGCATTTTCTGTTTGTAAATTCTTTAAGCTAATGAGTGAGCAGTTTTAAATATTTGTTTCTTTTGCTTTTTTCATCAGAGAACCAATGACAGTATTATCATCTTTGTAAACAATTTCTTGTCAAAGAAAACTGATAACTCGTGATTGTTGTTTTTAATGTATTTTGTGGTATATTATGAGATAGACATATACAAACTGTTTGAACCAACGTTCTGACAGCTTACGAGATTCTCATTTTTAAAAAAATACAGTTGACAGCAACTGTCATTGTTAAACTTTACAGAACATTAACAAACCATAGAAACAAAGATAAAGATATGCTGTTTGATAAAAATATATTATGCATATAATATATAAATATAGAAAAAAAGAGAGGGTTAAAAAAGTTTAACAACAAAGCAAATATAGAGCAAATACCTCCTGCTGATTGAATATAAGAAAAAAGTGAAAAAAGAAATAATTACTAATATTTAAATACAGAAAATAATAGAACATGTCCCTTTGCTGATAAATGGTTAATGCATGGAAGCTGGTTGAGATTGGTCTCAGCAGCATACCTTATTTTATCTTATTACTATAGCATATTTATTTGGATCAAGTAATTCTACTATATCCTTGAGTTGATGCGTCCATTATGAAATAAAAATTCAATGTTTTATACATATAGCAACAAGTATATCTGTTTCGTTAAAAGATTATATTTAAGATTTATAAACTTATTTACCGGAATAACAATTATTATTTCCTATGTAGCTTGTAACGAGAGATTTGATTGGGTAATATGCCGGATGTAAATTTCCGTACATCCGACTTGAGCCGGGTGTAATTAAATAAAATGTGATGTCACAATGCACTTCTTGTTTACATCTTTGCGCAAAATAATGTAACGTTAAATGAAGTGAATGAATGAATGAATCATTTGTCAAAATCCCTATTTCTTAATATTCTAGCTATTGGTATGAATTAATGATTTTCAGCACAATTTCAATTAATATTAATTAATTTTTGGTTCTTTTTATCGAACTTATTTCACTGGTAAAACAATATAATTTAAAAATTTTTATAACATAGGAAATAAATTCCTTATCCAGGTCCAATGAAGGGTGTACGGTGATTTACCCCGGGTTGTATTCCATACCCGGGGTAAAAAAGCCGGGTATAAATAAAATGTTATCACAATGCAATTCTTGTTTACAGGTCCACCTATATAGATAATAAAGTAAATGAATAAATAATTTGTCAAAATCCCTATTTCTTAATATTCTATTGGTATAAATAAATGATTTTCAGCACAATTTCAATTAATATTAATTTTTATTCTGAGTTATCTTGGATCAGATTTTTAAGTTGGAAAACACTGGTAAAACAATATAATTTTAAAATTTATATAACATAGGAAATAAATTCGTTATCCAGGTCCAATGAAGGGTGTACGGGGATTTACCCCGGGTTGTATTCCATACACCCTTCTGCCTGCGGCCTCAAGGTGTATGGAATACAACCCGGAGTAAATTCGCGTACACCCTTCATTGGACCTCCGAAGGGTGAATGGAATACAACCCGGGGTAAATCCCCTTGATTGGACCTGGATACCTAATAAATTTTTATTGTAATATATCTATTCATTTCATTTTTTTATATTTTCTGTAGCTAAAACTACTTTTTAAAAACTGTAGACTTTTTTGTGTTTGGTTGGATTTTTTTTTCAGTGTTGATTCCTGGTGATCTTTTCGCCTTTAATAATTTTCTTCTTATTCAAATATGTAAGTCTTGTTCGATTTCAAGTATTTCATGCTAAAATTCTTTTAGGGAAAAAAACTACAAAGGAAAAAAATCCAAAATAAACAATGCTCGATTTTTCCCATTATCTACAAACACTCCAAAAATGACCGTAATGCATCGTTAATCTTTTGCATTCAAATTAGTCACATCTTTAATGCCGTTAGGTTACATGATTAAAGAAACATCCTGTTTAAATGCATGATTTTAATTTAGCTTCTAATTACAACGATGTAACTGTATTCAGACATGCAAGAGCATCAAACCTGAAAATCCAATTTCCTTTTATTTTTTTAAATCAATGTTAATTACTCAAGCAGGTACTATTCTAAACAGTTTTTAATCAAAACAGAAGTCAAAATACATTATCTTTATCGCGTTATTTTTGAGTTTCATCATATTATCATAAATAACAGGTGATAGTGTATCATATCGACTCAGTGTATGTAAAAGGAAGCACCAATACTAAGTAACAGGCAAAAAGTAAATATTTCAATTCACAGCCATTCCCTTACCCCTTTTTCTTAACTCTCTTTCTCTCTCTCTCTCTCTCTCTCTCACTCTCTCTATTAATTGAGGTACATTTTTTCCATCATGTTTGATATGTACATATACCTCTGACGTATCTGGGTAATTGTTTGGGGGGGGGGGGGGGGGGGGTCTGTGTCAGCAGTTGAAAATAAAGATTTTTTTCTACTTCCGGATCTGTATTTAATTTTCATATTAAAAAGACATAAAAATTTAAAATTAAAATCAAATAGAGAATAATACATGGCAACCCGAGATTCCAATATCAGCCTGAGGGCCGAAGGCCAGAGGGCTGATATTGGTCGAGGGTTGATATGGGATGTGATACAGATTTTGACATGTAATGTTGTTTTTATTATATGTTTGAATTTAGAAAGCTATTTTTCATTTTCATGTGAATAAAAAAACCTTACAAAAACTTTATCCTTCTCTGAAAACCGCGTATTTTCGAAGTTCAAATGTATTGTGACGTCATCTATACTAAAATGTTAAGACCATGACGTCATAGTTTCGACTTCAGATATGCACAGAAAAAGAGATTAAGGTCCGAGGTAATCCGAATAAAAAGTGCAAAGGTGTTCTGGAAAGGTGTAATAAAGGGTGTGATAAAAGGTAAAATAAAGGGTGATGGTAGGGGGTGTGTGATGAAGGCGCGTGCCACTTTTAATTTCATATCAGGGGTGCAAAAATCCTGTATTCTATAGCAAGTATATTATAAATACTAATAAATAATTTCCCAAATATAGACGATAAAGATTTTTTTCTAAAATTCGACTTTGGACATTCATACTTTGGTGAAGGGTTATATATAGAACTTGCAGTTCTACAAACATAAACATGATTAAAATGATTTTATATCGGTAATTAAAGCTGATTTCACAATGATTTAATGAGTGGATAGTTTTTAAGTTAATCTCTTCAAGGATCATATTAATATATTTTTATGTACATCTGGGCTAATTTCATGAAACACACAACAAGAAAACTGTATCTTCAGATAATCCGGGTTTTTCTTTTTAAAAGTTTACAAAAAGTCATATCAAGACTATTTTTCTATTCAAAAGTAGGAGAGGATACTAAAATACAATCGTTTATATGTAGAATTAAATATGTTAAAAATGTTTCTATTATTATCTTACGGGCGAGAAAGAGACACGCGGGAAATCGGACAAATAAGTTTGTGGTTTTTTTCTGCTTACTTTCCATGCTTTGTTTGGCAACCTGAGAAAAAAAAACGACATGTATTGCAATTTACGAATAAATTACAGCATTTGTACCGCTAAAATATTAAAATGTATATTGTTCAACCGGATTATTTGACCAATGTTTTATAGCCAATAGCGTTCATATTCTAAAATGCAAAAACTTATACTTGTTTTACCTGGAGAATATTAAAATCTTTTATCGTTTTGTTTAAGTTCTAAATTCTAAACTAAACATCAATTTTACAATAATCATGTTTAATTAATCTGTTGAAACCAAATAATTGTTAGGCCTGGTTAACAAACCTGTCACACCAAAAACAAGAAAGATCAATAATCAGTGTACTAGACTGACTGAAAGAACTAGATTAGCTAAATGAATTTACATTTCTTTTTATCCAAAACGAAAAACTGTTTTTGACCTCATATCTAAGGACATGTGACATTTGGAAACCCTAAACCCCTAGGATTAAATTAACACGCGATGTGCTTTAAGTGATTTATAATCAACCTTGGTTTGCTATGTTAATTACACGCCCTTAGCATGAACATTTGAAATAATAGAAAATTGTATAGCTCACGGTCCTTTTATCTTTAAGTTAATTGTTCATGTATGTGGAAAATAACGTTTTAAAGGATTACGACTTCTTTGTATTTCAATGAAAAAAAGAGGTTTTCTATTTTTTTAATTTTAATTATATCATAATTGTTAATGAGAAAAGAACCATTTAGTTAAGGAAACAGCTTCAAAAAGTTCTTTTTCTTTGTGCATGGAGTGTTCATTATCTTTTTATAAACCTTTATCCAGAATATGGGAACTGATCTTTTCATCATTTACGAATTTATGAAATAGTATTTAATAAAACATAATCTTACCACGCATGTTTACATCCACTAATTATTTTCTCCTCTCTTTATTCAGCAGTTACTTATGAGGGTTCGATGGCTGTGGCCATTTTTAAACAATTCAATTTCCTTCAGAAGTAGAGCTCAGTATAAAAATGTATGGCCATACTGAAATTTTAAAGCCCATATATATTTGGCTTTTTCTTAATTAAACAAAATATCTATAAAACTCAAATCTAAAAATTGAAGTTGATCTGATAGGTAATTTGTAAACCATCAAGGTTATAAAACTTTTTCTTTGAGTTTATCTGGGCAATATGTAATTATAACTGGCTTAAATCAATAGTTAAACAAATATTACACAATCAGTTTGTACAGGGGTGAAGAAGTATAGTAGATAGCTCACCAAAATGTATTAATTATAGAATTTTTAAAACAATCTCCAATTTAGAAAAGTAATTGATTTTACCCAGAGATCTACGGGTCATATTTTCTAAATCACGAACCTGTAACTATTGATTACCAATAGAAACAGGTAGATGGAATAATATTGACAAAAATTTAAGAAAGAAAATGTACAATATGTGATTGTAATAGCATTGGGGTTGAATTTCATTATATTTAAGAATGTACACATTTTGCAAACGATAGCAAAATGTTTTTGTCCAAGAAATACTATAAAAATCCAAATATTATAAAATTCAATTTGTTGAACCTCATATACCAGTAAACTGATCTTGAGTGAAATAAAGAATTGAATTGAATCGGCATGGAATCAGCGGGCATTGCTGAACAGTAACTTAACACCCGTCAGCAAATTGGGGGGGGGGGAAATAGTGTTAATCCTTTGCATACTGGAATAAAATTACTACATCATATAGTTATCAATCAAATATAGCCCACAAATGATGGGACAAATCACCAATACTCAATTTTGTAATTAAGTTTGTTGTCCCTCAGGATAAATCATGATATAGTGTCCGAGATATTTAAAGAAAAAAGAATAATAACGATTTAATGAAATGTGAAATTGTATCTTCATGGCTTTATAAGCTTTATATTACCAGTAGCATTTTTAAGCGGTAAGCATATACGCTAAACGTTTTATGTCATGTGACCAAAAATTCGGAAGCTTCGCAGAAGCGCCGCCTATAATGAATCAAAGTATTGAGAGTACTAAAAGCTGGGTCAGTTTTATATATGCCAATTTTTTATGAAGAATCGCAAATTATCTCTATTTTAAACTAATACAGCGATTGTACATAAACAATAAAATTTCTTTGGTGATTCATGCGGGAAATGTAGGTGGCGACATTGCAGAAAAAATACATAACCCACGTTAGCGGGTTTTGTAATTTTATACTGCAATGATCGCTACCTTTATAACCCACATGAATCATCAAAAAAAGCATTTTATTGTTTATATTTACATCTTTCTTTCAACAAATTAATAAATTGATTCTTCTATGGGAATTTGTGTCTGACATCATCATGATTATTTCGTGTAGTGCGTGATTTTTTGGGGTCGCTGTAGGTTTCGACCAATCGATAAACGGGGCGTGTAGATTTCAGTCCTGTCAGTTTCTACAGAGCTATGGATTACAATAAGTTTCCGTAAGAAATAGAGGGAATCATACTCGGTAGATGTAAATATATTTTAAAGAAGCAATCATTTGGCTGAGTTTCGTTCTAGAGTTGAACAATTAAACGACAGATTTAATGACAACATTGCAATTAACTCATTTACTTGATCTGCAGTTATTTGAAAGAAACATATTCGAGGAAAGGAATATTGTAGTACAACGCGTAAAAAACGAAACCGTCCTCTGGATCTCTATGTATTAGAGTTAAGTTCATTGTGAAAATATCGATGGTTTTATGACGAAAATATGCACATCCGATGATACATACTACAGTGTACATATTAATGAGTAGATCCGAAGTACAAATACTTTCTTACTAAAGAAATGTGTGATTGTTAGTTGTAAACACTACTGTTACTCTCCTATATTTTCATAAAATGCAATTGATGGTGCTTATTCCCCATGTGACTTTTTAAATTAAGCATTATGAAAAATCTTTCTTCCGGGATGATTAATTTCCCGCTATCCTTTATGTAAATCCGTCTTGAAAGATGATTTTAAATGTTCAATGTAAACCTACACTCGAAACAATTTGAGTTTAAACAATTTTTTTTTAATATGCACATCATAACAATTAGTAGACATCGGAAATATTAATGTTTTAATTTGTTATTATTTCAAATCGTTTTGTAGTTAGAGATAAAACATAAAACACATTGATATTCCAAGAAAGTGAAGATATTGACCTGTCTTATATTAAAATGTAGATTTAAATAATTGTTTGGCTTGTGTTACATTTAAAGTTTAAAATCAAAGATTTTTAAACTTAACTAGATTAAATATTAAAAATGTAACCGCTACTATGAGAACATTTTTTCCTCAGATAGATAAACATGCGTAATAGTTTGTATAACAAAAATTATCAGGAGGATTTTTTGAAACGTACTTGTCAATGTTAATCCCACTGACTTTGAATCAGATATCTTCTTCACTTAATCTCGGCAATTAAATAATTGCTGGACAATAGATGTTGAACTTATCTTTACAGCTTTGTGTTCATGTAAATGTTTATTTTTCTGTCATGTCATTGCCATTTCTTATCGAAAAAAGCAATGCCTGTTCAAAAGAATAGTTAAGACCTGAAAGAGTATGGTTTGGTAAATTGTGCTGGAATTAACCCACACGTTAAGAGTTAAAGATGTGTTATTTTGGGCTAACTGTACTGAAACTCCACACAATAGTGGTCTAGAGAATTTGGTGTTGGTCTAACTATGTTGGATTTCCGCACGTTGGTATAGATTTTGTGAACAAAATTTCATCGGGCTCTCCGTACTGGAACTTCTGCACGTAATCAAGTTGTCTCGGAAATCCGAGACTCACATTTGAATACCATGTATCTTTTTTACCAACTAAAATACAACTTGTTGAACTTTTGTTTCGTTTTTTGAGTTTTTATTTAGCGTTTATTTGAGCGAGTGTAACAGATTGAGCTTTCCCCTGAATTCACCATATGAATTTTAAGAACCTTTACTTTACAATTTACAATATGAATAAAAAACGAGATACGTTCGAGAATGTTGGATAGTGTTTTAGTAGAAAGCCGAGGTGCATCCTACTGGGAAAACCACAACTTATACGATAAAAACTTCGAGCTTAAACTTTAATGGTGAAACTTGTATTATAACTCTACAAGGTCCCAAAATGAAATATAAAGAGACATGGTGAAGTACAAACCCATGATTTACCTAAAACATGCATTGAAATTTTACACATATTTTATATATCATATGAGAAGAGGAACTTTTGAAAATTTACGGTGTCCGAAAGTAAATAAATCCAATTAAAAAGAAAAATAGAATTAATCGTTGAGCTACCACATAAATAATAAGTTTCTCTTCCGCTTCATAGCTACGCAAGCGCAGGAAAATGCAAATACTATAGAGATTTATTAAGATACACTCTCTGTAAATGCATTTATTTTGCAACAGACATCGAATAACTTCATATACCAATTCTTTTCTCAGTATGCCAATCCCACTGTAACTATTTTTAGACAGCAATTGCAATCACCTGACACCCAAATCGAATGTCCAGAACAACTTAGTTTCTCTACACGAGCAAATTACGGAGGAGTTTTAACGACTTGTAAACTGATATGTGATGACTTATATTGCGTGAAATCTTCCGTATGACTAAATTTCGTATTTTTCTTCTTATTTTCGTTGTAATTATTAAAAAGTTAATTATCTTTTTTGAGTCACCGAGTCACTTTAATGGATGTATTCTCAACAAATTGAAAACAAGCTTACTAACCGCTTTCCAGTACTTTCAGTACTTTGATTTCTCACTAGTATAAAAAATCATTGTCAACTTTCCTTACTTATGTATACCTTCATCATCTGCATATGGAGTTTTGTCTCTCAATTGATTCGATAATCAATGGCATGCGCTACGTATGATCAAGTTGATTAAACAAGATTATCAACAGTCTCGATTGAAGTCATCATTTCGTAAGTTCTATGTTCGATACATCGACCTTGTCAGCAAATACAATCTTCCGCTAGGTCGAATGCTGACTGACGTTTTTCATACTTATTGTTCGGCCATTATTATTTACCGAATTGTCTACGGATTTTTCCGTTTTCCCGATTACGACAAATAGCACACAGCGGGTGTGACCGGACAGCTGAGGATGCTCACTCCTCCATGGCACCTGATCCTGCCTCTAATTTTTGTAGAGGTCCGTGTTTGCTCTGCTCCTGATTTTTGTATCTTTCCTTTGGACTTTCAATTTAGAACACTGTCCGTAATCGCCACATTTCATCGTAAATTACAGCAGTCATTTTGAGAAAGCCTTAAAGGGACAAGGAGACGATTAAAATCATTTTTTTTTAAATCTTATTTTTCAATTTTATTGCTAGATACACTTGGTTATTTCTAATGCCTTATTAAAATTTAAACATCAGAAGTCAAATTACAAATGAGATAAAGAGCTCATAATTCAATGTTTTGTAAAGAACACTTACACTATGTTTTTGTTTTACAAATTATGTAATGTAAAAAGAAATTACCATATCTTAAACATTATATGGCTCGTTACAAAAGAGATGAATTATTTCATTTTGTCCATAAATAACTTTTTTACATAAAAGATTTGAAAGAACATTTAACCAATATAACACTTCAAGCTATATATGCCGTTTTTAACGCTGTTTTCGCTATGTTTGAAATCCGACCCAAACTTTGTCAGTGTGATGACCTTCATTAGTTAGAAACTTTCTGCAATTTATAGAATTTAATTCAAATTGTATCTCAAAGTATTAAATATAATTTGTAATTAATTTATTAGGCTAGTAAATGTCCCATCTTTAAATATTCATGATCACCTGATCAAGTGATGTCGGAAGACTATTCAATGTGTAAAGAAAAAGTCGACGCGAAAGCGTGGTGGGCAAGCTATCGCATTGGGAGACAAAGAAAGAAAAAAACAGACTCAAATGTTTTGAGTCGAAGAGCCCCCGAAAGTGGTATTACTGACGTTTTGTTTTATCTATTCTCTGATCAAGTATGAATTAAAATGGTGGTATATAGGTTTATTGATAATAGTTATTCTTTCTTAACGAAAGTTTTGAAGGAATACATTTTTTGTCAACATCAAACACGTTTTTCACTATTTTGTAAACAAACTTGTTGTAATGTCTCTTCCCCCAAGTTGGTCCTCTCGATTACTTTTCCCGCGGTCATGCGCAGATTAACATTTAAGTGAATCTTTATAAATATGCATAAGAGCATTTTCATTTCTCCTTACATAAAATAACCAGAATATTCAATAAATACCAATGAATAACCTTGCGCATTCGTCACGGTGTTTGGTTTTATACAGATTATTACACTGACAAAGTTTGGGTCGGGTTTCCAACATAGCAAAAACAGCGTTAAAACGGCATATATAGCTTTAAGCAAAGACAACCAAGGCTCGAGCGTTAGTAACCAGTTGAATTCTATAATTTGTATCTCACTTGCAATTCGACTTTTAATTTGACATCCATAATTTGGTGAAGAGTTAAAAGTGCCCAAGTTAATGGTTATAGACATTAAGAATGGAAAAATATAATCACGTCGATTTCCTTTTGAATTAAATATCACAATTTTTAGAAGGGTTTTTATCCGAGTACTTGATTGTAAGTACAGAATATATTTCATAACATACTTCTTGTTTCACAGTGCGAAAAATAAAGGATTTCTGGTTTTTCTTGGTTAATAATGTATCAGAAAGAAGACGATTTATACTTTTGTAATAATCTAATCATACACTGTGATACGAGGGAAAAAAGAAATAATTACTTATATTCAAATATAAAAATATTATAGACCATGTTGGAATATTGTTAAGAGAAGCCAGTGTATAGGGGCTCGTCTCAGCAACATAATTTGTCTTATCGTTATTATAATAGAATATGTATTTTAAAAGTAACCTTTTGATATGAAATTAAACCTTGATTTCCACACTCAAGATTTTATTGCAATTTTTTTCAGTAGTAAATTTCTTTGATTAGCTGTAATTTTACTCTATCATTGGTATAGGGGATCTTATCCATGATCAGTTAAAAGTGATACATTTTTTGTTCCTAGCTTTGTACAGATTTTTACAGTATATCTATCTTTTCCGAATCTTGAATATCTATTTGCTAATTAAATTGTTTGCTTCAATATCTTTTTCACACGCTTATCTTTGTGATTGATTTGTTAATCTTCAAGTTAACCCCTGGTTATCTATGATTGGTCTATTCTTGTCGTCAGTAGAAAATTACAGGGTAGTAAAACCTTTGTAGCTGAAAGATTTGTAATTAAACGATGCATTTTTCGTGGTTTTTGTATTTCATATATTCACATGTAGTATGGTTTATCAAATCAAACCATAAAGGTCCAAAAAAGTATTTTACCACTTCTTTGCCTCAATAAAAATAAATCTATTTCATGCGATTTGCAAGTAAAATCACAAAATGATAAATTTACCATTTCGTAACCATCTGCCTTTTCGAGTACATAAGTGTTATTCTTTATAAAGTATTTCATTGCGAAAATCTTATATTTGATAAAAATGGTTTACTGAATAAAAATGAAATAAAATCTCTTTATATTTACATATTTCAGTGTCTGCCTGTTGTCTTTTACAAAAATTTAGATTATTGGGATTAAAAATTTGTACATGACAAAAGTCATGTACAAATTTTAATTCCGAATAATCTAAATGTTTGTGAAGAACAGGTTATCGTGTCAAAGTTTTTACTTTTATTTATTTTCCTTTTCTTCTAAATTTGAGCACTATTTCAATCAAAATATTTTCTCAGGGGTTGAATATGATTATTGTTAGGAAACGCTTTTGTTAGGTTCAAGTGTTGGTTAATCTCATTGACTTACTTACCTAATTTCATGATAGTAAAAACGTCAAATGCCGTAGGGGTTAAGATAATTTAATTTCTCACCTGTCATCTTTATATTGCTAAAATCACTTACAGGCATTAAATAGTTCAAAGGGAATTAATTGGCTAGGTAATTTACTTAGTGATTTACTAAGATGTCATGGTCTGAGCTATTATTCTTT
>WFKH01010211.1:8791357-8815912 GCA_016163765.1 Magallana hongkongensis | reverse complement strand
TATATATATATATATATATAAAATACTACAATTTGGCTTTTTATCCTCCAAAACATTTTGTCAATTAATTCTTAAATATGAGATTGTATTATCATCTTAGTCTTATATTAATCAAAATAAAAAGAAAAAAGGCTCTATGAACCTCATAACAAATTGGCAATATTTTCAATAAAAAAATACTTTAAAATACTCTTTATAGGACACGCGCCCCACTTTAGCGTTAAATTAAACGAAACTAAAAGGAACATTACTCTGAAGCTAAAGAATATTAGTGGAAGAAATCCGAATGAAGAGTACATCCTTGCAGATCTACACATTCATCTCGGCAAAGAGAAGGATAGTGGTTCAGAACACTCTATAGATGGACAGTTTTACCCAATGGAGGTAAATGTTACAACATATTTACGGATATTCATAAATCAAAATAGTTATTTTTTTTTTAAATGGTACATTACAATGGCCGATATTAGTTCATTCTCAGAAGAGGGTCGATGGAGCTTCCTCCTAACTTTCTTCCATGCATGTACTTATTTAATGAGAGAATACAGCGGAATAAAATAACTCAGTACGTGTTTGCCTTTTTGTAGGCACATATGGTGTTCTACAACAGTAAATATAGCAACATTTCGGAGGCCAAACCAAAAGAGGATGGTCTAGTTGTCATCGGAGTCATGATAAAGGTTCATATGAATAGCAGTTTGTATAATAATATAATGTCATTAAATCAACTGTATAAACCATCTGAAAGAAAAAATACTTTCTCATTTCAGAGAAATAATTTTTTTTTGTTCATCTTACAGCAAGTGTTAATGTTTAAAGTTAAATATTCCAGGCAAATAAGAGGCATGATGATGATGATAATGACGATGATGGTGATGAAGAGGAGGATGATGGATATGAAAAAGGTGACGATAAAGAAAGATCGGAATGGGAGGTAAGGGAGAGAAATACATCGTGAGATAAATATTTTCAAATCTACGATGATTAGTATTATTAATTCATTATTTGGTTTCTTTATTTAGGCTGCGTGGGAACATAAATATACATATACTAGAGTCTGTTGTCACAAGAACTATGGGGACTATAAAGACAATGGGGATGGCGAAGATTATTTTAGCAAGAAGTGCTATAAAGGGGTAAGAAATTTCTGTTTCCTTAAACAATGGTAGCTTTTTGCAGTCATACAATACGATTAATTGCAATTTTATTCCAGAAAAGGGTATAATCTCCCCAAGTAAATGCAATATATTATGATTATATGTTATAGGCATATGGTTTGTTTAATCTTCCCATGTCTCGTCATTTATTTGACATGGGTCGAATATTGTGAAATTACTTCGATTTCATATATTGTTTTGGTATTTTTCATAGAGTAGAAAATGTAAAGTCCGATTTGCTAGAACACTGAGCCATATAATGGAAAAATACTACGAAAAGATAAAAGAATACCACCATAAAAACGAAGAACCAAAGGAAACAAAGGACCCTGAAGGTGAGTGGATACACTGTTGTGTGCAAGTGTTCCGTTAACTGTTGATTCTGAAATCAACCCAACCTCCATCTACTGTAAAATCTGACATGTGCAAGCCCTCGTTGAATATTAATTTAATATCATCAGGATAATTATAGTTCTCATCATTTTATAGAATTGATTCACCTAAATCACCACAGGTTTATTTCGGCAGTGACTGTACTGTGTAGTATGAGTATGTTCATAAGTTCGTTAAGTCTCGTCCATGACAGGGTATAGCAAATGCTCCAATGTTAGTGGTTTGGCATTAGGACTTAGCATGAATTCGAGTTTTTAAAGCAAGATTTAAGGTACTATGGCTCTCCGATAGGAGAGATAACTATCACTTGGATAAAAAAAAAATGTTTGTTTTTTTCAAAATAGTTGTCAGGTCAAAAGACAATTTTTCCCAAATTTTCCCCTCATGGCCTGCTGAAGTGTGCATTATAATTTAGATTTTGTTGTTGTGATTACTCTCTGTAGAGCAACGTTCGCTCAGGTGGTTGATAAACCTTAAAGTCAACCTAATGACGCACATTGCTTCTTAGGTGCTAGTATGATCGTTATTTCTCTGTTATTAATGAACACATGATTAAAACATCCTGAAGATGACGTTAAACACCATGAAACAAATCGTTGTTGATGGAACATTGTAGACTTGCAGTGTGGTGAGAAGCCCTCTAATGAAACCATTCAAAATGAGTGCATAAAAGGTGGTGGACACCCAGACGAAGCTTATGACGTACACTGTGGGATTTCCCCGGTAGATGTCCTTCCGCTTGATCAAAGGTTCTACACCTATCCAGGATCTCTGACCACGCCCCCTTGTTATGAAAGCGTCCAGTGGATAGTGTACAAATGTCCAATCAAAGTGTCCCGAAAGGTGGGTGAACAAATGTATTTTAGTTGGACCTGAAAGGTTTTAGTAATCTTCCTAATCCAAATTAGTTTTTAAGGCTGACTCTGGGGTTTGGGGTGGCGGTGGTGGTGGAGGAAACATTTAGACTGCAAGAATTTCTTAACAAACTGTTTTAAACATCTAACGTTTTTACGTTAACACTTGTGAAAAAAAGGTTTTTATTTAGGCATTTAAAGCCCTACAACATGTTGAAGACGCTGAGAAGAAACCTCTAAATCACTATGGAGTAAAAAGACCTATCAGGGTAACAGCTTTCTCAATATTATAGTATGTCAAAAGTCATAACGACCCTTTGCTGGTGTAACGAGTACTTAGTATCAAAATGAATACTGTATCAACGGTTACACGAAGGGTTGATTTATAAAATCATGAACTTATTATTAATTGCAATCACTTGTTATCCACTCCTGTCAGAGAGTGTTGAGTTCACAAGAGCAAGATTAGACAGGGCTCACTGTTCTTTCGAAGTTGATCATTTTAAGAAATTTTATTGAAAATGATCTGGCATCAAATAATTTAGTGCTGTTTTATGTTTATATAAAATGTTTGGGTTCATTATTAATTAAATCAAATGTTCTAAGCAGCACTACACGTGAAGCTTCATCAAATTTTTGGAAAAAATTCAATATATTCAAATTCGGTGGAAACAAAACAGACGATAAACGTTTCTTTTACTCTCATGTTTGAAGATTTTCATGCACCATGACAATCTTCAAAAATTGCAAAAAATTGCAAAAAAAGTACAAATAAAGATATTTGTCATCGATTCTGAAAATCAGAGCACAAATGTACGTCTTAGATTCAAGAAAATATTGTCAGTTGCACCAAAATAGAAACGGTTCACATACGTTTGTAATTAACGCCATATCCATTATCTACCTTAGTATTATTTTTTCTCTTTCACAGATAAATGAAGTTTTCAATGTTTTCAAGAACTTCTGAGCGACTTCTTGGTTTATAAGACGTAGATTCGCACTGGCTGGTAAATTACTGCCCACGCCATTCGTGGCCATGAACCAAATATGCGTGCTGAATATTTACTGTGTTCGAGATTTTAATTGATACCATTTATCATACAATATTATTTAGAACAGTGAATAGATATTCTTGTTTCTCATTTATTATGCAATGTGCTAATAAAAAAGTATTTATATTAAGTCTAATATTATATACATGTAACTATATATTACTTCATCATAAGATAGTTAATAAAAATGATAATTTCCAAACGTTTTTATTCTTTATGATAATCTGAAATGACTTGAAATGCTATTATTTTTATTTGTGAAAGTGTAACCAGTGACGGGACACCCTCTCCCTATCTTATCAAATATTGATGCATAAAAGAAACTATAATTTCATCGCATATAAAATCAACGTACAAAAGAGACTGCACATTGATAATATTAATCAATAGACAAATGCACATATATGATTTGTACTTGTCTTCAGTTAGATAAGCTGAAAGGGGCAGAATTATTTAGGTGACCTGAGACAGGCATACTTATTCAGTTTTGTTTAACATCTTACTGTTTATGGATTATGGAGTAAGGAAAATCTCTTGTATAAGGTGTTATTTAAAAAATGAAGTTTGTGCCTTTCAAGCTCTTGTTTCAGACAAAATATGGTCCTTAAACTCCATTATTATATTTTAAAAAGTGTTTTATGTATTCGCTACACATTATAAGTGAATGAAGAACTACTAAATCAGCAGACGAGAATTACACATCTCCCAATTCATACCTATTCCTCTTCTTTGTGAAATTGTGTCGTCTGGACTGTAGCTCTACATTCTGGGCAAGTTAATCTTATGAATACATTTTCTTCTTATTTTCAGGACAAATTTTTAAGCATTCGTGTAGTTTCGATGAATAAGACACCTTCTATCAATTTCTAAAAATCAGTATGAGAGTTCACATACATTGGTTACATATATTTCTTGTCTGTTATTTATGAAGCAGCGTTCTCATAAAAACTACGTATATTTCTTGCAAATATATAAAACATTATTTGATGATGGCACATAACTAATAAAGATGATAATTTCCAAAGTTCTGTCTTCTTATTTTTTATGATTATTTGAAATGACTAAAATTCTGTTATTTTGATGTGTGGAAGTGTAACGAGTGACGGACAACCTCTTTCCAACTTATCAAAGTGATACATAACAGAAGCATAACAGATTTGTAAACTGAGAGGGACAGAATTGCTCAGATGACTTTGAGAGGTGTAAGTATTCAGTTTTGTTCTTCAAAACCTTAATGTTTATAGAGTCAAGAAAATATCTACAGTGTATATACAATGCTCTTTAAAAAGGCCTGCACAACGGAATGGTATGTATTCTACTCAACTTTCGCCTTGTGATGGTCATTTTCATTGTAGAGTACAAATACTGATTATTGGCATGCTTCAGTTTCTTTGTAATATTGATTTTAATTAATGCAACCAATACCATTGTAAATGCATGTATTAATTTTGGATGTTTTATCTAAATTTATAGGCAGTATTTGGAAGTATTTCCAGTGTGGAGGATAGGGGTTATGTGGTAGATCTAAGCATCAAGGGAGTAAAAGCCTTCATGAAGAGTTTGGATGCAGAGAAATATGTACAGCTTCACAATGAAGGTATAATACATGTAATACTTGTACATGCACGTTGAGAGCTAATGTGCAAATCCACAGTATGTGTCTTATTGATAGAAGCCACGGAGTTTGTTCCTCCACTCTTGTTGCATACATTGTATACTTAAATTTGAATTTGGCCTCTAAATGTATTGTTTATGCAATAATCTATTGTGTGGTCACATTATGTAATTGACCTTATATCTTTATCAGAGATAGACAATTATTGAATTATTCACATCTTAGAACTATAGATTCTTATTTTTTTGGCCAAACTACCTACATGTAGTTCCAATGAACCAAATTCAAAATTTCCAGCTCACAAAGATTTGGCAAACCAAAGATTTTTGCATGTTATTCATTTGATATACAAAAGAATGTACATGTATACAAAAAAATTATTTAAGTGTAAATTATAGAATGAACACCAAAACTTCTTATTATGAAATAATGTTGTGGTAAATAAAGAATATTCTCCCTTGAAAGAATGTTCTGATATTGAAAAAATAATGCTAGGAAAAAATGTACCATATTTTCGCCCAGGTTTTCCACTGAGAGTAGGACAACCTGTGACATGTGCCCTGAAGGTTGGGGAGGATCGAATGGAACGGGCAGTGGGGGAGACTCGCACCATCAATGTGACCATAGATCCAGCAGAGGTCGCCACAGCTCAGGTATCTGTACTACATACACATCAAAAAGGATTAACGAAGATCACATATTCTTTGTAAATAGCAGTGGAATATGTTTACACATGAATATCTGTAAAGCATATGTACGTAATATTATCCATTGTATTATTGAAAGTATTATCTTGATTAGAATATTGCACAGTCAGAGAAAAGAAATTTAGAAAGTCATTATGCTGTATCAAATAAAAGAATTTAATCTGAATTTATGATTTTTTCAATTTATACATGTACTTGAACTTGTATAGATATGATAAGTTACACACCGGTACATGTTTATATAATGCATTTTATTTTATTCATTTAAGATTAAAGATGCAATGGAAGTAAAGTTTAATTGTTTGGCTCCCGGCATGAAAGTGGCTACTAGAGTTATGAAGGTTAAATGGTTTTCTGTTTAGATGCTATTAAATTTGTGCTTTAAATTGAATAAATACTTAAAGGGAATTTAGACTTTAACAGCATAATCTATACTGGCTTAAATTTTGGAATTGATCTTGAAGTAAAAAAATAAAGTGATTGTACCCATATTTGTACATCTGAAATCAAGGTCTTTTGCAGTAAACATATGTTGGACTTTGTTGCAGTAAACGTCTGTTGGACTTTGTTGCAGTAAACATGTGTTGGACTTTGTTGTAGGTCTGTAAGAATGGTGAAGTTGCTGTGAAGTTCCTCTCCTTCAAAGGAAGCGTTCCTGTCACACATCTCAGTGTAAAGACTGCACATAAAGGAAACCAGGTACAACCACACTGCTTGATATAAAGTCTGTGATTCTCCTTGTATTCACAAAGTCTGTGTCTTCTCTATTGTTTGTCTAATAAAATGTGTGTTCTCTTAAAATTCTTGAGTACAGTAATAACTGTTATTTAATTGTGCAAATAAATGTATAAAACACCTGAAATAATTTGATTGAATCATAAAAACACTGAATATAAATAAGCACTGATATATCATAGTCATGTTGCAAAATGTCTTCTGATGTTAGTTAAAGAATGTTAGTCCTATTACATACATCTAATTACATGAATCACTGTGAATCAGGTCAAGGTTGTTCAATAACAAACCTCTACATCTGTGTAGATGATGGCCCGAATCCTGTATATCCAGCCCACAACAAAGTCTGTGGTTCTGACGACGTTACCCCACATTGTGGATTACAGTGGGGCCCCGGTGAAGACGTCCCTGACACAGTATGACAAAGGGGACATAATTGAGGAGGCCCGGGTCCTGTACACCGATCACAAAAGAGGAGCTTACCTCAAAACACAGGACGGAATTACTGCCCTTGCCAGTGTACGAATAACATCTTTGAATTTGAGCAATGTTGAAACATACATGAAATATAAGTGCTGAAATTTTATATGTAGATTTGATTAAACCAAACCCAATCAATCACATGATTGATGAACATTTACATATAAACAGTCTTTTAGATTTGCACATAATACAATTTAACTCAATAAGAGGCTCTCAAGGGGCAACAAGATATAAATAGTAAATTCTTAATATTCACCTAAAGTTTTTTTCACATAAAATACATATACACAAGAGAGAGAGTTGCATAATTGAAACGAAAGAAGACATAGACATGTAAATTTTCTTTAAAATATTTCTTGTTCCTTTTAGCTCAAGAACTTGTCAGATGAAAAAGTAACAGACTTGAAAGCTTAATTCAAACGAGACTCCATTCACAGGTAGCATTGTTTCAAAATTTCAAGGCAAATAATTGATACATCACTTAAATGCATTAAAGGGACTTGGACACGATTTTAGATCAAAATTTTATTTTTTATTTTTTATATAAAAAATGGATTACTTGCACATTTTGAATGATTGACCAAATTTGAATGTTAGAATTTAAGTTAAAAGAGAGATATAGAGGTAAGAGTTTATTGTTATGTAATCAAAGCTCGAGTCTTATATTTGTTTAAAAATAATGTCAAGTATAAAATTACCATTTTTTTGACAAAATAACTCTTGGAAAACAAGGCAAACTTATTCAATGTGTTTTTAAGATATATCAATAGAAGAAAGCAACATTTGATTGAAACATATACCAATTAAAACACACATGTAAACAATAACAAGGCTCGAGCTTTTGTTTACAAAACAAAGAATTCTGAACTCTGTATCTTGCTTATAACTCAATATCTGACTATAAAATTTGGACAAAGCATTAAAAATACCCTTATTAGCCATTCTAAACATTAAAAATGGAGAAATATAATTTAAAATTTTGAACTCAAATCGTGTCCAAGTCCCTTTAAAGTTCAACACAACTGTAAAATTGATTTAAATAATTTTTTATTTGATAGGTGCCGTGTTTTGGGAGTAGATTTAATGGACAACGTGGTTCATGTTGGAATGAAAAAGTGAGATACATGTATTCTGAAATGTCAACTCTTATTTGTGTGTATCATTCATCATTAGGCCTTGATGAAGTGCTTACAAATTATTTTTGTCTTTCCTTGAGCCGAAAAATCATACATGAATTTTGCATGTTATTCTGTCTTTTAAGTAAATACCACATGTATATGTAGTTGATGTACTAGAAGGACAACATAACTTTTTCTCAAACTTAAAAAAAGGAACCTTTAAGTTAGTTGTAGCTTAAATTTAATTTGATTGTGTATTGTTTGAATTGTTTGTAAGTATTTGAAATCTACTTTCCTTTTTTCTTATAATTTTAGGAGTTTGTTTTCCAAGTCTTTTGTCGGTTTAAA
Organism: Magallana hongkongensis; assembly: GCA_016163765.1. Lineage (NCBI taxonomy): Eukaryota > Metazoa > Mollusca > Bivalvia > Ostreida > Ostreidae > Magallana > Magallana hongkongensis. The sequence continues at coordinate 8,807,450 of WFKH01010211.1, read as the reverse complement.
AAGTCTTCCCCCAGGAGATTTATTTGAGGTATTGATAAGTTGTGTTCAGTAAGCTCTCTTCTACATATATATAATGATACAAGTGTACAAAATGATTGATGTACATGAATATTCATTCTCCATAATTTAGGACAAAAATTTGTAAATTTGTAAATTAATTATTGCAGTGTGAAGTTGTGGAATTAAAAGATAAAGGAGTGATTGTGAAATCTGGTCATATATCGGGAATCATTCCCAAAATGCATCTGGCAGACATACCATTGAAGATGCCAGAAAAACGGTTCATACCTGGTAAAAAAGTCAAATGTAGGGTAAATATAATTATTTTATGTCTTTAGAAGATTTCACTCAGAATGAATAAAGTTAGTAAAACATCTTAGAAGAAAAAAAATATAGATTGTACCCATGGATTCCACATTAAATCAATGATATCTTTTATCAGCTATTACAACAGACACATGCAAATATACGATTCAAATAAAGCATGTCTTTGACTTTCTATTGAAAGGTACTGAAGAATGATTTGAGCTAGAAAAGTCTAGTTTTGACAGCCAAGCGGTCACTGGTCAACACCCAGCTCCCCCTACTGACCGACCTATCACAGCTGGAGGCGGGGCTACAGACTAAGGGCTACGTCATCAAGACCTACAGTAAAGGAGTCCTAGTCGGCTTCTACGCCAATATCAAGGTCAGAGTCGATCCATTTTTAGCTACCAGTACAGTGTATATTTCAGTATTATTTATTTATGACCGTAATATGCAGTGTTATCGGCTGGACATAAATAGTTTTAAATGTGGTTGAAGTAGGTTGATCATATGAGTCATTAAAACTTATGTAATTAACAATAAAAGGAAGAACCAAATTACATAAAGGTACCCTTGTATGTAGGTACTGATTTATTAGAGAAAATGTCATATTTTTTCGAGTGTAGGGATTTGTACTAAAGAAAGAGCTGAGCACGGAGGAGATAGCCCACCCAGAGAAGGTGTTTTACACTGTACAGGTGGTCAAGTGTAGAGTACTGACCTGGAACCTGGACAAAGGAACTGTAACTCTGTCTTTCAAGGTATCATATGTCATCTATGAAAAAGTCCTGTTTCATTTGTTTACTAGTACCTATGAAATTATTCTCTTATTTTCACAGTCAGATGATTGGAAGCAGCATGGATCAAAATTAGGAAATGTGCCAGAGGACTTTCAGATTGGAAAGGTCAATTTATATAAATATTAAATTTTTAATATTATTTTATTTTAGCATTTATTTACATTTCATAATGTCGAATAAAATAATATTTATTTGATAAACAGTGGATTTTTGCAGTGATTTGTGGCAAGTGTCTGTACATATTCCCATTATTTCACCAGAGTGTAGATTGTAAAGTGACAGAGAAAAGGAAGACAGGATTGGATGTAGTCTTAAAACCATCAGGAGTGTCATCCTTTTTACCCAGGATTCACTTGTCTGATTCCCTAGCAACCTGTGACCTCCTGATGGAAGTTACAGATGTTGGCAGTGTTCTAAAAAACTGTTTATTTTAGTAGATCCAATGTCTTGGTATCCTTCAAATTGTGTGAAATAAGAAAGTGATTTGTGGTTCAATTACAAATATACATGTATTGAATCATTTTAACAATAAACATTTTTCAGCAGTGTATTTTGTACTAAAAGAATGTACTTTTTTGAAGGTTTTTTTGGTGACATTTTAGCATTGTTGTACTGGTGTATGAAGATAAATCCTTTAACTAAAATTAAAGATATTAAGTAAACGAAAGACCATCGTGGATTCCTGCAGAGAGAATGCTGTTGTTACAAATGTCACAGATTTGAAGGTACAGTTGTTTTTATTTCTGGTACAGTTAAGGTTAAACTCGGGTGCTTGTGGATTTACATCACTTATCATTGATATTTGTATCCATATAACAATATCCTGTTTGAAGACAGACTCTAGACGAAACGGAAATTGGACAAAATCAATAAGTTTTTCAGTACCAATTTGCTAAAAGCTCTGAGCAAAAGTTGCCATTTATACATTATCAAAATGTAAACACATGTATGTACATTGTAGTTGTATATGAATGTTGATATTGTTCGATGCCAGTTTTGCTTAATAGTTTATTTTGTTTGTGTTTTTGTGTATAGAATGGCATGTTGATTCCTGGAACTGTAAAGTCTATCCATTCCCGGTTTAGCATCTTTGTAGAAGTTCCATCTGGACTGGTCGGACTGGCCCCAAACAGGGTGAGTCTTAGAGAACATTAGTATATAGTCCTGGGGACTCATGGATTTACTTTGCTTTATCTGTGATATCACTATATCCATGTTTGTACTAAAAAGGTTTTACTGTACAAAGAAACTACAGAAACAAACATTTTGCACATCTGCTTCTATGTACCATACACACTGAATTTCCCATTTTTAAGTGGATGCCACCATCCACTGATAAAATATGAAATTAGTTTCTTAATGAAAATTATAAATATACATACATTGTATAATGCTGAATTTCTGTAACAGTTTGTGTCAGACAGACAGTGGCAGAAAGCCAAGGAGCAGTACCACATAGGTCAGGCGGTGATTGCCAGAATCCTCCAGTCTAACCGCGACGACAACAAATGTCTGGTGTCACTTAGGATGCAGGAGTGTTACCAAGGCAACACGGAGGTTGACCTGGTGGAGGACTATTTGATGGCTCTAGACAAGATGGGTATGCTCAATGATGGGGGTTGTTTCTTATTAAGTGAATAGATGTTGACTTGACATCTTGGGACTAGCTTTTAAATGGCAGACAATTCTTGCACTCAGATAATTGTGATTCTTTTAAAAGTGCATGACTTTTATTTTAGAAAATTTGCTTAAATAGAGTACATGTAAATCTAGGTTTACATTTATTTATTGATCAAAATGTTCTTAAATCATCTAAAAAAAATACTGAAGATGTCAACATCTTTAGAACATGAAACATTTACTAAAATAAAACTTCTTTCCATTATACTTGGTTCTTGTAGAAGGCCAGAAATCCAGATTTCCCTCAGGCGTCAAAATTGGCGGAGTGTACAAAGCAAGCCTTGTAGGTAGAAGTGATGACAAAATGATTTACAAAATGGCCGATTCTGGAATCTCAGTTTCTTGTCCAATGGATCTCATGGATGGTAAGAAAAGTAATATGTCTGATTATAAAAACTGTTAAGTGAAAAAATAGTGTACTTTTAATAATCCCCCATTTGTGACTCATACAATTTATGGAGGAGATATACATATAGCATTGCTAACTGTTTAATTAATATAATTTCTTGAGATACATGTATCTGATATTGACTCAAATTTTATATGCAAGTTAACAATACATGCATACCACAAATAATGAGTTAATTTTATTTGATGTATTGACAAGTTCAAGAAAACACCTTTCTCAATACATTCTGATGGAAGGTGTATGCATTTAAATTGCAACACATTTAAGAAATATTTCCTGTATCCCAAGAATACTCAATTTAGCGGTTCTCTGGTTTTGATAAGTTTATAGTGTTGGAATAATGATTGATCCCTCTGATAGATATAGTAGACACAAAGACTTCTAGAACTTGAACTAAGATATATAAAATATATGGTTACTGTCTTGAAATATAAGCGATATATGGGCGAGGGTAAGAAAACGTGACAGAGGGCGAAGCTTGCCGAGCCCTCTTCACGTTTTCGACCCGAGCCTGATATCGCTTATATTTCAAGACAGTTATCATGTACATGTATTTTGTTTATCCTGCAACATAATATCACATTTTGCGCCTCAAACGAGCTTTATTCGACAAATTTCGCTTTATATCTGCAGTTGAAACCATGACGCCATGATGTAAACGAGAAATGACATCTGTATGGTGAACAAAAAGATGATTGCTTCATTTATTTGACTGTTTCTAGGGTAAAGTGAACCAGAAAGTTGAAGGAAAAGCTTTAATGGTGTGTGACGAGGTTACCGTGGTGATTCTACAGGGGCAACTTGAGGGACAGCTAGCCCATGTCCCAACAAGAAAGGTAAGAGATGACTAAGATTTTGTGTACTTAAATTATTAACTTGCTTCAGAATTACCAGTAGCTGAAACTCCCTAGTAAAGAAACATTTGATAGAAAATAAATGTTATATGTGTAAGAAATGAAGCATTATGCTCTAGGGTTCATGCAAAGAAAAGTAACCTTGGAAATTTTTTATAATAAAATTTATATACATGATCACATGACAACAATCAGCGAATGATATGCTTTAATAGGAAAAATACAATATTATAATAAATTGTTTCATTTAAATCTTCTTAGCATTTGAATGATGTCCTCAGCCCTACATTTTCAACAGGACAAGATGTCATAATCTTTGTTAAAAAGTGGGTAAATCTAATCACTGATGATTTTATCAACGATTCATTTATTTAAAATTTCATAATCTCAGTTTCTTACAAGTAGATGTTTATTACACTTGTTTTCGATTTTTCAGTTTTTTAAAATATAATATTGACAGTATTAGTATAACATACATGTAGAAAGGTTAATTGACTTTTAATTATTTTTTATCAGAGTTGTGAATGGTCACATTGTTGGTGTACCAAACTACCCAACCAGTCTGACAAATCATCAGTCAGTAGAGGGATTAGACATAGAATTATCTAATACTCTGATGTTTGACAAAGTTTTAGATGTAGGTAAAATCTTTCGGATATTTTCTTTAATGTTACCGAGGCAATGCCTTTTTCTGTGATAAGAACACTTTATTTTCATTCTTGTAATAAATGACTAGTACATTTGTACTTAAACATTCATATGGTTACTACATGTATTATGAATTGTTGTTCTAAAAATACATTTTCATATTTATTTATATATACATATTTATATTCTGAAAAAAATGATGACCTGTGAGACATCATTACTCATGGTTTACATTTTATATGTGTAAAAAAATGATTTCAGGGTGTTAAATGACAAATCAGATGTGAAGGACCCAGAAGTCCTGGGGATGAAGTCACTGAAAGTCGGACAGGAGCTCAGGGGCTTCATCGTCAAGAAGACAAGCTCAGACCTCTTGGTCAGGTAAGTGGTACTGGTAGGCATATACATGTAGCTGTCTTTTAGTATCAGATTCTTTTCTTCTCTTCTTTTATATTGATGAATGGTTATATACACTTCCATTTCACATTATGCACTGCAAGCTCTCTTGTTTGCATTTTGTAGTATTTCTCATACCTATGTTGGATTAAACATACTTTATTACATATATAAAAAAACAGTGACTTTGAACAAAGTTCTGGCAACTTACTAGGTTCTCATCAGCATAATTGTATTACATGTATACATGTGTTTTTTGTTGTTTTAGGATAGGAAGAGACCTGTTTGGAGACAATAGGTGGGGCCGACTCCTCTCATATTGATAGTAGAACAAAGAGGCTATTATTCAATGCTAAAATTGTGATATCCGCCACGGTCATTGGGTAGGAACTTTATTGTGATTGAGAAATACAATTTTATGATTACCTGGTAGCATAATTTCTGAAATATTTTCAGATTACATTTTTGAACAGAGTTTGCTTAACATACACAAAAAGCTTTGTTATCGTTAAATCAATATGAATTTCTTAATTGCATTTTGTAGCTTGGATGGAGATAAGGTTCATTTGAAATTTCTTTCATACAAAGAGGAGGAATCGGGGAAAAAAGCTATCAAAAGACAACACAGTGTGGAATCTGTTTACAGCGAGGAAGAGACAAAGTCAAAACCTGATGTAAAATCTAATGACAAACAGAAAACTGAGGAAACTTTAGAGACAACCAAAAAAAAGAGGAAGAAAGTTGTTGATAAAAATAACAGTTATAAGAAACAGTCAAAAGAATCATGTAATGAACCAACAACTGGCAGTCAAATCAGCACAGATGAAGTCTGTAAAAAAAAACAACCCCTCAATTAAATGCTATCAAAATGTATTAATATTCACAAGTTGATATTTGAAGATCCATGAGTACCTAATTGAATGCTCAGTTCTAAAAAAAACTGTATTTTATATACTACAGCACTTGCTCATTTTAAGTGCACACAAACCAAAATAAGAGTATTGTTTACATTTTTGATGACTACTATAGTTGCCTCGTCTGAAGATTGACCACGCCTTGTCCTGGGATGCAGACCTGACCCTACCCCCAAAAGAAAATACAGAGAACAGTCCAGATGAATCGGACTCAGAGGAAACTCAGGTTAGAGGGCTGATGAAGATACATTGAAGCCAAACAAAATTCTACAAATTATGTCATACTGTAGCTTGCATTTTTATCCTATTTGACATTAAAGGTCATATCTTGTTTTACAAAATTACCAAGGAATAAAAAAGTTTTAGTTTGCAGTGCATAAAATTTGTTTTTTCTTTTAGAAGAAAACAAAGAAAGCAAGAAAGATATGACAAAAGAAGAAATCATGCTATTTTAGGTAAATGAATATAGTCTTGTTTGAAATTAAAAAAAAGAATAAAGGAACTAGATTGAGACAAAGGGTATTGCATATTTGGTTCAATAGCTCATACAGTTTTGAAAAATAACTTTTAAGGAATATTTAACATTATTAAAGTTGCAGGTGCATTGAATCTTACAAATGTTTCCTCAACCATGTCTTAGCTATCTAATTGATCCTTTATAAATCTTTGGCACCGTTTTATTTTCCAATTGCTGCAGTTTGAGAAGAGACAGTTAGAGGGGTCGGTGCGTCCGGAGAAGACTGAGGACTTTGACCGAATGGTGCTCCAGTCTCCGGACAATCCCTGGTCTGGATCAGGTACATGGCTCACCATCTGGAATCCTCCGAGATTGAGAAAGCTCAGGCTGTGGCAGAGAGGGCACTCAACGAGAGGGCAGGTAACGACAAAACTGTTTGATGACGAGAGGGTCATGAGATTTACATATACAATATTTTTTTGTTTATTTATAATTTTGTACATGTATACTGAAGAAGCAGAAATTTTGTAGGGATGAAATATTTTTGATATGTGAAATGGTATGTTGGTGTTATTAAAAACAAGAAGCTGTATACATATTTTGGGGGGTGGAGGGTGGGGGGGGGGATTGATTTTATTGATAAATGTTATCATGTTATCAATTAAATAAACAATGTTTAATTTCTAACAAATATTCTGAATTTAAGGTAATTTTGAAGGTCATTACATTGAAATATTTTTTCTTTATATATATGTATGTGTTGTAAACTGTATAATTTTTTTAATGAAGAAATTGGCCAATATCTATATGTCCATATTTATGCAGTTGAAGTCACAACATATACATGCATTTATTCATTATAAAATGTTTATTATACAATTTTGTGTTTTAAAGTGATGGATTAAATGGATGAAAAGGTAGTGCTTGTTGAGATTGGAGTATATTTCTACAGTATGGTTAAATTCTCATTTTCCATCTTCAGAGAAGAACAGGAGAGGTTGCCTATCTGAATCTGGAGAATATGTATGGGACGCCCGCTCAGCTTCAGAAAGTCTTAGAGAGAGCCGTCCAACAGAATGAGCCACTCAATGTCTACCAGCAACTCGTCAACATCTATGTCAAGTCGGGAAAACTAGAGGTTAGTTGTTCGTGATTGTTGGATTTACATGAATGTACTTGTACATGTACCTAGTAATAGCCACTCAACATACAAAGAAAACATGCCTACCAGCAGTTTGACATATCCTTCTGAATCTGCTTTAAAACAAGCATCTATCTTTTAAAAATTTACAGAATGCATGTATATCTTTGCAGGAGGCAGAACAACTGTACAACAAAATGGTGAAGAAACACAGTGCTAATAAATCTGTGTGGCTTGGATTTGGGGATTTCTTCTTCAGGAATGGAAGAGTTGATTCAGCGAGGAAACTACTACAGAGGAGCTTGAACTCGCTGGAAAAAGGTATCGTGAGTAGAAGTATTTACAGGGAATTTTGCTGAAGCATCATTAAATTATTTACTAATACTGTAAGTACCTTAACTCTAATAGAATCAAATGTACCTTTGATTAAAATGATTAAGATTGATTGAACAATTACAGAAACATCTTCCATTGAAAATGAGGAGATGCAAAAATAATACAGTGCAATTTATATGGAAACTTGATGGCTTGTTTATGAGGGCATCTCATTTTTGAAAAACAGACATATTTTTATGGACTTGGTTAAATTTATTACAATCATATCTTTAATGATTAGATGTGGACACAATATCCAAGTTTGCCCAGATGGAATTTAAATATAGTGAAGCAGAGAGAGGAAGGACCATGTTTGAGAACATCCTGGTGAACTACCCCCGGAGGACAGACCTGTGGTCAGTGTACATTGACATGGTGGTCAAGTCCGGCGACCTAGAGGGGGCAAGGTAAATCAAAACGTGCATCCCCAGTGTGAATATACATGTATTAGCTCATGTACTTAAATGATAATAAGGTACTGTATACGGGGTCATATTTTGCCTAACACACTTGTAAATAATTTCATCCATGTAATATTTTTGGCGTTGGAAAATATAATAAGAACGCCAAGTTCCTCAAACACGTGTGTCTTTATTTAAACACTCGGAAGTACTGTTTTACAAAATACGGGTTTCACATAAAACATAGCATGACCAAGGTGACGTTAACAGGGATAATCTCAAAATACAAAATCAATATTACATAATCCAGTTTTAAATTCAACCTGAAAAAAGTTTGAAGTTTAAGGAGAAATTCTGTGAAGATATTAAATAAAGCGTACATTTTGTCTAGCAGAAATTGATTTTCAGTGAGTAAGAATAATTTGCATTTAAGTATGTATCGATTAATGTATTATTTGTCCATATCAATCCCTCATAGGTTGCTCTTTGAACGGGTCATCAATCTTCAGATGGCCATGAAGAAAATGAAATTCTTTTTCAAGAAGTTTTTAGACTTTGAGGAGAAACATGGAGATGAGTCGAGTGTGGCAGCTGTGAAACAAAAGGCTCAGGAATATGTGGACTCGCACTGACATAGACCCAAGGGCTGGTCATACCGTAGTGATCGTGTTCACTGAATTACGTTTATCTTTTACATTGATTAAGTGGGATGAACTTGTATGTGAGCCTACATACATGTATATGGATGTAGTAATGGAGAGAAGCCTTTTTAATGATCGGAAAAGTTCATGTACATTCAGACAGCTAGAATATCAAATTTTGTTTGTCAACTTAATTACCATACATATGTAATTGTATGATGATGTTTAAAAACTCTCTCTTCATATATTATGAAGTACACATTTATAAGGAGTATCTTCATAATGAAGGGATTGTAATAAATAGCTTAAATATCATATTTTGATATTTATTCCTAACTTTGTTTAGATGATGTTGTTATAGAATGTTAATAAAAATAAATGTAAATGATGAACAGATAATATTATATATTTTGTTGTTGTCAGACCTTGTCCAAAATCGACCATTGATTTTTTTAGCTTACCGAGACGAAGTCGGGGGGAGCTTATGTTATACCCCCGGTGTTGGCGTCTGGACCTGGTTTAAGTTTTTGAAGCAGGTCCTGTATCTAAGTTATTACTTTTTTCTATTTTCACCAAACTTGCATGGGTGGGTGAATCTGAGCCATAGGTTTCAGATGCTGGATGAGGTCGAGGTTTTTTTTGGAGCTGATTAAAGTTTTTGGAGCAGGTGCCCATTGATAGACAAATCTTAGTTATTATTGGTCTAATCTTTACCAGATTTGGATATATGATGCATCTTATGATACTGATGCACTTCACAATCGGAGCCATAAGTTTCGGACGGATGCTGGGGGGTTAAGGTTTTTTGAGCAGCTCACATGTTTATGTAAATAATAATACTTACTTATTCAAACTTGCATGGGTAAATGAATCACAGAGGTACCTTCAGATACGGAGAGTGATCTTGATTATCAAGATGCTTAGGCAGGTTTAAGATTTTAGAACACATCAAGTTGTGTTAGGGTCTTGGAGCTGGTTACAAAATAAAGTAATTCTGTTCATACCTAGTCAGACTTAAACAGTTAATATAACTATGGATCTGTAAATAGCTTCAGATACAGAGCTTGATCTTGATTATCTTGATGCTGGAGCAGGTGTAAGTTTTCTGATTAGTTAAATGCAGGTTTGACTGTGGAAAATGCTCTCCATTATCGAGGATGCTAAGAAAACCTCGCTTGATAGATGTGATTGATATCTTGATACAATGTCATATCACATGATACAATATCATTGTATCATAAAATGGTACAGTATAATATTGTATCATATGATATATGACAAACTATTATATTGTATCATATGATATATGACAAACTATTATATTGTATCATATGATATATGACAAACTATTATATTGTATCATATGATATATGACAAACTATTATATTGTATCATATAATACAATATTATATTGTGTAGTAGTTAATTGATAAATATTTTATCATACAGTGCAGTATGAAATTTACATATAATATGATACAATTTTGTATCATATGATATTATACGGTATTGTGTCAAACCGCATCTTTGATTACCTATGTTTTACCTTCAACAAACGAATGCCCAAGTCACATGATATTTGGGGACATTATAAATTTTCATGGTTTTCTATGAAAAATATTTGATCATAGGCGTAAGACAACTACAGATTTTATGTCTGCAATTACATATGAGATGGAATAAAGTTTGTTCTTACAAAAGAATTATTTTTGCCCCCCCCCCCTCCCGGAAGGAGAATTCATTCCCACAAAATAATTTTTGCTCCAATGAAGTAGAATTATTTCCTACAAAATAAATTTTCCCCCGCCAAATAAATACTGTTTACAGATGACCATTTATAAAGGAAGATTGCTGTAGAGTTTGTGATATGTTTGGTCCATCTGCATCTAATACCATTGACATAATAGTAAAGTGACAATACCATCAATAATTTGATTTTAATGTTCCACCCTACCTCACGGCTAATTTGTACTTTTTTGGGAAGATATAATATCAAGTAATAATTTTCACCCGGTCGTAGAAATTTTTATGGTCAAAATTTAAAATAATTAAAAGTCACAGATCAATGACTGAAATATGACCAAAAATTTACAAACTGAAATAATTTGTAAACATTCGCGAATTATTTATCAATAAACATTTGTATAAATTTTTTGTTTTTGTAAGTTATATATTGATACAAAACAAAAAATATTTACATATAATGTCTGTCTGTCTATTTGTATGATTAAGCGTTTTTCTTCAAATAATTATACTTTTGAAGATTGAAACGTAATTTTATATGTTTATTTCAAAACAATCACACACAAATTAGTCTAGAAATATATACTATAAAAATTAAAATTAACAAGAAAAGAAAAAGTATTTAAATAACTTTACATGTATATTAAGTAAGTTTTGATTGTTACTTCAAATTAATCGATATTTTTAAAAAGTGATCCAGATACATAAGAATAGTTTATATCTGGTAGAAGAGATGACATGAAATTTTTTTTTTCATCAGTACGTCTTTTCGAATGACCTTGCTGGAAGTAATATGACTTCATATGTCAATAGAATAATACAAGTTTTCGGTTTTCTTGACGTTTAACCGATTGGATACAGAGCAAAGCTATAAACAAGCAGGATATTTCATGCAATAATATGTAGTAAATTTATAAAATTTTAATATACAACGTATTATTTAGAGCCTGCAATCAGTGATTTTGAATATGCTAGAAATTTAATAATTTTTGCAACATTGAAATGTAAAAGCTAATTTTTTAATGCATTTTTTCATTATCATCAAATTGAAAATTACGAATGACAGTTGTATGCACATGTAAATCTGTACAAAATAAACATATACAATTAAAATTAAAATTTTCAATTAAGTATGCCATTTTAAAACATTATCTTATCGGCGTATTGTCCTACGTAATAGGTCTCAAACTGTAATTTAATCGCACGTCTGTTACATAAACCGTTTAATTCTAACAAAATTAAGTTTTCTGAACTGGAACAAACACGATTTACTCAGTATTAAGAAAAACTTGTGCAACTGAGATTTCCTTCCTCATATTTGTTTATCATACTTTATGACAATTAGCTTAGTGCAGTATCCATAACAACGGATCAATACTAGCATACTACTAGAAAATACGTCCAATCACTATGTCGATTTACGAAATTAAAAATAATTTTAATAGGTGTGTCATCACTTCACTGTGTATATTGTCTAAACATACATGAATCATTAGTGTAGTTGCCTCAGTATCTATGGATGCGATGTTTTTCATCCTTATAACTGAACAAGGTTTTACCTAACAAGACATGTAACACTATCGCGTAAATAACCCTTCTTGTGTTCAACAACAGTTTACGAATACCAGACTTTGAGTTGATCGATGTTTGTTTTATTTACTAGACAAATATCACAATATGTACTTGCATCGGACTTTCAGACAATAATAACTATATTATATCAAGAAAATATCTTACTTTAAATTTTTAAAAATGAAGAACAAGAATGGTTGACAACAAAGTAAAAAAAACATTTAAAAAACGCTCAAATCTTCCATTTTTTGCTATTAAAAAAATTGAGAAGAGAAAACTCTACGACCGGACAAAAATGTTTGAAGAGGATGATATCTTTAAGAAAAAATAACATTCATCCGTGAAGTATGCCGGTCCATTAAACTCGAAAATTAATCGACCTTTTCTATCTTTGTCACTCCACTATAATATGTGCACAACAACTTGTGAATACCGCATTCTTGTTACCATGAGTTTCACCAAACATGATCTCTTTTTCTCTCTCCCTCTAATTAATTAGATAAAGAAAACGTAAATTTATACATCCTGGAGTGTTTTTATTTACTTAGATCCGCTATCTGTATTTAAAACAATTTTAATTGCTACTTCCGTTTAAACGAACCAATTCATTTATATGCTTAAAAAGTAATATGAAAATATATCGGTTTCGGACAATGCTCCTCCCATAATCAATAAAAAGGTATATGAAGACTTATCTTTGCATTTTGTAACATCAAATTAACATTCAGGGTTAATGCATACATTTATCTCTGAAATTACATTAGTAAAACTTGAAAACCAACCTCAAACATCATGCATAACACAATATGATATATATATATATATATATATATATATATATATATATATATATATAATATTCAAATTTTATTAATTAGCTTTTACCCTGTAGTAGGTCTAAATATTTATTTGATTTTTTTTTACAAGTTGCCAGAATGAATGAACATATAAATATAACAATGCGTAGTTTAATAATTTTCCCATGAACGTGACTTGGGCTTCAAATTTTATGTTTAACACACACTCACACAACTTCTTTTGGACCACTATTTCTCTTCCTATTTGCAAATTTCGGCACTTCACATTTTGTCCATTGCTTAAATGAACCTTTCTTTGCATGTAAGGATGTGTACAATCACCCCCTTCGCTGGCGTGGGTTATGTATTTTTTCTGCAATGCCATAGACAAATTAACCCAGCAATGAAAGCATTTTGTTTTTTTGAATAACTGTTTATCAGTTTTCTTAATAAATGAAGGAAATATTTTGTGAATATTAATATGCTGGATTTGAATCAATATGTTTTATTTAAAATTGTTTCATTAATTCATTTGTTACAGTTTCCCCTATAATATGTTCGTCTCACATTTTAATAATTATGATATTTTTGAAATTAAAATATCAAATTCTCCTTTTTCATTGAAATATAAAGAAGTTCTTACCAGAAAAAAATAAAAACAATTAAATTGAAGAAAGGACTGGACGCATTACTTTATTATTTATGCTGTCCATGCATGCACGTGTAGATCTCTGTACCGGACAGACTATGGGTAATAAATCACATATATCACCATCGCATGTTAAGATTTTGGGGATTCCAAAATTCATATTTTCTTACGTAAGAGGTCAATTGCAACGACTTTTTGCTTATTGCTTAATGGATTCATCATTTAAAGATTAAAAACAAAAAACGACGCATATGCATATATCTTGCACTGCTTGTTACTGAAATATGCACGATCCGGTTTTAACCGGAAAAAAATAACATCACCCGCTAATGCGGGTCAGGTATTTTTTCTTTCTGCAATGTCGCTACCATGAATCACCAATTAAGCATTTTTTTTGCTTAATTATCGCTCAACGCATAATCCAACAAAGCAATCTCTATGAAATTGAACATTATGAATATTAATTTTTTGATGGTAAAAATTTATTTACTTTAGTACTTTGATTATTTATCGTTCTCGCTTGTAGTCTGACAGGTTCATGAACCAGACCTACCAGTTATGTTGTTTCCATAAATTAAAGTGTCTTTGAAATAGATTATCCTGTTTGATATACATAATTTTATTATGATTACAAATGTTGAAGCTAAACTAGTTGATATACTACAATGTAGTTTAGTTTTCACATTTATAAAACTATTTTTGGTTTAGAATTAAAAGTTAGATTAAACGATGAAAGATTTGAATATTCTTCATGAAATACTAGTATTTACTTCTGATCAAGGTATTAAACAGAACCTTTATTAAAATGTTTGCATTAGAACCAGATCGTATCTCGTTATTACAATTTATGTCTCGTAATTACGAGAGAAGAGAAGTATGGTGCATTAACAAGATGCAAATATATTTGGCAATATTTATTTTACGTATTTGTAAAAATGCATTTAAAAGATTACATACTCGGACAATCATTATGTAATTTTTCATTGAAATAGAAAAAATGTTGATAGTCGTCAAGCTTTCTCATTTTGGAGTCGTTGTACACCATAAAACATAATTTTAAAAATTGCATTAAGCTAATCCTGTTATATATTAAATCCTGTCATATTTTTCCCCAGTACAGTTTATTCACATTTAAATATCACTTAATTTGTGTTTTTCAGTTTACAGAAAAACAATTAAGACATGTAAAGTAAACGGAAAAAAACACTGATTAATTATTCTATTTCCACGCGAGTCTGTATCTCGCGCATAAGATAATTATAGAATCATTTTCATTAAACAACATATAAATCTTCATATCAACCGATGCGTTTCCATATTTACTCCGCCTACTTTTGGAAAAAATAACGTTTTATAAACTCAAAAAAGAGAAAAATCCGATTTATCTTAAAATACAATTATATATCCTGTCCGCTTCAATAAAAAGGATCGTTTACAAATTTTCAGATAGCAGTTCCTAGATGGATTTTATGGTGTCCGGATAGGACCATTTGCGTTAGCGCGACATCGCGTTCAGATAAACGAACCATCGCTAACACAGAACACGCCGTCGCGCTAATGCAACTTTGCACAACGCGCTGTCGCGCAAACATACAACGCACCGTCGCGCTAACAGAACTTTGCACAACACACCGTTGCGCTAACGCAATTTTTGTAAGTTTCACAGTCTTGTAGGAAGTCGTGTCCGGAAATATCAGACTGCGCATGTTGATTGACTTAAATGATTGTATATTTTTGTCCCCTCTCCCCATATTGAGTCATTGTGTGGGCAGCTTTGAGTACAAATATCAATTCATGTTTATAAAAATGTTCTTATATACATACTTGTAATAATCTTGTCTTTATAGTTAATTATTACTTAATAATATCTGTTTTTTTTAGAAATGCGCAGAGAACTGAAAATATAAATCATCTGCGTGGTTTTTTTTTCAACATTTAAATGTAGCTGTTAACATAGATACCCCTGCTCCCTCCCTATTTTAATCGTGCAAGTAATTCAAGTCAATAGTACTGATCAAAGCACAATAGAAAATGTGTACGTCTATCAATCTACCGATCAGCTGATAGTGAATAGTGAATATATAGATAACTAACTGCGTTGAAGATAATTTCAAATTTTATTTTTTGTTTCGTTTTTAACTCTATATATTTGCGTTAGAAATAGACAGAGACTTTTCTTAAATTCGGATTTTTTTTCTTCAAGTTTATTGCTCTTAATTTTATTACGTGCAGTAAAATATAATTTATGCATTTAAACTCTATAGAATTGTGTTAGAAATAGACAGATACTTTTCTTAAATTCGGATTTTT